>JAFEMH010001262.1:0-503838 GCA_022495995.1 Adenophora triphylla var. japonica | reverse complement strand
CCCAAATTCCAACTTCCCAAAGCCGTGCCAACCCAACCAAAACCAGTTTATATACAAATTTTTACATATAACCACACTCAAACCATGCTATAGCACCAATATACAACAATTTCCCACATAACAATCCAACTATTCCATTGCCCCTTTTATGTTTATCAACCTTAAGCTTTTTCTAACCATTTCCCAAGCCAAAGAAACATGATCCAACACATTCAAATCACATCTAAACACATTATGGCACTATTCAGCTCCCAACCAAGGCCAATCTACAATTTCCCTTTTCTAATCCATGACAAACATACCAAAACTTTCCCTATACCATTTTAACCTTAAAGTCAAGATCCCAATTCATGTACTAGACCACATCACTATATACATATAGATTAAGGCTATCACTATACTTTCCCCATGCCATATAATATCTATAATTAACAACCATACCATTTTCATCCCAATTATCACAACACTATCCCTACAACCTTAACCCACATTATTATAAGTTTTCAAATCAATACCCCAAATTTTCCTCCATGTCATGTAGCCATTTTATCCCCCTTTTCCTACTTACTTCCAAATCAATTTAAAAGCCAATCCATTTGTCAAATTTATCAATCATCATTTATATGGTAACAACAACATCATATAACACATACTTCCAATTAAACCCCATCCATTTATCACCCTTTAATATACTCATTCAACAATCCCTTTCTTTTTTTTTTTATTTTATTCCTACAATCCAAATAAATTCCAAAATTTACTAAATATCATTTAGAACACGTAATATCATCATTTATATTAATATGAGCAATTAATTGGAAGGAATCATAATAACTTACCTAAAAATATGTCGAAATGGAAAGACGATCTGATCGGCTCTAAACGTTCTCCTCGCTTTCATGATCGCTTTGCCGCAGACGGATCGCAAATCGGACTGACAGCTGATTTTCTAGAATTTTTGGAAAATATTTTGGAACGGAGGAAGTATTTTCTTTTCTTTCTTTCTCTCTTCCTCTCCATTTCTCTCGTGCTCTCTCTCTCTCTCTCTCTCTCTCTCTCTCTCTCTCTCTCTCTCTCTCTCTCTCTCTCTCTCACACCTCGGTTGATCTGGAAGGAAGAAGAAGGGGGTAAGGATATTTATAACCCCATTTTACATTCTAGCCCCTACAGAATTTAATTATTACCATTAATCCCTTAAGTCCCACTATTGCCACCTAAGCCCTTCAACATTTTTAAAGCTTTTTATTTACAATTTCAATAATTGAAGTGTCAACTACAAAATTATTATTATTCCATTTAGACATTAAATAATTAAAATTTATTTCCTAACACACTTAAAATATCACACAATTTATTAACATACTAAAATGTCAAATAATTTATTATTAAAATGTTAAAACTAACACATAAAAATCCTACTTATTGAGAAATGCAACCAATAAATTGCTACGGCCCCGCTCCACGTGCCCAACACGTGAATAAAATGGTGCCTAGGTTTCGGGTCGTGACACTCACTCCCCCTTAAGAAAAATTCGTCCCGAATTTTAATCACACTTACTTGAATACTCAAATGATCACACATTTTCCTCACATCTCTCGGATTCCCGAAACCCAAGTGGTTCTCAATAGTATGATTATTTCCCAAATTTACACAACCCGAATACTCTAGATTTCCATTCCCGGATTTGATTCTAATACCACTCAATGGCTCTTTCAGATAAGTCACATAAACAAGAATAGTCTTGGTTGAAAAACTCAATATAAGGGAAAGGATCATGAAAACTCTTCCTCCCATTCAATGCTTCATACGGCGTCACTTCCACACTGGACTGATCACTGCTAATATACGTACTTCAACTAAGGTTACACGAACTTCTCAAAATAAATGAAAATCCATCGAATGCCCCCATAACACATTCTCGAGAGTTTGGATGGTTCTCTCTGTCTGACCAATCCATCGGAAAATGTACGCAAAACTGAACGCCTCTGGAACCCAAAGTCTCGTACTCGGTCTTCCAAAATTGCAATATGAATCTCGAATCCCAAGCTGATATAAGATAGTGATTAATACTCCGTACAATCGATCAATTCTCTCGCCCATACACTGGTGCTAACTTTCCCTTTTCGTAGTTTATTCCTCTTGGTATAAATAAGCAAACTCTGATCAATATATCCACTATTACTCGAAGGCGTCTCCTATCTTCAATGTCGTGGGTAGTCCCGTTATAAAATCCATCACAATGTCTTCTTTATTCTCATTCTTCAAATCCTTTCTCAATTCTCGATACATCTTCAAATGTCTTTAATACATCGCCATTCTCAATTTATGGTCTTCCTCTAAAATGTCTCTTACTCTCTTATGAATATGGTACACCAATTATGTCGTTGAAGGTTAATATTCCATCAATATTCCATATAATATCCTCGATTCTTCCACCTGGAAATGGTCAAATAATTCCCTCAATTCTGAATAATTCGCTGAAAGTCCATAGGATCTTCATACCGGATAGGTGTAGCTCGAACATTCGCAATTAATGTCTCATATTGCACTCACATGATAGCAATGTTGATAATAAAGCCTTTCGGCTAATCGCATCTGTAACCACAGTAGCCTTCTCGGATGTTGTGTAATATCGCAAATAAGTCTTTTGATAACTCCAATAATTTCCCCACCTGTTGTTCAATCCCCTTTGATACATAATACTTCAACTCTTATGATTTGTACAAATTTCAAATTTAACTTCATACAAAGGATGTTTCCACTTAAGTAACGCAAAATAGTCATAATCCATTCCACGCTTCCGCTGCGCCACACTGATTCCCTCGAAGCATAAGCTATCGCCTTCCCAGTCTGTATAAAGCACAATCCTAATCCTTCTCTTGACGCGCACATGACAACTACAAGTTCACATCCATCAAGTAGGGTAAAGGTCGAAACTGTAGTCAATCTATCTTCCATTCTGCAAAGTTAATTTCACACTTTTGCATTCCACAACATGATACTCCCTTCAAAATTAATTGGATTGCTGGTGTTATAGTTCCTGGAAATCCATCAATACTCTTTTGATAATAACCTGCCAGATCCAGCAACTACAGAATTCTAACACTGCCGAAGGTTGTTCCATTTGATTAGGGTTCCAATCCTCGAAAAAATTTAATACAATATCTCCTCGAATCATACTTACTCTTACTGAATTTCACCAACATTTGATCCTCCTGAAACATAGATAACATAACTTGCAGTTGACTTTCAAAATCTTTCCACGACTCTGAATATACAAGGATAGCATCCATCGAGCTGACCACCAAGAATACCAAAATCGGATTTTAAAACTCTACTCATCATTTTTTACAACACATCTAATGCCTTTCTATGAGGGTTTTGGATATGTGCAACAACCCTGATATTAGATCTATACGGAATGCTATCGCCCTAACTGGCGGCTTGAACCATTCTGATGAAATCACTTTACCAATTCATTTACCAACAATACATAAGATATTCCTGGTGGCTTTTACTCACTTCTAATACATAACCCCCTTTAACCCTCATATTATTTAAACTACACTTATTGACATTTAATGCATATATGACATAAATATCAGTTACTAACCTATCCGCCTCAACCAAACATAGAGGCAATTTCCACCATAGATAAGGAGACTCGCTTCTTGCGATAGCCCTCCCAACACACAACAACTACTTAACCAATTCCGGTCAAGTATAACAATAAATCACGGATTGGTATATCTACCACATCCATTGACAATACATGCCCAAATAATCACGACTACCATGATAATCAAGTATGATTCGAGGTACTCTCCCATAGGAGTAGATACCTCTAGCACATAAGGCAACTCTGAAGCAAATTATGCAAATAAAAGCAGAAATACAATGCCACATAATAATGAGGTGAACGGGGATCCATAAAAGTATGACCCCTAACTTATGAGACAGGTAATATACCTCTAATAACTGCGGAGGAGTATATCTCTCCATTTTACTCACATTTCTTAATCTCTTGGGGTCATTACTATTTTCTGCCATTGAACAAATTCCTGCACTAAACACTCGTCGTCAGGTATCACACACTCCCCCTTAGACTAGACTTCTACCCTTAACTTCTAACCTTAGCTCTGATACCAACTGTGAGGACCCCCAACCCCGGGACCTATAAACTCGTATCCCAGCTAGAGAGTCCCCAAACCATCATCTAATTAATTAAAACTTTTCATTTAAATAATTTAAGAGTGGAATAAACTTTTGAAAACCAAACTATAACATGTTTTAATTTACAACATTTCATTGAAAATGTTTATAAAGTTTTATACATATTTCTTTTTCTCAATTTAATATTAACCACACTTATTCCCAACTCCCAAACAGTACACATACCCTGACACCCATAAGACGGTCCGAACTCCTTCCCGGCCTCACCGGTCTGGTCTACCTGTCTCAGCTGAATCTAAAAAAAATTAAAGGGAGAAGGGGTGAGAAAGAATCTCAGCAAGTTATTATGCATGCAGCAATATATCATATAGAATGCAACACATAAACAAGTTGTTTCACGTCATAATTTGAATACCGTAAACACATTACCTCCTCTTGGGAACACATCCTCTTGGGAATATATTTATATACATCCTTGTGGGAATACATTTATATACATCCTCTTGGGAATATTGATATACATCCTCTTGGGAATATTTATATACATCCTCTTGGGAATACATTTATATACATCCTCTTGGGAATATTGATATACATCCTCTTGGGAATATTTATATACATCCTCTTGGGAATATTTATATACATCCTTTTAGGAATATTTATATATATTCAAGCACATACATTTACTTGGATCACGTCCACACAATGAGATAACAATATATAACATGGAATCATTACTCATGTTGAACAGTATAGAACATTGTACAATTACTCATGTTTATCTTCAAATAGTGTTACATATATATATACACTATTGAGTCAATAATAATCCATGTATGCTCATAATCAATTCCATGATGTCGTGCAACAATTATTTCAAGTACCATATTATCATATAACCATTCGGAGGGAACCACGTAGGGTATAGTAACATACAAGTAGCTCTATGTATTCATAATATCATATTACACACTTCCCTTTCATGTTCCATAAACAAATACCAAGTTTCTATAAACTTTGGTTCCCAATTAACAATGGCCTCCAACCCTTTTCCAAGCAATATTTAAAGCCCTTCCAATTATCCGATTTGGCTAAGTAAAATATGGTTGTGAAGTACTAATGTTTTAATAGTATTATAGTTAAAGGAGGACCAAATCCTAACTAATTTGCTTAGGTTCCAAACTGCTTGAAATTCATACTCTGAAATAGCTCTGGGCACGACTCGTGCTCCAGGGTACGAGTCGTGTCAAACTTCTGCACAACTGACTAAAACATCAAGATTAGGTATCACGAGTCCAATTGAGGGTCACGACTCATGCTCCAGGGCACGAGTCGTGCTAAACACCAGAAGGGTTGCTGATGTGCAACATCAGTACCAGCCAAACCCAAATTCCAACTTCCCAAAGCCGTGCCAAACCAACCAAAACCAGTTTATATACAAATTTTTACATATAACCACACTCAAACCATGCTATAGCACCAATATACAACAATTTCCCATTTACCACATAACAATCCAACTATTCCATTGCCCCTTTTATGTTTATCAACCTTAAGCTTTTTCTAACCATTTCCCAAGCCAAAGAAACATGATCCAACACATTCAAATCACATCTAAACACATTATGGCACTATTCAGCTCCCAACCAAGGCCAATCTACAATTTCCCTTTTCTAATCCATGACAAACATACCAAAACTTTCCCTATACCATTTTAACCTTAAAGTCAAGATCCCAATTCATGCACTAGACCACTTCACTATATACATATAGATTAAGGCTATCACTATACTTTCCCCATGCAATATAATATCTATAATTAACAACCATACCATTTTCATCCCAATTATCCCAACACTATCCCTACAACCTTAACCCACTTTATTATAAGTTTTCAAATCAATACCCCAAATTTTCCTCCATGTCATGTAGCCATTTTATCCCCTTTTTCCTACTTACTTCCAAATCAATTTAAATGCCAATCCATTTGTCAAATTTATCAATCATCATTTATATGGTAATAACAACATCATATAACACATACTTCCAATTAAACCCCATCCATTTATCACCCTTTAATATACTCATTCAACAATACCTTTCTTTCTTTTATTTTATTCCTAAAATCCAAATAAATTCCAAAATTTACCAAATATCATTTAGAACACGTAATATCAGCATTTATATTAATATGAGCAATTAATTGGAAGGAATCATAATAACTTACTTAAAAATATGTCGAAACGGAAAGACGATCTGATCTGCTCTTAACGTTCTCCTCGCCTTCATGATCGCTTTGCCGCAGACGGATCGCAAATCGGATTGACGGTTGATTTTCTAGAATTTTTGGAAAATATTTTGGAACGGAGGAAGTATTTTCTTTTCTTTCTTTCTCTCTTCCTCTCCATTTCTCTCGTGCTCTCTCTCTCTCTCTCTCTCTCTCTCTCACGCCTCGGTTGATCTGGAAGGAAGAAGAAGGGGGTAAGGATATTTATAACCCAATTTTACATTCTAGCCCCTACAGAATTTAATTATTACCATTAATCCCTTAAGTCCCACTATTGACACCTAAGCCCTTCAACATTTTTAAAGCTTTTTATTTACAATTTCAATAATTGAAGTGTCAACTACAAAATTATTATTATTCCATTTAGACATTAAATAATTAAAATTTATTTACTAACACACTTAAAATATCACACAATTTATTAACATACTAAAATGTCAAATAATTTATTATTAAAATGTTAAAACTAACACATAAAAATCCTACTTATTGAGAAATGCAACCAATAAAATGCTACGGCCCCGCTCCACGTGCCCAACACGTGAATAAAATGATGCCTAGGTTTCGGGTCGTGACACTCACTCCACCTTAAAAAAAATTCGTCCCGAATTTTAATCACACTTACTTGAATACTCAAATGATCACACATTTTCCTCACATCTCTCGGATTCCCGAAACCCAAGTGGTTCTCAATAGTATGATTATTTCCCAAATTTACACAACCCGAATACTCTAGATTTCCATTCCCGGATTTGATTCTAATACCACTCAATGGCTCTTTCACATAAGTCACATCAACAAGAATAGTCTTGGTTGAAAAACTCAATATAAGGGAAAGGATCATGAAAACTCTTCCTCCCATTCAATGCTTCATACGACGTCACTTCCACACTGGACTGATCACTGCTAATATACGTACTTCAACTAAGGTTACACGAACTTCTCAAAATAAATGAAAATCCATCGAATGCCCCCATAACACATTCTCGAGAGTTTGGATGGTTCTCTCTGTCTGACCAATCCATCGGAAAATGTACGCAAAACTGAACGCCTCTGGAACCCAAAGTCTCGTACTCGGTCTTCCAAAATCGAAATATGAATCTCGAATCCCAAGCTGATATAAGAAAGTGATTAATACTCCGTAGAATCGATCAATTCTCTCGCCCATACACTGGTGCTAACTTTCCCTTTTCGTAGTTTATCCCTCTTGGTATAAATGAGCCAACTCTGATCAATATATCCACTATTACTCGAAGGCGTCTCCTATCTTCAATGTCGTGGGTAGTCCCGTTATAAAATCCATCACAATGTCTTCTTTTTTCTCATTCTTCAAATCCTTTCTCAATTCTCGAAACATCTTCAAATGTCTTTAATACATCGCCATTCTCAATTTATGGTCTTCCTCTAAAATGTCTCTTACTCTCTTATGAATATGGTACACCAATTATGTCGTTGAAGGTTAATATTCCATCAATATTCCATACAATATCCTCGATTCTTCCATCTGGAAATGGTCAAATAATTCCCTCAATTCTGAATCATTCGCTGAACGTCCATAGGATCTTCATACCGGATAGGTGTAGCTCGAACATTCGCAATTAATGTCTCATCTTGCACTCACATGATAGCAATGTTGATAATAAAGCCTTTCGGCTAATCGCATCTGTAACCACAGTAGCCTTCTCGGATGTTGTGTAATATCGCAAATAAGTCTTTTAATAACTCCAATAATTTCCCCACCTGTTGTTCAATCCCCTTTGATACATAATACTTCAACTCTTATGATTTGTACAAATTTCAAATTTAACTTCATACAAAGGATGTTTCCACTTAAGTAACGGAAAATAGTCATAATCCATTCCACGCTTCCGCTGCGCCACTCTGATTCCCTCGAAGCATAAGCTATCGCCTTCCCAGTCTGTATAAAGCACAATCCAAATCCTTCTCTTGACGCGCACATGACAACTACAAGTTCACATCCATCAAGTAGGGTAAAGGTCGAAACTGTTGTCAATCTATCTTCCATTCTGCAAAGTTAATTTCACAATTTTGCATTCCACAACATGATACTCCCTTCAAAATTAATTGGATTTCTAGTGTTATAGTTCCTGGAAATCCATCAATACTCTTTTGATAATAACATGCCAGATCCAGCAACTACAGAATTCTAACACTGCCGAAGGTCGTTCCATTTGATCAGGGTTTCAATCCTCAAAAAATTGAATACAATAGCTCCTCGAGTCATAATTACTCTTACTAAATTTCACCAACGTTTGATCCTCCCGAAACATAGATAACCTAACTTGCAGTTGATTTTCAAAATTCTTCCCACGACTCTAAATATAAAAGGATAGCATCCATCGAGCTGACCACCAAGAATACCAAAATCGGGTTTTAAAACTCTACTCATCATTTTTACAACACAGCTAATGCCTTTCTATGAGGGTTTTGGATATGTGCAACAACCCTGATATTAGATCTATACGGAATGCTATCGTCCTAACTGGCGGCTTGAACCATTCTGATGAAATCACTTTACCAATTCATTTACCAACAATACATAAGATATTCCTGGTGGCTTTTACTCACTTCTAATACATAACCCCCTTTAACCCTCATATTATTTAAACTACACTTATTGACATTTAATGCATATATGACATAAATATCAGTTACTAACTTATCCGCCTCAACCAAACATAGAGGCAATTTCCACCATAGATAAGGAGACTCGCTTCTTGCGATAGCCCTCCCAACACACAACAACTACTTAACCAATTCCGGTCAAGTATAACAATAAATCACGGATTGGTTTATCTACCACATCCATTGGCAATACATGCCCACATAATCACGACTACCATGATAATCAAGTATGATTCGAGGTACTCTCCCATAGGAATAGATACCTCTAGCACATAAGGCAACTCTGAAGCAAATTATGCAAATAAAAGTAGAAATACAATGCCACATAATAATGAGGTGAACGGGGATCCATAAAAGTATGACCCCTAACTTATGAGACAGGTAATATACCTCTAATAACTGCGGAGGAGTATATCTCTCCATTTTACTCACATTTTCTTAATCTCTTGGGGTCATTACTATTTTATGCCATTGAACAAATTCCTGCACTAAACACTCGTCGTCAGGTATCACACACTCCCCCTTAGACTAGACTTCTACCCTTAACTTCTAACCTTAGCTCTGATACCAACTGTGAGGACCCCCAACCCCGGGACCTATAAACTCGTATCCCAGCTGGAGTGTCCCCAAACCACCATCTAATTAATTAAAACTTTTCATTTAAATAATTTAAGAGTGGAATAAACTTTTGAAAACCAAACTATAACCTGTTTTAATTTACAACATTTCATTGAAAATGTTTATAAAATTTTATACATATTTCTTTTTCTCAATTTAATATTAACCACACTTATTCCCAACTCCCAAACAGTACACATACCCTGACACCCATAAGACGGTCCGAACTCCTTCCCGGCCTCACCGGTCTGGTCTACCTGTCTCAGCTGAATCTAAAAAAAATTAAAGGGAGAAGGGGTGAGAAAGAATCTCAGCAAGTTATTATGCATGCAGCAATATATCATATAGAATGCAACACATAAACAAGTTGTTTCACGTCATAATTTGAATACCGTAAACACATTACCTCCTCTTGGGAACACATCCTCTTGGGAATATATTTATATACATCTTTGTGGGAATACATTTATATACATCCTCTTGGGAATATTGATATACATCCTCTTGGGAATATTTATATACATCCTCTTGGGAATACATTTACATACATCCTCTTGGGATTATTGATATACATCCTCTTGGGAATATTTATATACATCCTCTTGGGAAAATTTATATACATCCTCTTGGGAATATTTATATATATTCAAGCACATACATTTACTTGGATCACGTCCACACAATGAGATAACAGTATATAACATGGCATCATTACTCATGTTGAACAGTATAGAACATGGTACAATTACTCATGTTTATCTTCAAATAGTGTTACATATATATATATACACTATTGAGTCAATAATAATCCTTGTATGTTTATCAACCTTAAGCTTTTTCTAACCATTTCCCAAGCCAAAGAAACATGATCCAACACATTCAAATCACATCTAAACACATTATGGCACTATTCAGCTCCCAACCAAGGCCAATCTACAATTTCCCTTTTCTAATCCATGACAAACATACCAAAACTTTCCCTATACCATTTTAACCTTAAAGTCAAGATCCCAATTCATGCACTAGACCACTTCACTATATACATATAGATTAAGGCTATCACTATACTTTCCCCATGCCATATAATATCTATAATTAACAATCATACCATTTTCATCCCAATTATCACAACACTATCCCTACAACCTTAACCCACTTTATTATAAGTTTTCAAATCAATACCCCAAATTTTCCTCCATGTCATGTAGCCATTTTATCCCCTTTTTTCCTACTTACTTCCAAATCAATTTAAATGCCAATCCATTTGTCAAATTTATCAATAATCATTTATATGGTAATAACAACATCATATAACACATACTTCCAATTAAACCCCATCCATTTATCACCCTTTAATATACTCATTCAACAATCCCTTTCTTTCTATTATTTTATTCCTACAATCCAAATAAATTCCAAAATTTACCAAATATCATTTAGAACACGTAATATCAGCATTTATATTAATATGAGCAATTAATTGGAAGAAATCATAATAACTTACCTAAAAATATGTCGAAACGGAAAGACGATTTGATCGGCTCAAACGTTCTCCTCGCCTTCATGATCGCTTTGCCGCAGACGGATCGCAAATCGGACTGACGGTTGATTTTCTAGAATTTTTGGAAAATATTTTGGAACGGAGGAAGTATTTTCTTTTCTTTCTTTCTCTCTTCCTCTCCATTTCTCTTGTGCTCTCTCTCTCTCTCTCTCTCTCACGCCTCGGTTGATCTGGAAGGAAGAAGAAGGGGGTAAGGATATTTATAACCCCATTTTACATTCTAGCCCCTACAGAATTTAATTATTACCATTAATCCCTTAAGTCCCACTATTGCCACCTAAGCCCTTCAACATTTTTAAAGCTTTTTATTTACAATTTCAATAATTGAAGTGTCAACTACAAAATTATTATTATTCCATTTAGACATTAAATAATTAAAATTTATTTACTAACACACTTAAAATATCACACAATTTATTAACATACTAAAATGTCAAATAATTTATTATTAAAATGTTAAAACTAACACATAAAAATCCTACTTATTGAGAAATGCAACCAATAAAATGCTACGGTCCCGCTCCACGTGCCCAACATGTGAATAAAATGGTGCCTAGGTTTCGGGTCGTAACACTCACTCCCCCTTAAGAAAAATTTGTCCCGAATTTTAATCACACTTACTTGAATACTCAAATGATCACACATTTTCCTCACATCTCTCGGATTCCCGAAACCCAAGTGGTTCTCAATAGTATGATTATTCCCCAAATTTACACAACCCGAATACTCTAGATTTCCATTCCCGGATTTGATTCTAATACCACTCAATGGCTCTTTCACATAAGTCACATCAACAAGAATAGTCTCGGTTGAAAAACTCAATATAAGGGAAAGGATCATGAAAACTCTTCCTCCCATGCAATGCTTCATACGGCGTCCCTTCCACACTGGACTGATCACTGCTAATATACGTACTTCAACTAAGGTTACACGAACTTCTCAAAATAAATGAAAATCCATCGAATTCCCCCATAACACATTCTCGAGAGTTTGGATGGTTCTCTCTGTCTGACCAATCCATCGAAAAATGTACGCAAAACTGAACGCCTCTGGAACCCAAAGTCTCGTACTCGGTCTTCCAAAATCGCAATATGAATCTCGAATCCCAAGCTGATATAAGATAGTGATTAATACTCCGTAGAATCGATCAATTCTCTCGCCCATACACTTGTGCTAACTTTCCCTTTTCGTAGTTTATTCCTCTTGGTATAAATGACCCAACTCTGATCAATATATCCACTATTACTCGAAGGCGTCTCCTATCTTCAATGTCGTGGTTAGTCCCATTATAAAATCCATCACAATGTCTTCTTTATTCTCATTCTTCAAATCCTTTCTCAATTCTCGATACATCTTCAAATGTCTTTAATACATCGCCATTCTCAATTTATGGTCTTCCTCTAAAATGTCTCTTACTCTCTTATGAATATGGTACACCAATTATGTCGTTGAAGGTTAATATTCCATCAATATTCCATACAATATCCTCGATTCTTCCGTATGGAAACGGTCAAATAATTCCCTCAATTCTGAATCATTCGCTGAACGTCCTTAGGATCTTCATACCGGATAGGTGTAGCTCGAACATTCGCAATTAATGTCTCATCTTGCACTCACATGATAGCAATGTTGATAATAAAGCCTTTCGGCTAATCGCATCTGTAACCACAGTAGCCTTCTCGGATGTTGTGTAATATCGCAAATAAGTCTTTTGATAACTCCAACAATTTCCCCACCTGCTGTTCAATCCCCTTTGATACATAATACTTCAACTCTTATGATTTGTACAGATTTCAAATTTAACTTCATACAAAGGATGTTTCAACTTAAGTAACGCAAAATAGTCGTAATCCATTCCACGCTTCCGCTGCGCCTCTCTGATTCCCTCGAAGCATAAGCTATCGCCTTCCCAGTCTATATAAAGCACAACCCAAATCCTTCTCTTGACGCGCACATGACAACTACAAGTTCACATCCATCAAGTAGGGTAAAGGTCGAAACTGTATTCAATCCATCTTCCATTCTGCAAAGTTAATTTCACACTTTTGCATTCCACAACATGATACTCCCTTCAAAATTAATTGGATTGCTGGTGTTATAATTCCTGGAAATCTATCAATACTCTTTTGATAATAACCTGCCAAATCCAGCAACTACAGAATTCTAACACTGCCGAAGGTTGTTCCATTTGATCAGGGTTTCAATCCTCAAAAAATTGAATACAATAGCTCCTCGAGTCATACTTACTCTTACTGAATTTCACCAACGTTTGATCCTCCCGAAACATAGATAACCTAACTTGCAGTTGATTTTCAAAATTCTTCCCACGACTCTAAATATACAAGGGTAGCATCCATCGAACTAACCACCAAGAATACCAAAATCGGGTTTTAAAACTCTACTCATCATGTTTACAACACAGCTAATGCCTTTCTATGAGGGTTTTGGATATGTGCAACAACCCTGATATTAGATCTATACGGAATGCTATCGCCCTAACTGGCGGCTTGAACCATTCTGATGAAATCACTTTACCAATTCATTTACCAACAATACATAAGATATTCCTGGTGGATTTTACTCACTTCTAATACATAACCCCCTTTAACCCTCATATTATTTAAACTACACTTATTGACATTTAATGCATATAAGACATAAATATCAGTTACTAACTTATCCGCCTCAACCAAACATAGAGGCAATTTCCACCATAGATAAGGAGACTCGCTTCTTGCGACAGTCCTCCCAACACACAACAACTACTTAACCAATTCCGGTCAAGTATAACAATAAATCACGGATTGGTATATCTACCACATCCATTGGCAATACATGCCCACATAATCACGACTACCATGATAATCAAGTATGATTCGAGGTACTCTCCCATAGGAGTAGATACCTCTAGCACATAAGGCAACTCTGAAGCAAATTATGCAAATAAAAGCAGAAATACAATGCCACATAATAATGAGGTGAACGGGGATCTATAAAAGTATGACCCCTAACTTATGAGACAGGTAATATACCTCTAATAACTGCGGAGGAGTATATCTCTCCATTTTACTCACATTTTCTTAATGTCTTGGGGTCATTACTATTTTCTGCCATTGAACAAATTCCTGCACTAAACACTCGTCGTCAGGTATCACACACTCCCCCTTAGACTAGACTTCTACCCTTGACTTCTAACCTTAGCTCTGATACCAACTGTGAGAACCTCCCCAACCCCGGGACCTATAAACTCGTATCCCAGCTGGAGAGTCCCCAAACAACCATCTAATTAATTAAAACTTTTCATTTAAATAATTTAAGAGTGGAATATACTTTTGAAAACCAAACTATAACCTGTTTTAATTTACAACATTTCATTGAAAATGTTTATAAAATTTTGTACATATTTCTTTTACTCAATTTAATATTAACCACACTTATTCCCAACTCCCAAACAGTACACATACCCTGACACCCATAAGATGGTCCGAACTCCTTCCCGGCCTCACCGGTCTGGTCTACCTGTCTCAGCTGAATCTAAAAAAATTATAGGGAGAAGGGGTGAGAAAGAATCTCAGCAAGTTATTATGCATGCAGCAATATATCATATAGAATGCAACACATAAACAAGTTGTTTCACGTCATAATTTGAATACCGTAAACACATTACCTCCTCTTGGGAACACATCCTCTTGGTAATATATTTATATACATCCTCGTGGGAATACATTTATATACATCCTCTTGGGAATATTGATATACAACCTCTTGGGAATATTTATATACATCCTCTTGGGAATACATTTATATACATCCTCTTGGGAATATTGATATACATCCTCTTGGGAATATTTATATACATCCTCTTGGGAATATTTATATACATCCTCTTGAGAATATTTATATGCATCCTCTTAGGAATATTTATATACATCCTCTTGGGAATCTATAGTATAAATCCAACCTGTGTTTTGAACAGTATAGTGAACAGTTGCACGGGCGGAAATGACCATTTTGCTTCACTTTTTTGTTCCTTTCCCATTTTGCCCTTAAAAAAAATTAAAAAAAAAACGTGGGTTGAGTGCCTTCGCCGACGGTATCGTCGATGACTCCGCGGAAATGGTCGAAGAGAACGGCACGTTGGCCACCGTCAACGGTGTAGAGAGACGAGTTGACGACGGTGGCGCCGAGACCGTGTCCAAAGGCGGCACGGGCGACGTTGTTCAGAAATGAAACTGAGGCTTGATTGCTCCCCATTTTCGATCGCCGGAGATATGAAGATTTTTGGGGATCGGATTTTGGGGGAAGGGTTTTAGAAATTGGTGTTAGAGGGTTAAGTTTGTTGAGCAAGTCAATTTTGAAATCGTAAAAGCCCTAGCCTTAATAAGAAGCTGGGCCTTGATGATTATACTGGACAGGGTTTGGGCTTTTGACCCAGCTCGATTATGGACAATCTTTTTAACCTTTCTTACCAATTGATTTACCCATCAATTTTTTTTTCTTTTTGAAGTCAAACATAGATTATACTAAACCACAAAAATACAAAGATGACTAGATTTTTCACAAATGTCGGAGACTCAACCCATATATTATATAAATCGTCAATCACTATATAACATTAAAAAAAATGTGGCCTTGGACACGGGCTTAGGCTAGTATTTATATATATTCAAGCACATACATTTACTTGGATCACGTCCACATAATGAGATAACAGTATATAACATGGCATCATTACTCATGTTGAACAGTATAGAACATGGTACAATTACTCATGTTTATCTTCAAATAGTGTTACATATATATATATACACTATTGAGTCAATAATAATCCATGTATGCTCATAATCAATTCCATGATGTCGTGCAACAATTATTTCAAGTACCATATTATTATATAACCATTCGGAGGGAACCACGTAGGGTATAGTAACATACCCTGACGCTTGACTCCGAACTTCCCTAAAAAAGATATTTACAGAGAGGCGAGTTGTCATGGTATCCCACCATACAGACTAGGCGGGAATCCCCAATAAGTTTCTCCACTACCCCCACAGATCTCTACTCGACTGAGAAAGATTCATTTTTTGAGTTCTTGGCCAAAAAAGTGGGTCGTCAAACCAAACGTGGCCAATCTCAGCCAAGGACTAAGGCTTCACTAAGGTTAAAAGCGCTCTACCCTGCTTCTTCCCCTTCTCTTTCTTTCACTATTCCCACCTAGGTCCCCGGCTTTGATTGCTTGGTCGGGATAGAACCAGCGCTTAGTAAGCCTCGGTCTAAGGCTTCCCTTCCTGTCCTTACGAATCTTAGTTTAGTGTTTAAGGTTTAGGGTACTTGGGAATGGTTTAAAGGTGTTCAAGTCCTTTCGGAAAGCCCTTGTTCCTGAGCTACGCAGCTAGGGTAGGGAACGAATCTTACTGTTAATCCAATCTTCCAGGAGAGCGAGTTCTTGTTACCGAGGTAGCTATTAGGTTTTAACGGGTAACATACAAGTAGCTCTATGTATTCATAATATCACATTACACAACTCCCTTTCAAGTTCCATAAACAAATACCAAGTTTCTATAAACTTTGGTTCCCAATTAACAATGGCCTCCAACCCTTTTCCAAGCAATATTTAAAGCCCTTCCAATTATCCGATTTGGCTAAGTAAAATATGGTTGTGAAGTACTAATGTTGTACTAGTATTATAGTTAAAGGAGGACCAAATCCTAACTAATTTGCTTAGGCTCCAAACTGCTTGAAATTCATACTCTGAAACAGCTCTGGACACGACTCGTGCTCCAGGGTACGAGTCGTGCCAAACTTCTGCACGACTGACTAAAACATCACGACTAGGTATCACGAGTCCAATTGAGGGTCACGACTCGTGCTCCAGGGGCACGAGTCGTGCTATACACCAGAAGGGTTACTGATGTGCAACATCAGTACCAGCCAAACCCAAATTCCAACTTCCTAAAGCCGTGCCAAACCAACCAAAACCAGTTTATATACAAATTTCTACATATAACCACACTCAAACCATGCTATAGCACCAATATACAACAATTTCCCATTTACCACATAACAATCCAACTATTCCATTGCCCCTTTTATGTTTATCAACCTTAAGCCTTTTCTAACCATTTCCCAAGCCAAAGAAACATGATCCTACACATTCAAATCACATCTAAACACATTATGACACTATACAGCTCCCAACCAAGGCCAATCTACAATTTCCCTTTTCTAATCCATGACAAACATACCAAAACTTTCCCTATACCATTTTAACCTTAAAGTCAAGATCCCAATTCATGCACTAGACCACATCACTATATACATATAGATTAAGGCTATCACTATACTTTCCCCATGCCATATAATATCTATAATTAACAACCATACCATTTTCATCCCAATTATCACAACACTATCCCTACAACCTTAACCCACTTTATTATAAGTTTTCAAATCAATACCCCAAATTTTCCTCCATGTCATGTAGCCATTTTATCCCCTTTTTCCTACTTACTTCCAAATCAATTTAAAAGCCAATCCATTTGTCAAATTTATCAATCATCATTTATATGGTAACAACAACATCATATAACACATACTTCCAATTAAACCCCATCCATTTATCACCCTTTAATATACTCATTCAACAATCCCTTTCTTTCTTTTATTTTATTCCTACAATCCAAATAAATTCCAAAATTTACCAAATATCATTTAGAACACGTAATATCAGCATTTATATTAATATGAGCAATTAATTGGAAGGAATCATAATAACTTACCTAAAAATATGTCGAAACGGAAAGACGATCTGATCGGCTCTAAACGTTCTCCTTGCCTTCCTGATCGCTTTGCCGCAGACGGATCGCAAATCGGACTGACGGTTGATTTTCTAGAATTTTTGGAAAATATTTTGGAACGGAGGAAGTATTTTCTTTTCTTTCTTTCTCTCTTCCTCTCCATTTCTCTCGTGCTCTCTCTCTCTCTCTCTCTCTCTCTCTCTCTCTCTCTCTCTCTCTCTCTCTCTCTCACACCTCGGTTGATCTGGAAGGAAGAAGAAGGGGGTAAGGATATTTATAACCGCATTTTACATTCTAGCCCCTACAGAATTTAATTATTACCATTAATCCCTTAAGTCCCACTATTGCCACCTAAGCCCTTCAACATTTTTAAAGATTTTTATTTACAATTTCAAAAATTGAAGTGTCAACTACAAAATTATTATTATTCCATTTAGACATTAAATAATTAAAATTTATTTACTAACACACTTAAAATATCACACAATTTATTAACATACTAAAATGTCAAGTAATTCATTATTAAAATGTTAAAACTAACACATAAAAATCCTACTTATTGAGAAATGCAACCAATAAAATGCTACGGCCCCGCTCCACGTGCCCAACACGTGAATAAAATGGTGCCTAGGTTTCGGGTCGTGACATTGTTGATTAATAAAAATTGAGTGTTTACTCTGTTAAATCCGAAAGCTTGAGTGTTCTCCTTTCGTCCAATTCCCGGCAATCGTGCGCGATTCAACGTGGGTTCAAGATAGATTACTGATTAACGTGCGCGTTACAACAGTAATTGATATCTATCGAGTCTTCCGCTACGTCAGTTGGTATCAGAGACAGGTTCGTTCTAGGAAGAATGAGACGAGGAAAGAAGGCCACTGTGGAAGCGATCTACGAGTGAGATGAGGTGGTTCTGGAAGAACGTATCAGATCCATCGTAGATCAACGTATGGAGTTTTTGATGAAATAGTTAACGGGCAGGATGACCGAATTGTTCAATCAATAGGCTCGGCGGAATCAGCCTAAACCTGGTGGCAGCGACAGACAGCGAGACTAGGAGGTGGATTCTGATGGTGGTGATATTTCGTGGCCTTTCGTCGAATCGGCGACTACCGGACTTTCTATTGATTGGTTAATGCCTCCAAAATATGATAAGTGTGATTGTGAAAATTGTCAGCTTGATAGTGTCCTACCTTTTTCCGATACACCTTTTCCACAATCTATGATTGGTTGGTTTCAACCTTCGATTTACGATGATGAGATTATTAGTCATCGATTCGTTGATCCGTTTGATATTCCTCATTCAAAGACATTTTCTTCTAGTTACATAAAAATTTGTTACTTCATGAGTTTATTAGATTACATTGGATGGATTGGATGGAGGTTGTTACTCAAGTGATGCGGACAAAATTGCGGAGTCGTTTGAGCGACAACGCAGGAATGGGCATAACTTTTGATTCCGGAGGAGTTACGGGACGCACAGCATATCTAAAGGCCTCAAAAGGCTTCTACGAAGTTTTTTATCAGCTTTCTTAGTTTTTGGGTATTTTCGTCATTTTGATTGTTTTAGGGTTATTTCGAATTAGGGTTTTTCGAGACTTATTTATACTTTGTTCTAGGGTTTTGAAAGACAATTTTGCCGTTTTATGATATTAATCATTTTCTTCAGTTTTCTCGAGCGAAAATTGACGGTTGATCGTTGAATTTCTCGAGCGAAATTCTGTGATTAATCTTTAGCAAGTCTTCCGCTACGTCATCAAGTAAGCAAGTTTAAAGTCCGACAAGGTTATAAAGGAAGATTTCAATTGTTCAAATATTATTTCAGTGAGAGAATCGTTACAAATAATTTTTATGCAATGATCAAGATTCGACTACAACTTGCTGCAAATTCGAGGACGAATTTTTCGAAGCCGAGGAGAATGATGAAGATGAATATAGTGATAGGTTTAGTTTTAGTTTTATTTATTTAATGTTATTTTCGGATTTAATATTAGGTTGCTAGTATTTTTGGTATTAGAATTATATTAGGACTTTATTTTAATGTTTTATTGATTGATTAGGTTACTATATAGACTAGGGTTATTTTGAAAAGTTTTTGACTTGTTTTTCATGTCCTAGGGTCACTATATAATTAGGATTAATTGTATTTCCGAATTCAAGTTGTTGATTAATAAAAATTGAGTGTTTACTCTGTTAAATCCGAAAGTTTGAGTGTTCTCCTTTCATCCAATTCCCGGCAATCGTGCACGATTAAACGTGGGTTCAAGATAGATTACTGATTAACGTGCGCGTTACAACAGTAATTGATATCTATCGAGTCTTCCGCTACGTCAGTTGGTATCAGAGCCAGGTTCGTTCTAGGAAGAATGAGACGAGGAAAGAAGGCCACTGTGGAAGCGATCTACGAGTGAGATGAGGCGGTTCTGGAAGAACGTATCAGATCCATTGAAGATCAACGTATGGAGTTTTTGATGAAATAGTTAACGGGCAGGATGACCGAATTGTTCAATCAATAGGCTTGGCGGAATCAGCCTAAACCTGGTGGCAGCGACAGACAGCGAGACTAGGAGGTGGATTCTGATGGTGGTGATATTTCGTGGCCTTTCGTCGAATCGGCGACTACCGGACTTTCTATCGATTGGTTAATGCCTCCAAAATATGATAAGTGTGATTGTGAAAATTGTCAGCTTGATAGTGTCCTACCTTTTTTCGATACACCTTTTCCACAATCTATGATTGGTTGGTTTCAACCTTCGATTTACGATGATGAGATTATTAGTCATCGATTCGTTGATCCGTTTGATATTCCTCATTCAAAGACATTTTCTTCTAGTTACATAAAAATTTGTTACTTCATGAGTTTATTAGATTACATTGGACGGATTGGATGGAGGTTGTTACTCAAGTGATGCGGACAAAATTGCGGAGTCGTTTTTGGAGTCGTTTGAGCGACAACGCGGGAATGGGCATAACTTTTGATTCCGGAGGAGTTACGGGACGCACAGCATATCTAAAGGCCTCAAAAGGCTTCAACGAAGTTTTTTATAAGCTTTCTTAGTTTTTGGGTATTTTCGTCATTTTGATTGTTTTAGGGTTATTTCGAATTAGGGTTTTTCGAGACTTATTTATACTTTGTTCTAGGGTTTTGAAAGACAGTTTTGCCGTTTTATGATATTAATCATTTTCTTCAGTTTTCTCGAGCGAAAATTGACGGTTGATCGCTGAATTTCTCGAGCGAAATTTTGTGATTAATCTTTATCAAGTCTTCCGCTACGTCATCAAGTAAGCAAGTTTAAAGTCCGACAAGGTTATAAAGGAAGATTTCAAGTGTTCAAATATTATTTCAATGAGAGAATCGTTACAAATAATTTTTATGCAATGATCAAGATTCGACTACAACTTGCTACAAATTCGAGGACGAATTTTTCGAAGCCGAGGAGAATGATGAAGATGAATATAGTGATAGGTTTAGTTTTAGTTTTATTTATTTAATGTTATTTTCGGATTTAATATTAGGTTGTTAGTATTTTTGGTATTAGAATTATATTAGGACTTTATTTTAATGTTTTATTGATTGATTAGGTTACTACATAGACTAGGGTTATTTTGAAAGTTTTTAACTTGTTTTTCAAGTCCTAGGGTCACTATATAATTAGGATTAATTGTATTTCCGAATTCAAGTTGTTGATTAATAAAAATTGAGTGTTTACTCTGTTAAATCCGAAAGTTTGAGTGTTCTCCTTTCATCCAATTCCCGGCAATCGTGCGCGATTCAACGTGGGTTCAAGATAGATTACTGATTAACGTGCGCGTTACAACAGTAATTGATATCTATCGAGTCTTCCGCTACGTCAGTTGGTATCAGAGCCAGGTTCGTTCTAGGAAGAATGAGACGAGGAAAGAAGGTCACTGTGGAAGCGATCTACGAGTGAGATGAGGCGGTTCTGGAAGAACGTATCAGATCCATCGTAGATCAACGTATGGAGTTTTTGATGAAATAGTTAACGGGCAGGATGACCGAATTGTTCAATCAATAGGCTCGGCGGAATCAGCCTAAACCTGGTGGCAGCGACAGACAGCGAGACTAGGAGGTCGATTCTGATGGTGGTGATATTTCGTGGCCTTTCGTCGAATCGGCGACTACCGGACTTTCTATCGATTGGTTAATGCCTCCAAAATATGATAAGTGTGATTGTGAAAATTGTCAGCTTGATAGTGTCCTACCTTTTTCCGATACACCTTTTCTACAATCTATGATTGGTTGGTTTCAACCTTCGATTTATGATGATGAGATTATTAGTCATCGATTCGTTGATCCGTTTGATATTCCTCATTCAAAGACATTTTCTTCTAGTTACATAAAAATTTGTTACTTCATGAGTTTATTAGATTACATTGGACGGATTGGATGGAGGTTGTTACTCAAGTGATGCGGACAAAATTGCGGAGTCGTTTTTGGAGTCGTTTGAGCGACAACGCGGGAATGGGCATAACTTTTGATTTCGGAGGAGTTACGGGACGCACAGCATATCTAAAGGCCTCAAAAGGCTTCTACGAAGTTTTTTATCAGCTTTCTTAGTTTTTGGGTATCTTCGTCATTTTGATTGTTTTAGGGTTATTTCGAATTAGGGTTTTTCGAGACTTATTTATACTTTGTTCTAGGGTTTTGAAAGACAGTTTTGCCGTTTTATGATATTAATCATTTTCTTCAGTTTTCTCGAGCGAAAATTGACGGTTGATCGCTGAATTTCTCGAGCGAAATTCTGTGATTAATCTTTATCAAGTCTTCCGCTACGTCATCAAGTAAGCAAGTTTAAAGTCCGACAAGGTTATAAGGGAAGATTTCAAGTGTTCAAATATTATTTCAATGAGAGAATCGTTACAAATAATTTTTATGCAATGATCAAGATTCGACTACAACTTGCTGCAAATTCGAGGACGAATTTTTCGAAGCCGAGGAGAATGATGAAGATGAATATAGTGATAGGTTTAGTTTTAGTTTTATTTATTTAATGTTATTTTCGGATTTAATATTAGGTTGTTAGTATTTTTGGTATTAGAATTATATTAGGACTTTATTTTAATGTTTTATTGATTGATGAGGTTACTATATAGACTAGGGTTATTTTGAAAAGTTTTTGACTTGTTTTTCAAGTCCTAGGGTCACTATATAAT
This sequence comes from Adenophora triphylla var. japonica, assembly GCA_022495995.1. NCBI lineage: Eukaryota > Viridiplantae > Streptophyta > Magnoliopsida > Asterales > Campanulaceae > Adenophora > Adenophora triphylla. The sequence goes on along the minus strand of JAFEMH010001262.1, from coordinate 480,583 downwards.
TAGGATTAATTGTATTTCCGAATTCAAGTTGTTGATTAATAAAAATTGAGTGTTTACTCTGTTAAATCCGAAAGTTTGAGTGTTCTCCTTTCATCCAATTCCCGGTAATCGTGCGCGATTCAACGTGGGTTCAAGATAGATTACTGATTAACGTGCACGTTACAACAGTAATTGATATCTATCGAGTCTTCCGCTACGTCAGTTGGTATCAGAGCCAGGTTCGTTCTAGGAAGAATGAGACGAGGAAAGAAGGCCACTGTGGAAGCGATCTACGAGTGAGATGAGGCGGTTCTGGAAGAACGTATCAGATCCATCGTAGATCAACGTATGGAGTTTTTGATGAAATAGTTAACGGGCAGGATGACCGAATTGTTCAATCAATAGGCTCGGCGGAATCAGCCTAAACACAGTGGCGGCGACGAGCAGGCGAGACTAGGAGGTGGATTCTGATGGTGGTGATATTTCGTGGCCTTTCGTCGAATCGGCGACTACCGGACTTTCTATTGATTGGTTAATGCCTCCAAAATATGATAAGTGTGATTGTGAAAATTGTCAGCTTGATAGTGTCCTACCTTTTTCCGATACACCTTTTCCACAATCTATGATTGGTTGGTTTCAACCTTCGATTTACGATGATGAGATTATTAGTCATCGATTCGTTGATCCGTTTGATATTCCTCATTCAAAGACATTTTCTTCTAGTTACATAAAAATTTGTTACTTCATGAGTTTATTAGATTACATTGGACGGATTGGATGGAGGTTGTTACTCAAGTGATGCGGACAAAATTGCGGAGTCGTTTTTGGAGTCGTTTGAGCGACAACGCGGGAATGGGCATAACTTTTGATTTCGAAGGAGTTACGGGACGCACAGCATATCTAAAGGCCTCAAAAGGCTTCTACGAAGTTTTTTATCAGCTTTCTTAGTTTTTGGGTATTTTCGTCATTTTGATTGTTTTAGGGTTATTTCGAATTAGGGTTTTTCGAGACTTATTTATACTTTGTTCTAGGGTTTTGAAAGACAGTTTTGCCGTTTTATGATATTAATCATTTTCTCCAGTTTTCTCGAGTGAAAATTGACGGTTGATCGCTGAATTTCTCGAGCGAAATTCTGTGATTAATCTTTATCAAGTCTTCCGCTACGTCATCAAGTAAGCAAGTTTAAAGTCCGACAAGGTTATAAAGGAAGATTTCAAGTGTTTAAATATTATTTCAATGAGAGAATCGTTACAAATAATTTTTATGCAATGATCAAGATTCGACTACAACTTGCTGCAAATTCGAGGACGAATTTTTCGAAGTCGAGGAAAATGATGAAGATGAATATAGTGATAGGTTTAGTTTTAGTTTTATTTATTTAATGTTATTTTTGGATTTAATATTAGGTTGTTAGTATTTTTGGTATTAGAATTATATTAGGACTTTATTTTAATGTTTTATTGATTGATTAGGTTACTATATAGACTAGGGTTATTTTGAAAAGTTTTTGACTTGTTTTTCAAGTCCTAGGGTCACTATATAATTAGGATTAATTGTATTTCCGAATTCAAGTTGTTGATTAATAAAAATTGAGTGTTTACTCTGTTAAATCCGAAAGTTTGAGTGTTCTCCTTTCATCCAATTCCCGGCAATCGTGCACGATTCAACATGGGTTGAAGATCGATTACTGATTAACGTGCGCGTTACAACAGTAATTGATATCTATCGAGTCTTCCGCTACGTCACATATATATTTGGGGTAGTTTCGTTAAAAATATTTTTATCTTCCATCTTCTAATAACCTCATTAATAATACCTCCCTTTCATTGGTATATATAACGAGGGAATAAAAAGTTAATCCCGGTTAATATGATAATTTATACTATTGCATTTTTTCCTACCAAATGCTCGAATTCGGGATTATTAATCCTATTTGTTGCTAAGACGGGCTACCAAACAGGCATTTAGGGACTTCGTTTGGTTCGGTATGGACTAATTTATAGGCCGAATCGCCGGTGATCGGTTTGAGAAAATTCAAACCAAATTGAAACATAAAAATTTTCAAATCAAACCACAACAGTTTGGCTCAGTTCGGGATAGACCGCGGTCTATTTTTGCGATTTAAATCGCAATTTAGATTTTGGTTAAAACCACAATTTGATTTATAAAACTTTGTATCAATTTTTTTTTTATTTGGAAGAGTTGTTCAGTTTTGTTAAAAATTTGAAAAACTGTTTATAGATTTGGAAGGAAATCATACATCAAAAAAGTGAGAATGATAGTGTTAGGGTTAGTTAATCTGATGTAGTAGGGTTTTTACGTCAATCTAATGGCTGATATTTTTCATTAAATGTATCTACGATATTTAACGATTTCGCAATTTGATTTCATGATTTGGTCTTTAATGATTTGGTTTGGTTGGATATAGTTTGGTTTAAGACAGTCAGACCGTAAATCAAATCAAACTAGATGAGGGATATAGTTAAATACAGGGAAGTAAAAATACAGGGAACCAACAAAATTACCAAAATAACCATTTATATAATTTTTTTTATTTTTTTTTCACTCATTCATCGGAAAATCTAGGATTGGCAGCGGCGATTGATTCGTCGGGACGGGAAACGACGCCGTGAGGGCTGGAGGCGTCGTGGTCGGCAGCTAGAGATTGTAAACGGCGTTTAATCAAGAACTTATTGAGAACACTGTAAAGCTTTAACGCTAATGGATGGCATTTTGAGGAGATAGAGAAGAAGCTGAATTTGGGAAAAGATTGAATTTTGAATTTAGGGTTTAAAGAGGGGATTAAAAATAAGAAAAACTTTGGGACTCAATTCTAATTCTAATTCCCAATGTAATCCCAAAGCAGGATTAGAAATCTTAAGCGTACAATGAGTTTGGGAAAGTCTCCAGCAAAACTTTTGCCTCAAAAATTCCGTTTGATTTATTTCAATTTTTGGAGAGGCAGTAAATCAATGTTGACGGGAATATATCAGATTTTTCCATGTTACCATTGCTCTCTCTCTCGTGTGAACTCACACGAGATGTGTCTCGTGTGGGTTCACACGAGATGTGTCTCGTGTATATGTACACGAGACATTTCGTGTGCATATACACGACATTTATTTCGTGTATATGTACACGAGACATCTCGTGTAGATTCACACGGGATAAGTGAGAACATCTCGTGTATACACACACGGGATAAGTGAAAACATCTCGTGTATACCCTAGATGAGTTATCAAATTTGAAAATCGAACCCGAACTACTTTCGCTTGAAAATCAAATCAGACCGTATGATTTGATTTCATAAGATTCTTTGGAAAAAAAAAAGGAAATCGAAGAAGGGGAAGTGGGGAATGTAGCCATCAATTCGTCTTTTGACTTTGGTGTGTGTTCGAGACGTGGCGTTAGCATCGCTTCATTGATTGATAGTACTACAATTTCATTTAACATTTTCATGAAAACGTGGCTGTGATCAGATCCAGTTCAAACCGAAGGTACCCTAATTCATCCTCGTCTTAATCTTCAACAGCATGCGTTTGCAATGTCCTTTCGTAAATCTTTACAATAGGGGGATTCAATGCTTGTAATTTGCAGCTTTTCAATTTGTCCCATTGTCAGCGCTCACCACCTGTTTGATAAATTGTTTTAGTGAAAGCAACCAGCTTTACAATAGGGGGATTCAATGCTTGTAATGGGACGGAGGGAGTATTTATTATTCCTTTTGTATGCTGGTCGAACTCAAATCTTGAATCTTTACAACAATTTCAGTGTTCCTGCGAAATCTTTGGCTCATTGCCACATTTTCTTTGCTATTTGGTTGAAATGTTTGTGATGGGATGAATGCAGTACTCTCTGCCCCATATAAGAGTTTTATTTAACGACCTATGCAAATTAAGGATATAGGTTGGAAATCTAATAATTCCCTAAATTGTCTATCAAAACATTTGAACTTAAATTACATGGCAATATCTTAATTCAAAATTGGCGAGAAATGAAGGTTAGTTTAGTCAATTTATTGTAAAAGATTTCCGTTAAAGGGAAATCTTACTTTTCAAAGGGACCGCCCAAGAGGGAGTATACAACTTTTTATTTGGACAGAGTTGGTATATATTTGTTGTTGTTGTTGTTGTTGTTGTTGTTGTTGTTGTTGTTGTTGTTTTAGAGTTGGTATATATTTGTGTGCTGGAGATTATAATAAAGTTTGCTTTGTTGGTCTGCAGGGGAAACTAGAAAAGATATAGAAAAGGTTAGTTTACTCAACATTATGGGAGCATCTCGTGGACCAAAGCTATCTGGGATACAGAAGCAGGTCCTTTCTCTATACAGAGGATTTTTAAGAGCAGCACGTTCTAAACCTCCTGAAGATCGAAGCAGAATTGAGTCAATTGTATCAGCTGAGTTTCACCACAATTCTGAAGCAGTTCATCGCAAAAACTTCATGTATATCGAATATCTGCTTCGCCGGGGTAAAAAGCAACTTGATCAGTTAAAAAATGTCGATACTATCAGACATCATCCTTAATAAGAAGTTTTTTGAATCCAAAAGTTTCTTAGCCTTATAATTATATTTTCGGTTTTTGACTTCATCTCGTCTTCTGAGGTGAGAATTGTTTGTTTCTATACTGGAATAAATGAAGTATTTACAGTTCTTGAAAGTTGTAACTTATCAGGATTAACAACAATCAGTGATGAAATTCTACTAGTTTACTACGGTGGCTCAACAGATTCATCCACAAGCAATAATGTTTTATATGATGTGGTGAGCAATGTTTAACAATTATTTGATGGAGAGCCAACCTATTGAATGGTAAACATCGTGATGCACCACCGCACACGCATTACCATTCATGCTTTGTATTATTTTGACTACAAAATACATTGAGCTTTGATAACAGGAAAGACAACAAGTTATGTTTCATCCTAAGTCATTTCTCTGTGTGTGTGATTCCTTTGTGTTATTTACTGCTATCACAACCAGTCCCAAAGACGAGATACGTTATTATGGTCACATATACAAGTATATTATCCTATATTCCATCCCTGAGAGTGGTTGAAACTAAGCTACTAACTGGATATTCATATGAACATTGGCTCTTACATTCAGTTATGTTTCTTGAATGTCAACTAATGCTTAGGCAACATGACAGCTGGTTTTTTTAAGAATATTTTCCTTACATATAGCATCCTTTTCTTTTTGTACTTGGTTTTGTGATGAATTGTAGTGTATAGCTACCTGGATGTCTCCAGCGTGTCTGTAATATGTGGGGTCAGTTATCAAGTTGGCAGGAGGCTCTCTTGACATCATTCCGCTTTTCTGACATTGAAGTGCTTTGGCTGTGTCATCTTCACGAGGACAATGAGTTCATCTTAATGAGGACAATGAGTCGGAAGACAAAACTGTTAGAAATCACCACTGCCTCTTTCTAGATGGTTCCGGAAAATCATCAATTGAGAACTTTCTGGAGAAATCTCAATATCTCCGTTTCATGTGTTCCATTCCTGAAGATTCCATTTGAGCCCAATGCTCTAGAAGCTTCTCACTGACTACCAATTTGGAAGTCAGCTACCTTGGCTTGAAAAATCTGGTATAAGCACTTACCGACCTTGTGCTACTATAAATAGGGGTGGTGCTATGTTTTGGGTTGTGTGAATTTGTGAGGGTCAAGAACAAGAGTCAAGAGTGTGTGGCTTCTTGTGTTAGAGCACATTAGTGTTCATTAAAAGTTGTACTGTATCTATTGTATTGTAAGTACTGGTAAAGTAATAATAATATTGTATTATTATTATTTGTAGTTCGCCAATTCGGGTACGGAAAATCAACAAGTGGTATCAGAGCGGTATGATCCGGGATCGTGAGAACCGCTGAATAGACGTTACGAGTTCGGTGCACTATCCGGGATAGTGAAGCACGTTGGTATAAGACCTCGTTTACTTGATAACACGTGGGAAAAGTGTATCAAGACCATGACAGATATTATTGGCACAACTTTCGACATGGAGAGACTAAATGAGTACAACTATCGTGATTGGCGAATGTATATGAAGTCCTACCTTAAAGGACAGGACTGATGGAACATTTTAGACGGCACGGAGACCTCACCGCCCGAGAACAACACGGAGCAGCTTCGCAAATGGGAAATTAAAGCCGGGAAGGCTTTATATGCAAACAATACGACTATCGATAAAAGTATGCTCGCACGTATTGAAGATATCGAGGTGCCAAAAGAAGCATGGGATGCTTTGGGTGCTCTCTTCTCAAAGAAAAATGTTGCCCGACTACAGCTCCTGGAAAGAGACCTTATGAATACATCACAAGGTACGTATTCGGTCAGTGAATATTTCTTTAAAATCAGAAACTTATCTAGTGAAATAAAGCAATTGGATCCCACTCAAAAATTGGAGAAGGTCGGATGCGTAGAATAATAATAAACGGTTTAAACCCCGAATATTCTACGTTTATCACGGCAATCGAAGGTTGGCCCGTACAACCGACATTAATAGATTTAGTTTGAGGAGAAGGTCGTTTGAAAACAACACGGTGATGTCAGGAGGTCATCAAAGGAGATAATACCGAGGAAGAGTGGGACCTAGAAGTGTCCTACGAAGTAGCAGATTCCTCTGTAACCTTCTCAGATGACGAGAATGACGTTGAAGAAGGTTTTCAAGATAATGTAGAAGAGGTGATAACTGCAAGTGTCATCGTGGTAACTGAAGACCGAGTACTCGCCGCAACTACTCAGAAGCTAGTTGACTACAACAAGGATTGGATTGTCGACTCTGGATGATCTAACCACATGACAGGATACCAGGAGAAGCTTAGTTGCATGTTTGAGTACAAGGGAGATCAAGTTGTCGTGACAGCTAACAATTTGAGAATGCCAATTGCTCATATTGGCAAGATGAAGATCGTGCCATGATTTAGTCCTCATCAATTCCAGTTGTAGAACATGTTTCACCTACCAGGCATGAAGAAGAATTTATTGTCTGTGTCTCAGTTGACAGTCGATGTCTCCAGGAAATTATGTCGTGTTTGGACCAAAAGACGTTAAGGTTTATCGAGATTTGAGGATTAATGGCGAGCCGTTCACGGAAGGAAAACAAGTGGAGTCTATCTATGTGATGTCAGAAGAATTAGCGTACATATATAAGACAAGGAGGAGTGAGACTGCGGACCCATGGTATGCACGATTGGGGCATGTCGGCTATCACAATCTAAGAAAGATGATGATATGGTCAATGGTGAAATGACTACCATCTTTAGATATTCATACTGATACAATCTGTGCCGAATGCCAGTACGGTAAGGCGCATCAATTGCCTTAATAATTCTTATCCTGTTTCTTTCTGGCATTTTAATTGTTTGGCTCTATCATCAAAATAATATTTAGTAATTCATATCCTGTTTCTATCTGAAATATGAGTTTTCACGATATTTGAAACGAAGATTGCTGCCCTTAATAATTCATATCCTGTTTCTTTCTGGCATTTTTATTTTTTGGCTCTATCATCAAAATCTGTAGAAAGATTTGGAAGACAAGTCCATTTGAGACTTCATATGCAATTGTCTCTCATTAGTATCTATATATACCACCACACATTCTTCTCTCTTTCTAGTTAACTCTTTGGGAAAATCTTGCTGAATTTTACTATGGCTATTCCTATTCCTCATATCATCCATGCTAAGAGAATCCTTAGACACTTTTCATCATCAGATATACCAAAGGGCTACCTTGCAGTTTACGTTGGGGAGCAGGAAAGGAATATCAATCTTGAACCAACCCGTATTCCAAGATCTTCTTAGTCAAGCTGAACAAGAATTCAGGTTTGATCATCCAATGGGAGGTCTCACCATTCCCTGTAGTGAGGATATATTCATTTCTCAGATCAGGATTATGAGTAGGAAGCTTACAAATTTCAGTACAGTTCACTTTTTGAACCACACATCACATAACTTCTGTACAGTTCTGTAGCGATGCGATTTTTATTGAATAACAGAGTCGCCACATATTATTTATTTCAGTAAAACAATAAGAAAAACCTTTTTTTAAAAAGATTTGAATTCGGGGCTTAAGTGATGGATTTGGAAGGTCGAGGAGCACCGCATCCACCCATTCCGAAGATCGGCCTTGCTTAAGGGGATTATCAATCAAAACAATATTTAAATAAGAACAAGAAAACCTTAATTAATTTCTTAATTAGGAATATCGGGTTGTATGCTTCAAGATCGCCTCCATAGATTGAAGGGACTCTAGGATAACCCTTTTGATGAAATAACACTACTCTAAAAGAAATTAGAGGGATTGAGAAGAAGAGAGTAAAAATATAGGAGTTTACCTTGTGTTTAGAAGATATTTGGTTTAGAACGTGGTTCTAAGTGTTTCTTCCTCATTCTCGGTCGAGAAAGGATTTGAACAGAGCTTTGCCTTGATTTTAGGCTTGAGCCTTGATGTTCGTCAATCAACAAGGTTGATGGACGAGTTTTGGGTGTTTGTTTATGAGTGATTTACAGGAATCTTTCAAGGAGAGAAACCAGTAAATTGTCTGTCGACCGTCCTCCCGATATACTGAAAGTCATCAAGTATTTATAGGGGTTGATTTACTTGGTCACCAAGATAGGATTCCACCCAAGGAAGGTTCTAGAACTGTAAGATCAGTAGAGACCCGGATTAGATAAGATTTATCAAGAAAAGAGGTTGAAACAAAGAAGGAAAGTGATTCTGCACATTCTACAGAGGGGTTGTCTCGCGCGAGACATGCCTGTTCTGCGCGGGATAACTAGTCATTCGACCATTCGGTCCTCTTCAGTTATTTCGTTAGTCAGTTAGGTCCAAAACTAACGAGGTTAGTTAGAAACTTAACGAAATATGACGAAACTAATATGCTTTCATCATAACACAAAAGAGAGATAAAGAGTAGTGTAATCATGAATTATTGATTCAGAACCACAATTTGAGAGTAGCAATCCCCAAAACTGACCGAGCGGTGGAATCGTAGGCCTTAATGGTTTGACTGGAAGGTTTCAAATCTGTGGGCTTCAAATCCAACAAGTCCATCATTTTTGCTGGCAGGACATTCATTGCGGACCCTCCGTCAACTAATACCCTTGGTAATCGGCGTTCTTCCAACTGGACTGTGATGTAAAGGGGTTCGTTATGACTGGCTCCATATTTTGGCAGGTCCAGGTCTGTGAAGGTGATGATATTTCCATAGTGGATATTTCCAATCATCTGGACGACCTCATCTGGGGTGACATCTATGGGCACTATGGTCTTGGCCAAACTTTCTTCTAGCTTCAGTTTTTTAGGGTATGAGGAGGTTAACAGGGAACACAGGGAGATATTGGCTTGAGTACACTTCAGCTGAGTCAACATCGGGTCCTCCTTTTCGGAGTCTGGCTTTTCTGCTTCTGGCTTGTAAGGTCTTTTGTCTATCTTTGGCTCGGAGACGGCATTTCTTTTGTCACCCTTAGGCTATTCCACACTCATACGTCCCGAGCACCAGGAGTCATCACATAGACATTAGACTTTTCCGAGTCATCAGTCCTACCAGAGGATTCCTTCAGTTCTTTCAAGGTTAGAGGCGGGCTTTTGCTGGCGTATGGCCAACTCTGCTAGTTAATTTGATTAACAGCACTACCAGAGGCATAGGCGGCTTCCCGAATCCCGATCCTGTGTCACCGGCTTTCGGCCTTTTACGAATCCCGAATTCCCCATTGGTTTAGCAACTGGCTGATTTCAGTTTCATCTTCCTCATTCAAGGCCTTGACAGTTTCATTCAGGCTTTTCAGGGTCAACATACAACAGGAATTATCCTTCCCAGGGTTTGGAGGTTTTCTAATGGCTTCCTCACCTTGACATAGCAACTTTTTCAACAAAGCAGGGTCACATTCCTCATCACTGTCAAACATATCCCTTCTCTCCCTTGGGGTCAACCTTCTGACGACATCTTTGACATTGGCCAAACACTTCCTGAAGTGGGAGATTCCATCATCGATAAGGATTTCTGCGGGGTCAAACCTCATGGCAGGTTCCTGTTCTTTACTCACGGGAGGGTTTTCTGGGCTTTTTGGCTTCTGGGCTAACCATTCTTCCACCGTTCCTTCCTGCATTTCGACTGTGTCTTCCTCCTTCTCACTATAGTAACTTCTGTGGGAACTTTCATCTTGACTGTGATGACCAATGAGGGCAAAAGCAGGTCGGGATACTTGGCGCCATATAAGGGGTATTCTGGACTCTTCCCCTGACTTAGGGATTACCAAGAAGATATCACTGTCGTCGTAAAATAGGAAGGGGACCGGGGTCGCTTCAAACTTTAAGACCTTTCTAGAGCTTCCATACATTCTTCTTCGGACAAGGTCTCAGGGGTGACCCTTAACACTGCAATGGAGTCCACTCTTCCTGATGGGGGTTCAGCCTCAATGACACTTACGTGTTCTAGATTTGCAGGTGGAGCCCACTTCCCTTTTTCAGCTAAAGCTTCAATCAAGTTTTTCCATTCACCAACCAAGTCATTGTAAGGAGTGTTGAATTCACCAACCAAATCAAGGGATGAAGCTGTTTTGCGGGCTTTTCTATTTTCGTTGTCTTTGTTGTTGGGCTAGGGTTTGGTTCATATATATATGATTGTATCCTATGTAAACAATACGGATATTGCACAGATTAATAGAAGAGTGGCCGAAATTCATAACCCCAATTACATCTCTTTCTCTTTCGATTTCTCAATTGTGTTATTGGTTATTGTCAATTTGCTTCCGTTGCATTGCACAACAGCTATGAAATCTTGAAACCATTCATTTAAACATAAGATTCCAAAGTAGGGAACCATATCCAAAAAACCATCAAATATATCAAACAAGTCAATATTGTGTAACACATAAGGTCTACACACTCAACATAACATTTCAAGGTTCTTTGCTCAACCATTTAATGTTTTGAACAATTTAGGTTTCATTGAAATCAAGTGTTCCCTCCTATTTTAACCAAGTATTAAACAACCTCCCAAATATCACAATTGATATATTAAGACATCATTTGGTAGTTCATATATTTTACTTTGATTAGGGTGTTCAATTGGTTAAAAGATGTATTAGGTAGTTGGACATAATTTGCTTTGAAAATGATACAACAGAAACAGGGCAGGGCAGGGCAGGGCACGACTCGTGACCTATAGCACGAGCCGTGCCACTTCAAAGCAGCACGAGTGAGAAAGATTACACGACTCGTTATCACGACTGGAGGATTGGCACGACTCGTGACAGAGAGCACAAGTCGTGCCCTTTTCAGAAAATCAGAACTGGTTGCTGAACATCAGCAAAGGCTTAACAACTTTCCATTTTACCTCAAGCTAACATTCCCAACACCCCAAACTTTAGTATAACACATCCAATTTTGCCTCAATCAATTCCAACACTTCATTATACTCATCCCATGTCCATTTCAATTCCTTTCCAACTCAAGAAAAATGATCAAATGCTACATGCAATTAGTATATCTCAACAATTATAACCTTAACATCAAATGAGCAAGATTAAGGAAGGAAAATAATAACCACTAGTATAGATTTGAGCTTAGATAGTGCTTTTTTTTAGCTAAGCTAGCGCTTATAAGCGCTATCTAAGCTAGCGCTTATAAGCGCTATCTAAGCTAGTTAGCATAGCGCTTTTATAAGCGCTATCTAAGCTCCCAAACTTAGATAGCGCTTTTAAAAAGTGCTATCTAAGCACTTTTTTATTTTGAAAAAATCAACTTACATAGCGTTTTTTATACGCTACATAAGCTCTCGAACTTAGATAGCCCTTTTAAAAAGCGCTATATAAGCACTTTTTTATTTTTTTAGAAATCAACTTGCATAGCGTTTTTAAAAAGCGCTATGCAAATAAGCGCTACGCAAATTAAATTTTATTTTTTTCCGGCTGTACCTATTTTAAATTATATAAAAATAAAAATTAATATGCACCTATTTTAAATTATATAAAAAATAATAGAAACTAACAATAATCCCATTCAACAATAATAATCAACCTTTCATTTATTTACACAATAATAATTGTTACAATCATCCAAAAGAGTTATACTAACAAGAGTAAAAAAAATATTTGTTCTCTCGATCATCAATATCATTAATATTACAATCAACACTAGTTAGAACCAAAAAATTTTGTAATGCCTATTTTCTACTACTTTCCTCCCATCTTCTCCTTAAGAAATCGGTTATACAAGTATCCTGCCCAATTAATCTGAAAAATCTGCACTTTTCTCGGAGGATAACACTTGAGTCGGTTTGTATGGACAAACTGTACCAAAAAAATTACAAGAAAAATATTTATTAGAAACAATATTATTGAAAAAAATTAAGCCAAAATACAGGTGCCCAACAACAACAAAGAAGAAGAAGAAAGAAGAAGAACAAAGAATCTAAAGAAGAACAAGGGCACATAGCTCTAAAATTTCACCAGAATGCCCACAAGAGAGAAAGAGACGCAGCTAGAAAATATCAACTACCCATGAACAAATTACTTGTGTCCAGGCTCACTCACTTGTTCACAAATCAAGCAGGGATGGTGAAATAGTGGCAGCAAGATATCATAAATGTAATACAGGGTTTAGAATCATGTGGGCGGGTGTCTGATGGCTTGGAGGAGGCAATGGGTTTCAGGTGGCCCGAAAGCTTTTACATGGATCAACAATTGTCCTCTCATACATCAAATCCACTTTCAATTGACCTAAGTCTCAACCTGTAATGCATGTCATCTAGCTGCTCTACATCTCAATTCTCATATGTCCCTATAGCTACAATTTGTTTCAGGGAAGCTTTTACATGGATCAACAATTGTCCTCTCAGACATCAAATCCACTTTCAATTTGTTAGGACCTAACTTTGATCAATGTCTTAGTTAGTTGGTTTTGATAAAGGAATATATATATAGAACAGGGTTTATATCAAAAGAGGAAGACTGTCAGTCATGAACCATGACTGACCAAATCAAACTTCATATTCATTCCTCAGTTTATCTGACAGCTATGAGTTTGATAGTTATGATTCAGTTGTATACAATGATTATAATCAATCAAAAACATGAATCATATTCTATTTAGTAAAGCTTTCAAGATCATCAAAGTGCATCTCAGTCCTTATCAGAGAACATCTCTGATAGCTAAGTCTTGCATGATCTGACAGCCATGACTTCACTCCTCTGATAGCCATCACTTTGTCTCAATCTCTGCTACCACAATCTCAACCAATGTGGAACCTGGATCTTCACAGCTGTCAAGTTTACCAATGAAGACCAATGAAGACCACTGAAGACCTTCTAGAAGCTCTCAGTTCAAGCTCACAGCTCAAGCCAGCTCATGAAGACCTGCATATGGACAAGTGGGACAAAGACCAGTCAAAGCTCATTAATGTAGCTGCAACAGTCATATTCCAACGGCTACATTGAAGGGTATAAATAGAGGAGTTCTTCCTCTACACAAACCACTGAAAAATACTCATTTTCACAGTCAAAAACCTTTTCCCCACACCCACACACACCTCCTGTAATTCACACACACACTCACCAATCCTTTCCTTTCAAACTCTGTTCCAAACCAAACCCTCACCCCAAAACCTTTGCCTCCACAACAAAACACCCCCTAGTGTGTTAATTCACAAAATCCAAAATCCTAAGACTGTACTTTAGGTGTAGAATTAGTTTGTAATCACTCAAGACTGTACTTTGAGTGTATTATTTGTTTTGTAAAATCTTGAGACTGTACTTCAAGTTGTAAGAACACTTAAGACTGTACTTTAAGTGTATCCCTAGTTGACTGTACTAATTAGGTAGAGGAAGTTCAAGGAACTTGCCTGAATCAATCATTTGTAATTTTTGTTGATTAAAGATTATAATAAAATTGATCTCACTTGTCAAGATTGACAGTGGGGGTGGATGTAGGAGGAGTGAACTCTGAACCACTTTAAATTCTCCGTGTTATTACATTTTTGCAATCACATTCACACACTTGCATTATTTCTTTGTGTTTCTTGTCCTATCATTATTTCAAACCTCTCTTATTCCGCTGCACAATTCAACTATCATCTGACAGCTAAGCCAATACCATAGCCGTCTCGATCATCAGCATATTAACAAAGGGCCTTTCAATTGGTATCAGAGCTTGTCTTCACACTCAAAAGTCTAACAACTTGTGAAGGATTCTCTTCAAACCCACCATGCCTCAACCAAGAAGAAATAATGAGAAAGACATCCCACACATTGATGACTGTGGATCTTTTGAGATCTATGCTTCAAAAATAAAAACATACCTTGATGCAAACAGTATATGGAATTGGTATGTTCTTGAGAATGAAGTGTCCTACCCAACTCAAATCAGTGCGATGGAGGACCAAGTAAGATCAAATCCCCAGAAACTTGGTCTGAAGCTGAAAAGCAATTGATAAGTGCAAACTTGAAAGTCAAGAACATTCTTCAAAAGAGTGTAAATGACTCTCTAGCACAAAAAATTGCTAAGGAACCAAATGCCAGAACAGCATGGGCTCTTATTCAAACCAAGTTCACTAAACACTCCAGTGTTAGGACACAAAACTTGTACAACTTGCTTAGGCAATTAGACAACTTCAAGTTCTACCCTGGAGAAAAGGTGAGTCTTTCACCAAGGTTTGAGAACCTTGTTAGATCAATTGCTGATCATGGAAAATCCTTTGAACAACAAGATCTTTGCCTCAAGATTTACTCAAATCTCCCTTAGGAATATGAGAAGGTAGCATTACCTATTAGAGAAGGATCTGAGTGGAGCACCATGACAGTTGAGCAATACTTTGGAAAGCTTGAAGCTTATGAACTGGAAGGTATGATAAAAATTCCATCAGTCCCTTCCATTTCACAAACCTTAGCTTTAATCGCACAAGAAACCGTCCACAAGCCAATCACTCACCAAGACATTGAGACCATTGTCAACAATGCCCTTCAAAAGATAAACATCGGCTCCAAACCCGTCACAAACAGATCTCCCAAGAAGACATTCCAAGCCTCATTTCCATGGTCATCGAAATGCCATGAAATTTCAAAAGAAATCTTTTGACAAAAAATTCAATCCCTCCACATCTAATGCTCAACAAGACAGCTACAAGAAGACAATTGATTGCTTCAATTGTGGAAAGCAAGGACATTACTCTTCTGATTGCCCTGAACCAAGGAAACCTAGGGACAATCAGACAGCTAAGAAGATGACCTACTCAAAGGAGATCATTCACAGTTCTAAGTGCAACTGCTTCAATTGCTCCAAAAATAAACATGACAAAAACAAAGAGCAAGTCATGATTGCTGACTCATCAAAATTCAGTGATGAAGAGTATATGTCAAGTGATGACTCTGAAATTGAAGGAGAAGAAGCCATGATATGCCTTATGGCTGAAGATGATGAAGAATCTGACAATGAGGAAGAAATGGAAGCACTTGCTGCTGCTGATGAACTAAAAGAGGTACATGATTTTAACTCTTTAAATATTGATGGTTTTAAACAATTAGTTTGCACTCTTTTAATTCAAACCAAAAAACAAAAAACTAGCTTTGCTTCACTGGTCAATGAAAATCTTTCCCAATCCTCAACCATTGACACCCTCACAAAAACCATTTCTGAGCTTGAGAAAGCATGCCAAGGGCTAAGAGATCAATGCATCATGCTTGAAAAACAAAACAAGGATCTGACAGCTGAGACATCAAGTAATCATGAAAACTGTCAAAAACTCATTAATCTTGAAAAAGAAAATGATGCTCTTAAAAAGAGAATAGATTCATGGAACATGTCAAGCAAAGCATTATCACTTTTCACCTATACCCAAAGGCGTCCCAGTGACAAAACAGGGATTGGTGCTGATAATCCATCAGCAAAAGTATACTCTCCTCCCACTGGTGAAAGGGCCATTGAAAAAATGGTTCTAGAAAACCTTAGCTCTGGCAGCTATCAAACTCAAACCTACCCTGTTCAAACCAAAGAAAAATCAAAAGAAATCTTGGGTGGTCCTAGTCAACCAAAGGAAGGACCAAGTAGAATTCAAGGAAGCAAGTATATTTGGGTTCAAAAAGGAGCCAATATACAGGAAGAAGCCAAGCTGCAAGAATGTGCTAGTCAGTCAAGTCCTGTCAGACAGCCAAGGGTTGACAGACAGCCAAGGCATGACAGACAGCCAAGGCCTGACAGACAACCAAAATCTTCCAAACAACAAAGAACCCCAAGGCAACAAAAATTCTACAACAAACATAGATACACCAAACAACAAAAACCTCAATGGCAATACTCAAATGGTAGAAGCCATGCAAATCAAAATGACTCTCCCAGATCATCCTCTTCAAATAACTTTCAGTTTAAACCCCAATACAACAATCCAAACCACTTCTTCAATCCATCCCAATCCACTGTCCTCACACCTTACATGATGCAAATCATGTCATATTATCATACCCTAAACCAGTTCTTCAACAAGGGACCAATGAACAAAGCTAGGGTTCCAAAGAAAAACTAATCCTTTGGACCCAATAGAATAAAAAAGGGGTACCATAAAAATTACTTTCTGTTTTGCAGGTACCTAGGAAAGGACTTTGGTATTTAGATAGTGGTTGTAGTAGACATATGACCTTCAGTAAAGACTGGTTGCCCAAGGATACAGACAAGAGGAAGGCATTGACTATGATGAGACCTTTGCACCTGTGGCAAGACTTGAAGCTATAAGGCTATTCCTTGCCTATGCTTCATTCAAGAAGATGAAAATATTCCAAATGGATGTCAAGAGTGCATTTCTAAATGGAGTTTTAAATGAAAAGGTCTTTGTATCTCAACCCCCTGGATTTGAGCACCCAAAGTTTCCTTATCATGTTTTCAAACTGAACAAAGCACTGTATGGGCTCAAACAAGCACCAAGAGCTTGGTATGATACCCTATCTAAATATCTCCTTGGCAAAGGCTTTACCAAGGGCCATATTGATAACACTCTGTTTATCAAAAAATATGGAAATGATCAGTTGCTCATCCAAGTCTATGTTGATGACATCATCTTTGGCTCATCAAATGAGGACCTGTGCACTAAATTTGGAGATATCATGAAGGATCAGTTTGAAATGAGCATGATTGGTGAGCTCACCTTCTTCTTAGGACTCCAGGTCAAACAAATGAAGGAAGGAATCTTCATCAACCAAGCTAAATATACAAGGGATATGATCAAGAAGTTTGACATGCAACCGCTTCCCCGCCAAAACACCCTTGTCAACCACAACCAAACTCCATGCCGATCTAGATGGTCAAAGTGTAAACCCAACACTTTACTTAAGCTACATTGGATCTCTTCTTTATGTAACAGCTTCAAGACCCGACATCATGTTTAGTGTATGTCTCTGTGCTAGATTTCAAGCTAATCCCAAAGAATCTCATCTCTCTGCTGTCAAGAGAATTCTTAGATATCTCAAAGGAACCCCTGACTTTGGCTTATGGTATCCTACTGAATCCCCATTTTCTTTAATTGGATTCACTGACTCTGACTATGCTGGATGTAATCTTGATAGAAAATCCACAAGTGGTGGATGCCAGTTCATTGGCTCAAGAATAATTTCTTGGTCAAGCAAAAAGCAAACCTCAGTAGCCACCTCAACAGCTGAGGCTGAGTATATTGCTGCAGGCTTGTGTTGTTCACAAATTCTCTATCTTAAAAGTCAACTTCAAGACTTTGGAATGGAATTATCCAACATTCCCATCTTTTGTGACAACTCAAGTACTATTGCCATGACTGAAAATCCTGTCCAACATTCAAAAACAAAGCATATTGAGGTCAGACATCATTTCATCAGGGATCATGTTGAAAAAGGGAATATCAACCTTGCAAAAGTTTGCACTGAGGACAATGTCTCTGATATTCTCACAAAAGCCATGGATGAAAAGAGATTTGAGATACTAAGAGCCATGCTTGGTATGATAAATATGCCAAAATAAAAGGTTGTTCTTCATAAATAAAAAAAAAAAAAAGTTACATACTGGGTATTGCTGTCACAATGTTGCCTGACAGCTATTCCCTCATAAATAGTTCTGATAGCTATCCACTGACAGCTATCTTTCAAAAACCATGAAAACCAAAGACAACAACAAAAACATACAAAAACATAAAACAGCCCTTGAAATCTCTCTTTCTCATCATTCTTCACCCAACAAAAGCTTCCTCCAAACCATACAATCTTCAAAACAAGCTCCCCTCTTCAAACCCACAGGTTAGCTGTCAGACATTCTCTCGAAATGTCACAGTCTCCCTGCACTTCTCCTCCAAAGACTCATTCCTTCATTTCTAGCCTCCCCGAGTTGATTGCAAGGTTTGTTGGTACCTCTGCAACCACACTTGGGTGCCTCTCCAAGAAAGGATCAATGGAAGTGACTGAATATTGGAGAGAAGGACTTGCCCTTCTAGGCCACCACTCTTCAACTGGATCATATGGTCAAGCAATCCCTCCATTGGAGTAACAAAGCTAAATTCTCCCGAAAAAGAACCATTCCCCGTGATTGCAAATGGTTGACCAACACTTGACTCCACTCTCTCCACAAAAGAGGTACTCTTGTAGGTCAAGCAACCTATAACCTGGTTGAACAGGTATGAGATGGTTGAAGAAGGAGATATATGCACTCCTGCAAAGTTATCTCCTTTACCTTCCAACAAACCAACTCCTGGAGAGAGAGAATCCCTGCTCACAGTGTATAAAGCTTATCTTGCTCAATCCTTCTTCACGACCTAAGCTTCTCTCCTTAGCTGTCTGAGCTCTGTCCTGCTTTACCAACTCCCCCAATGTGTATACCCTTTCTACCTTACTCCTTCCCTTACTTGACTCTCCTTGATCAACTTTGATTGTCTTCCCAAAAAGCCTTATTCCTTCTCCCTCTTTACTGTCAATCTTTTCCCTGACAGCTACCTCCTTCATCTCTATATCTTCATCAACCCTTACTCTCTTGTTCTTACCCTTATCATTCACTCTCTCTGAACTTTCAACAATATTGAAAGTCTCCCTATCTATCTCCATCTCATCACTCATCAAATCATCCTCACTATTTTTCCCAAAGACCAATTGTTTTGCTGTTTGAGCCATAACCTTTGGATTAAACTTTGAAGATGAACAACTTCAGGTTTATGAGTGGAATTCTTCATGATCTAATCCCTAAGCTCAAAACTCCTCTACCCAAGAAGTGGCTGAAGACAGTGAAGCTGTCAGAAACAAGATGTTTCAATGAAAGAACCTTTTCATTGAAACAAAAGAAAGGAATTGTTATGAAGGCTGGAGATATGAGCCTTGAAAGTTTCAAAGAAGCCCAAGAAAAGATGCTTGAAGAAACAAGAATAAAGGTTGATCATTGGAAAGAGTTGATAGCATTGGCTACAAGTTGGAGAATAAAAAGAGGAGTAAAGACCAATGTCAAGAAAACTGGAGTGCTAAAAAGGACTGTGGTATCTCCTAGCAAGAAAAGCAAAAGCAAGGATGATCTGGTAGCTGACAGTGAAGGAACCATATCTGACAGCCATGCTAAGGATGTTGAAGAAAGAGGTGATGTTGATAGCCATAGAGATGACACCATGGAGCAAACTCATGCTGGTGATGCTGATGTAGACCCTCAAGAACTCCAGGCAGCTATCAAATTGTCAAAAACACAGCATAAAGGAAAGCATCCTCTGACAGCTATCCCTACAAAGCAGACAGTCACCAGATCTAAGGTACAACCCTCCTTATCCATTCCTTCTAAAACTTTGCCAAAGAAAAGAAAAATAGAAAAGAAAGCCCCCAAAGCCAAGAAAACCAAAATATCTACCCCTTCCATTTCCCCAAAATCCACTTCTGTTAGTCCAAGAGTGGACAAGTCATCCACACCCAGCTCAGGTCATCAGTCAGCCATTGAAGCCATTCTTAAACTCAAAGAACCATCACAGAAGCAACCTTTAAGGGGGAACATTGATGAGAATATCCCCTCCACCCAGCCTCAACAGTTAACCAAAATCCTGAAAGCAATTGATGCTATTGAATTGGATGGAAACCCTGACACTGAAAAGGCTGTTCTTTTGTATCTTGATGATATTCTAAGTGAAGAAGAATCTGTAATGGCCCTAGATGAACTCAGACTTAGGTTTATGAAGAAAAGAAGTGGACTAGGAGAGTCATCTAATAATCCCAAGGTGACAGCTATGAATGTAGATAGCCATACCTTCCCTTCCATTCCTGAGACCGAGCACGTAAATGAACCTCGCCTCTAGTTGAAATTGAAAGGGGGAATCTTGATAATACTTCTAAGGTCATTCAAAATCTCAAGAAGGTTGGAGTTGAGATTAATCCCATTCTTGTCTCAAAAGGAGAATCAATTGTGAATGCTTGCAAAGGCCTTGTGCTTGATGGAACTCAAGAAAATGAGGAAGCTATGATAGCTATCCTTGAGAAAAGGTTGGCCAAAAGTGAAGTAAGGGCAGCCTTGAATCTCCTTAAATCTCAATTCACTTCCAGCTCTCTTAATCAAAGTCTTGGCCAAACCTCTGAGTCAATCCCAACTGTTTCAACCCAACCCTCTGCACCTTCCAAGCCAACTTCTCCAATTCCTGAAAATGAACCTTTTGAAGCATCTCCTCATAGCCCAATACTTGCCGGACAAGGTCAAGACTTCTCTCGATAGTGATCCAATTCTATCCAAATTCCCCGACAGCCTATCCAAGCGCCCATTCCTCCCCTCTCAAAATCAATCCTTTCTTCCCAAGAAAGAACCCTGGATGCTTAGGCTGTGGCATTGATTTCTCTATTTCTTCCATCAAGACAAAGACAAGAAAAGGATTAGCCCATGTGTCTCATTTTCCAGACATTGTAAATCCCTTTACCTATCCAAAATCTTGGGAACTGTCAAGAAATGGGATGATTGTAGTGGCAAGAAACCTTGCAGGGTTAGTTTTCTTTGCCTATGAAAAATGGCAAGTATCAAGAACCTCATCAACTTCCAACTTTGTTCATCAAATCCCATCATTCCCCAAAGTTCATCACTCCCAATACTCTTCTTGATTGGGAAGTTCTTTTCACCAACCGATCTCTCCATCTCTCAATTCATGCCTGTATATGCCAAAGGGTCTAGTCTTCACCCTCTCGCATTGACCTTGCAAAATCCTTTTTCCTTTCTCTGTTTGAACAAAAGTATGCCCTCATGCTTTTGATAAGCAAAATGTTCAACATCTTTCCCCAACCCTTAATCCAGGAATTGAGCCCTACCTTTCCCCTTTCATCACCGTTGATCCCATAAACTTCACCTCACCCAATGAAAACTCTCACTTCATGAACTTGGTCTCTATTTCGAGATCAAAGAATTCGAGAGAATCCATGGCTGGCCATCAAAAACAGAACCAAAAGCGTTATTGATCTTTCCTCGACTCGACGGTGATGATGATGATGCTCCTTCAAGTCCCGATCAAGAACCTCCTATTACCATCCCATCTCCTACATTTACCAATCCTCCTCAGCAATCCACTCATTCCTTTCATGATACTCAAGTCTCAGTTCAATCACAACCAGATCAAACCATTGTGCTCATGAAGATCAAAAGAACAAGGACCAAGAAGAAACATTTGTGGGGCACAATGAGAATCAGAAATGATCAGATGCCCCTTACAAGA
The DNA here is from genome assembly GCA_022495995.1 of Adenophora triphylla var. japonica. Lineage (NCBI taxonomy): Eukaryota > Viridiplantae > Streptophyta > Magnoliopsida > Asterales > Campanulaceae > Adenophora > Adenophora triphylla. The sequence goes on along the minus strand of JAFEMH010001262.1, from coordinate 458,946 downwards.
GCTCAACTAAAGTCAAAAGAAGATGAATTCTTCCAAGTATGATGAGAGAATGTCATGGGAATGGAACAATGAATTCTACTACGAGAGGAGTAGAGCCGGACATGAGAAGAGAACTAGAGGAAGAAAGAAATCGATTATTTCGGCCAGGCAAGAAAGAGAGGAGTTCTATGATCAAGCGGGCCGATGATTGATATGTAGTTTTATGGAACAATTTTTGGTGTGTTAAAACAATTTGTTTTGATTGGCTCGGTTTTGTAGCGTAATCTGTGAACTTTTTCATCATGAGATTAAATTCATGTATTTCAATCTCATTCTGGTTATTTGTGCTTGCTATAAATCCTTGTATTATTTCTTCTATTATTTCTCTTATCAAATGTGAAAACATGTTCTAAAATAGATCTTCCTTTACCAAAAAGGGGGAAATTGTTAGGACCTAACTTTGATCAATGTCTTAGTTAGTTGGTTTTGATAAAGGAATATATATATAGAACAGGGTTTATATCAAAAGAGGAAGACTGTCAGTCATGAACCATTACTGACCAAATCAAACTTCATATTCATTCCTCAGTTTATCTGACAGCTATGAGTTTGATAGTTATGATTCAGTTGTATACAATGATTATAATCAATCAAAAACATGAATCATATTCTCTTTAGTAAAGCCTTCAAGATCATCAAAGTGCATCTCAGTCCTTATCAGAGAACATCTCTGATAGCTAAGTCTTGCATGATCTGACAGCCATGACTTCACTCCTCTGATAGCCATCACTTTGTCTCAATCTCTGCTACCACAATCTCAACCAATGTGGAACCTGGATCTTCACAGCTGTCAAGTTTACCAATGAAGACCAATGAAGACCACTGAAGACCTTCTAGAAGCTCTCAGTTCAAGCTCACAGCTCAAGCCAGCTCATGAAGACCTGCATATGGACAAGTGGGACAAAGACCAGTCAAAGCTCATTAATGTAGCTGCAACAGTCATATTCCAACGGCTACATTGAAGGGTATAAATAGAGGAGTTCTTCCTCTACACAAACCACTGAATAATACTCATTTTCACAGTCAAAAACCTTTTCCCCACACCCACACACACCTCCTGTAATTCACACACACACTCACCAATCCTTTCCTTTCAAACTCTGTTCCAAACCAAACCCTCACCCCAAAACCTTTGCCTCCACAACAAAACACCCCCTAGTGTGTTAATTCACAAAATCCAAAATCCTAAGACTGTACTTTAGGTGTAGAATTAGTTTGTAATCACTCAAGACTGTACTTTGAGTGTATTATTTGTTTTGTAAAATCTTGAGACTGTACTTCAAGTTGTAAGAACACTTAAGACTGTACTTTAAGTGTATCCCTAGTTGACTGTACTAATTAGGAAGAGGAAGTTCAAGGAACTTGCCTGAATCAATCATTTATAATTTTTGTTGATTAAAGATTATAATAAAATTGATCTCACTTGTCAAGATTGACAGTGGGGGTGGATGTAGGAGGAGTGAACTCTGAACCACTTTAAATTCTCTGTGTTATTACATTTTTGCAATCACATTCACACACTTGCATTATTTCTTTGTGTTTCTTGTCCTATCATTATTTCAAATCTCTCTTATTCCGCTGCACAATTCAACTATCATCTGACAGCTAAGTCAATACCATAGCTGTCTGATCATCTGCATATTAACAAAGGGCCTTTCACAATTGACCTAAGTCTCAACAATTGCCCGTTAACACATAGCTCTAAAATTTCACCAGAATGCCCACAAGAGAGAAAGAGGCAAGGCCTTGGTATAGTAAGGGTAGATTTACGCAGCAGCCCTCCTCCTCACCCCCAAACAACTCTCCCACACAAGCAGACGGACACATTAACAGAGAAAGTGGAGGGGCATCTTCCCCTGGTCAAACAATAATGTGTGTATTACACCTAAGCAAACTCGCTATTGCACATACAAAGTAGCTTAATCTATCTTCAAACTGGAATTAAATCTAGTTTCTTCACGTGGAATTGACTAGATACTATGATAATGTATAACAAATAGAGAGGATTATCGTTTCCTCACAATATCCTTGAAGGACAGCATGAAGAAGCTAATCTCCAGCTATAAGCTATTCTTAACCACAATGAACTTGAACATATGTACACAAATGGAACCATCAAAATGAGGCACTAACCTTCAATCATGGTTTCAGACGTATAAACGTTAGATTGTGGTTCCAGATGAATGAAGTCATTCAATATTGCCTCTATCTGATCAATGAAGAACCGTTCTAAGATAATATGTAATCTTTCAAATGTAGTATAAAAGGGTAGGTAGGAAGGGTTTTTTCACTTGATTATTTTATTTTTTCATTCTAAAGCGAAAAATTTCAATGGATAGGAGACTATTTGATGCCCATGTGTTGTGAGTTGTGACGTAAAACCCCTTGGACAAAGGGGGGGGGGGGGAAACAAAAGCTAAAGCTGAAGAGAAAACAAGTACCAAGAAACGAACCTTTGCTTATGATGGACCAAAACTAACCTGTGGGAGGAGGAAGAAAGCAATTTGAATCACATCAAATTAAATTATTTCAGAGGTGCATGGCAGGGTGAATAGAGGAATGGACTTGAAGAATAATGCATACCACGCAGAATGTTCTGGAAGGTACTATTGTTGTTTTATATATAGTTCCTGAAATAGAAGAAGTGGATACAAGCTATAAAGAGGAAGATATCAGAGCATCTAAGCTTAGATAACATATAGATAATTCTATGAGACATTGACTTCATGTGGGACTTGAGTTAGCACCATGCTTATGTTTCAGAACTTTCTTCCTTGCGGATGCGACAAAAGGATAAAGAAAGTATGTGGAGCCACACAAAAGAAAGTAAGCTCATCGCTCTAATCAAATTAAAAACCAGGCATAACTTTCAAATCTAAGAGCATGTCGTGATCTTTGGATGGGTTATCTGAAATAACTATTCGTCCAACAGAACCGACGTCACCACTCAAATCTATGGATTCACCATCACACTCAACAAGTGCCTGCCCAGAATACAAAAAAATTAATAGCAAGAGGTCCACAATTCAATGATAATATATAGCACGCGGGGTCTTAGCCTGAAGGTTAGAGTTCATGGCTTTCAACCTGGAGGTCATGGGTTCGATTCCCCCACCAGTGGTTAGAGGGAATGACATTGCCCTCCCTAGCATAGCTAGGCGCCTCTGTGAAGTGCATCAAGGGGGGAGCGGTGAAATGTGTTGATCCCCTTCTTTTAAAAAAAAAGGAGAAAAAAAAAATGATAATATATATGACAAGTGAGAAACCTACAGAAGTAGGCTGATAAAACAGAAGCAAGGAACAAACATATCAATTTCACATGCATCACTTTTTTGTCATAGATTTCATATATATTTTAGGTCATAACCTGCACACTCATACAGGTTAGGCTTTAATGAAAAATCAATGAAGCATTTGTTGTGCACAAGTCTAAATGAATGATTTATAATCCTTCCTGTAAGCCTGAAATGAACTGTTCGTTATAAAGAAGAAACCTGTATATATCATAATTTTTCTTTGGATTTGACTATAACCAATAAAAATTCGAAATTTCACTCACTGCCACGAGGAGAATTTCTCAAGATATGGAAAATTACTTGACATTAAATGGTAGCTGATGTGGAGCTTACTTTTGAACGTTGGACTTTCTCAAAAAGTACCAATGGCACTTTTGAAGATGAGACCTGCAATTTTTCACGGAAAATAAAGATAATTCAACAATGCAAGCATTAATCAAACAAATTTAAATTAATTACTGCTGAATCTTCTTACATACGGTCCAAGTGGCTTCTCAGTTGTTTCCTCTACAACCTCCATGTCACCATCATTTTCTATACCATCATCAAACAGCACATCTAAACCAGATTAGGACAAGAATCAAAATGTAAAAATTTGTGTGTGCGCATTTGAGAGAGAGAGAGATGGGTTCTCCTCATAATCTGATATCTTTGTCATTCTATATGAAAGCACCATGGGAGCTTGGGACCCTGCTATCAAGTCTACTCCATACCTTTCTTCATGAGGATGTTTACTTTTGTCTTCGTAGGTCCCTGATCTTCTAATTGTGCCTTCTTCTTGGGAGATTTCTGTAAGAACAGATTCCTTATTCTTCTCATTCTTTGATTGGTCGTCTTGTGGTTTCTCTGATTCTAACTCTTCATGGTTGTCATCCCTTAGAGGACTGGTTGCAGGACCAGATTCGGAGTCGGATGATAATGAAAAGACTGAATGATTTGCTTCATGCTCAAAATAATAAATAAATCATATTTTAGCATTGTTATGTAGTGATAGAAAAATAGAAATGCATGTGCACAAAAACATCTGGTTTATATCAAAATTGGAATTATTATTAATGGCGAGAAAGCTGGAAGTCAGAAAGCATTGACACCTAACAAGGATAGCTCAAGTGCCAAACATGTACACTGTATAGTCTAGGTTTAGAGAAGATAATTGGTGACGTTTAGATGGAAATGTTTGGGTAATTTGTCCCAACCAATGACACAGTCTAATAACTACAAACAAGAAAGTGTTTAGAGCTACAAATTTCAGTAACTGCGAGAGCAAAAACTGCACAACTCGATACCAACTATAGAAATAGTGTCGTAATCAATTTTTTTAAAACAGAAAAAATGTTCATCATTTTGATAAAACACAAAGATTCCTAAAAAATATTGATCCCCATAAGTATTATTTTACACATCTGAGAAAAATTAAACAAATAGTAGTAAGCCCAAATAGAACTATAGAAGTAAAACACAAAGACTGCAACCAAAATAAGCAGGACAGATAAATAGCTATTGCAGGTAGATAATATGCAGAAATAGAAGTATGCCCACCAACCAATTCTTTTTCATCTGTGGTGAACCAGCGGTTTAGGGTATATTCACGGAAACAACATTATGCAGAGAGATATAAGACCAACAATAATCTGGTAATCAGTAACCCATCATCAGAGAATTACCTGATTATTAGACTCAGCCATCGTCTCCCCCTATAGATTTAGGGTTTTGAACCAGTTTCTCCTCCTTGTTCCAACATCAATCGGATGGCTCTAGTTATCGGATACCATCAAAATTGGGTGGTAATTGCGGTGAAATCTGAGGCGATGGAGGAGGATTCAGCGGCAATGGCACGGAGGAGGAAGAGGGCTGGGTAAGTTGCGTGGTTTAGGGAATCGATAGAGAAGGAGAGAGTGTGCAGGGACGTGGGTGGGAGAGAAGAGAGAACAACGGCAAATAGGATAGAGAGAGCGATACGCGTACACCTCAAAAAAGAAAAAAAAATAGCCCTTAGGAAGCGTTTGCTACCATAGCACTTTTAATAACCGCTATGTAAGCTTTTACTTAGATAGCGTTTTTCTAATATGCGCTATGTTAGTTAATTTTTTATTATTATTATTATTTTTCCCTTGACTATTAAATTTAAAGATGAGGATGCGCTATGTAAGTGTATGCCTTAGATAGCGCTTTTTAAAAGCGCTATCTAAGGTGCGTTTCCTAAGATTAAATTTGTACTAGTGAACTTACCTCCAAAATAATACGAAAGTGTGAAAAATTTAATCGGGTGGAAATGATCAACTCCGCTTCAGAACATTTAGACGTAGACGGATTGAAGAACGGACAAGAATTGGATTTATGGGAAATTTTTGAATGAATGAAAACCTAAGGAGGAAGAAATGGAGGAGAGAATATTTGGTCTGATGTTTTCTTGAAGATTTTCCTAGGAACATTATAATGAGGAGATTAACATTGACGAATTCTCACTTAAGATCCTCCAAGCATGGAGTTGCTACAATTAGATTTCTTAAGTTTCAACCTTTACACTTTAGCACCTTGGTATATTTTAGAGATTTTTAATTAAATTTCAACAATTAAAAATTCAACTACACAATGTTGGAACATTCCTATTCCAATAACCCGAAAGCACTCAAGTCTAGATTAAGTAAGAGAAGAAGATGAAGACGGAAGCGTGATACCTGTTGAGTCCATCTTGTTACTTGATGATGTTCTTGCAAAGAAAGGAAGAGAAGAAGAAGAAAATCAAGTAGGGAATTGTAGATCTTCTTGATGATGAATGCCCTCCTTAAAACTCAGATTATTGAGAGAGTATATAAGAATAATGTAGTGTTTCTAGGCTGATGGTAGGCCTCTATATATAGGAAACAATGGCACCTCATCAAGGGACTACACCCTTTCAATTAAGCGGTGTATAATTACCATTCTGCCCATCATAAATAGGTAATTTTCACCTCGGGAATTCTACACATTTAATTAATATTTCTATACTTTACAATAACATTATTTTAATGATTTATACATGTACATCTACATGTCACTTATATTTATTAAGTATACACATTTTGCAATCCATATTCTTACAATCTCCCACTTGGATTGCCCAAACATGTGTTTATACTTTACAATTCCTTATAAAATCATATTCATAATGTAAATGACAATCCATATGTGCACTTCATTGTCATTCTAAAACAATCTCATCCATTAGTTTCACAAGTATAGGAACTAAAGGGGCAGTCGTTGTAATTGATTCGCAACTAAACCCACATTAATCACATATATATGTTCAACTAAATGACATAGATTAAGTATAGATGTGTAGCATGAAAAACTTAATGAATATATATTAAAACATATATATATATATTCCATCAACTAGTCCTTATTAACCAAATGAGATCAATATGAATAAAACAAATAGCAAATAAAGCACAACACAAACTCCCACTCTATTATGCATTATCAAAAGTCGTTTCACCCATATGAGCAGTATGCTCGTGAAACATCAATAGAGATAACGCTTTATAAAATGGATCCAATAACATGGAGTTTGATCCTATAAGTTGTATATCTATTTGTTCAATTTATACTTATTTCTCTTCCACAAGAGACATAACCATATGATGTCCTTCGACATCTTTGCATCCAGTAAAACAAAATCGGAATACCTAATGATCTCAAAATGATCTGATTTTGTATACATAAGCATGTAGTTTAATGTTTTATAGGTACTTCATCATTCTTTTGGATGCGACTTAATGTTCTTCTTTCCGAATTGCTTTGGTATTGACCAAGCATCCCAATAATAAATGCAAGGTCTGGACGAGTACAGACTTGCGCATACATTAAGCTTCCTACTGCCGGTGCATAAGGGATATTTTCCGTATACTTGGATTCAAAATTAATTTTAGGACATTACTTTAAACTGAATTTATCTTCTTTAGAGACAGGGGTGTCATGTGGTTTACAATTTCCATGCTAAACCTTTGTAATACCTTCTCTATATGGTTCTTTTGTGATAATCCCGAAATATCTCGTGAATGATCACGATGAATTTGGATTCCCAATACAAAAGATGCCTCAACAAGATCTTTCATCTCAAATTTGTTTGAGAGAAATTTCTTATTTTCCTTTAAAAGGTCCTTATTATTACTAGCAAGTAAAATATCATCCACATATAAGACCAAAATTATAAATCTACTCCCACTGAACTTATGGTATACACAATCTTCATCAAGATTCGTTTCAAAACCAAATGAAAGAATAACTTGACTAAATTTTGAATACCAATAACGAGAAGCTTGCTTGAGATGGATTTCTTAAGTTTACAAACTAATTGATTAGTTTGATCTGAATCGGTCACCATTTCTGGTTTCCTTATATAGATGGTTTCCTCAATGTCTCCATTGAGAAAAGCCGTCTTAACATCCATTTGTTGAAGCTCAAGATCATAATGTGCCACTAATGCCATAATGATCATAAAAGAGGGTTTAGAAGATACAGGAGAAAATGTTTCTTTATAATCAATGCCTTCCTTTTGAGTAAATCCCTTAGCAACAAGACGTGCCTTATATCTTTCCATATTGCCTTGCGAATCTCTTTTGGTTTTAAATATCCATTTACAACCAATAGGTTTTGCACCTTCAGGTAATCAGACAAGACTCCAAACGTCATTGTCTTTTATTGATTTTAACTCCTCATTAATGGCATTGATCCACTTATGAGAATTATGACTATTAATGGCTTCATGGAAGGTGATTAGATCATCTCCCACTAAACCTAAGGTGTCCTCATTCTCCGCAAGATACAAATATTTGGAATAGCACTTCTTCTTTCTCTAGTAGATCTCCTTAAGGGCACTAGTTCATCCTTATTTTGAGGATGTTGAATTTCCTCATGTCCAACATTTTCATGTTATCCGTTATTTACGGGAGTCTCTATATTATTTTGAATTGTATGTTCTTTGTTGAATTTCAGGTACAATTACTTGATTTTCAACAGGAACTAAAGTTTAAGGAATATAGAGTGGTTCCTTTAACTCTTCAAATTCAAAATCATTACTATTTCTCCCACTAAATTCAACATCCTCAAATAACCTAGCATTGTCAGTCTCGAAAAAAGTTCTAGTTTTCGGTTCATAAAATTTATATCCCCTAGATCTCTTAGCATACCCTAAAAAGTAACTGCCAACGGTCTTAACGTCCATACGGAGTTTTGTCGGTAGCCTTTGAAGCAGCTCTATTGAGAATATAAGTAGCGGTTCTTTAATGCATCGCCTATAATGAGTGAGGTAAAGAAGTATAAGAAAACATACTTCTTACCATATCCTTAAGGATTCTATTATGTCTTTCCACTACACTATGCTAGGTTTGCCTGACATGGTGTAATGAGGGACAATCTCACACTCTTCAAGATAGCGAATATAAAGGACCTGGACGTCATTCACCCAATACGTCCAATGATTGAGACTTTACATGAAGAAAATAATGTATCCATAATGAGAGTAATCATCTATGAATGTGATGGAATATTGTTGACAATTCCATGAAGGGTTAGTGAATGATCCACAAATGTCCATATGAATTAGTTCCAAGACGTTTGATACTCTCAAAGATCCTATTTCCTTTAATGTTTGTAAATTTTTCTTTAAAACACTTAATGCAAAAGGTTCTATCCGGAGTATCAAGTTGTTTTAGGATTCCCTCTGACATAAGGTTTATCAATTCTCCCTTTGGAGATATGACCCAAACGCCTATACCATAGAATACAAGAATTTTCACTTGATAACTTTTGCTTTGTGTCTCTAGTTTTGATTTCATTATTGTGGGACTCATTAATTGTCTTGACTATGTCAAGTAAATATAGATTATCAAGATATGATAAAGTACTAATACCGACAATCTTGGAATTGAAATAAAGATCACATTTATTATTACCGAACGAACAAGAATAACCTTCCTTGTCCAAAACTGTAATAGATATTAAATTCTGTCTAAAGGACGGTATAATGAATGTATTATTTAGTACAAAATAATACCCAGTACTTATCATTAATCTAAAAGTCCCTATGCCTATAACTTCATCCGGATTTCCAGCTCCCATATAGATGTATTTCTCATCTTCACTGGATATTCGGTAATTCAGGCAACCCTGCATACATGAACTAATGTGAGTTATTGCACCAAATACAACCACCATGTATATTAAGGAATTGAAACCAAATTTGCCTTAGTACAAACAAGACCAAATGACATACCATTCTGAATTCGCCATTCACGATACTTGTGGTAGTCGTTCTTCATGCGAGTAAGGTCCTTGCAAAAGAAGCATTTCTTAACTTTATGATCATTAAATGATCCCTTATGCTTCTTACTTGTAACCGCAATTTCCTTCCCTCTTCTCTTAATCCCACGAGAAGAAGTAAATGCTAAGTGAGTACTTTCTAATTTAAGATATTTCATCCTATCTTCCTCTTGTGTCATATGTGAAAATAATCCATTAATATTCCACTTGTACTTTTGACATTTATAGGTCACCTCAAAAGGACCAAATTGAGGAGGAAGATAGATCAAAACTAAGTGCACGAGCAAATATTCCGAAATCTCAAACATAAGTGTCTTTAGTTTGATCGAAAATTGAAATAATTCAATAATGTACTCCCGAAGATTTTCCTCACCCTTGTAACGAATGGAAACAAGTTTCCACAAGAATTAAAGAAAAAAAAACTCAGCATTTTCAATCTCAGAGACATTGTCCATAAATGTCTTTGAAACTGCATTTTCCATGATCATTAGACTCACGCGGTTGGACCGTTCCCATTGCTCAACATTTTTCTGTTCTATAACGGTATTTCCTTTAGTGAGAGCAGCGGGACTTGGTTCCCCTAATGCTTGATCGATGTCCATACAGCCTAAGATCATCGTTATATTATTTTTCCAAGTTTTAAAGTTAATCCCATTAAGCATTGAAACATTGTTCATAGCAGTAGTAATAGATGAAGCGTTTATCAAATCTGTTGGGAATAAGAACGAAGAATGAATACAAAACATGCATAAGAAACTACATAATGAATAAAGTGATTTAATTATATCAATGAATCCCATCAAAAAGATAATTAACATGACATCAAAACTAATCTTTGGATTGCGAATTCACTCATAATTTAATTTATCTTAGGGTAATAAATGACTTTAAACAATACATTTCAAATACTTGCCTTCCTTAAGGCCGGTTCAAGTATTAAAAATGTCCTAACATTTAAAGTATTTGTTACCCGGCAATAAAGAATATAAACAACTCATTTTAAATACCCGCCTTCCTTTGGGATGGTTCAAAGTATTTAAAATGACCAAATGTTTTATTCAATTATTACCCCATAAATGCAAATACTTAGTCAACAACAAGGTCTCATTTGGGAAACAAGCATGTTATCACATATCAATAAGAATATTCATCACTTTACGATTTCGTATCTAAACAACGTAAATCACTTTGGCGACAATATTGTTTAGAAATGAATGAATTTGTTAAGCATATAATTAATCACACTTTAGGGCACAAATTAATGTATACTTTACTCAAATAATGAATGAAAATTGACCAAAATAGTAAAATATTGAAAATTTTGAAAATCTGGCCAAAATGAGTCATGCTCGGCCGAGTCAAGGAAGGTGCTCGGCCGAGCAAAAGACTCCAGAGAACATCCCTTGCTGATCCCTTGTGCTCGGCCGAGTGTTAGGGGTGCTCGACCGAGTCCTTAGAGGTGCTCGGCCGAGTCCTTAGGGGTGCTCGGCCGAGCATCATGACCGTTGGATGGCGCCTTTTCAAAAAATTTCAAACGTTGTGCTGATACAAATGGAGTGCTCGGCCGAGTCAAGGAAGGTGCTCGGCCGAGAAGACCCTGAATGTCAAATTTTCTAGATTTTGACTATCAATTCTTAATTTAATGGTGAATCAATATTCAACCAAAGCAAGTAGATCCGCATACTCACAACACATTTTTAAATGCGTGGCTATGCATTTGAACAAACTCACAACGCATCCAATGATGGTGGCTATGTTCAAAATGGGATAATCTTACATTAAGAATTGAAAGTCTTTTGAGTAAAACCAAACTTTATAATTATAATTTAACACAATACTCTATAAATGAATTAGAGTTGCACTAGTTCATTAGTGCACGACCGAATCAAATTGGAAAATTTTGAAAATACGTGAACAGTGTTTGCACGGCCGTGCGTTATAACTTGCACGCCCGTGCAGTCACTATTCACAGCTTTTTCCAAAAGGCACCTTTTCATAATTGGCCGAGCAAGGCCCTTTTCACTGAAAATTTTTCTTCACACAAAAGATGAATGGCAAGCAAAAATTAACGCTTAACCAAGACATGAATACACAAGTAGATCCAACACGGTTGTGCGACATAAAACGCTCTGTTGTGTCAATGGGATAATCTTGCATGAACCATCATGTCCTTTTGAGTAAACTTTAATCCATATTCATAATTTAATCAAGTAATGAATAATAACACTCTAGCAACGAATTAGAGCATTTAAATAACATCATAACATAATGATTTCAACAGGATTAAAAAATCAAAGTATAGCAAATATATGTTATATGAATTCAAACTTAATCCAAAACTTGAGAGGCTCTGATACCAATTGTTGGAACATTCCTATTCCAATAACCCGAAAGCACTCAAGTCTAGATTAAGTAAGAGAAGAAGATGAAGGCGGAAGCGTGATACCTGTTGAGTCCATCTTGTTACTTGATGATGTTCTTGCAAAGGAAGGAAGAGAAGAAGAAGAAAATCAAGTAGGGAATTGTAGATCTTCTTGATGATGAATGCCCTCCTTAAAACTCAGATTATTGAGAGAGTATATAAGAATAATGTAGTGTTTCTAGGCTGATGGTAGGCCTCTATATATAGGAAACAATGACACCTCATCAAGGGACTACACCCTTTCAATTAAGCGGTGTGAAATTACCATTCTGCCCATCATAAATAGGTAATTTCCACCTCGGGAATTCTACACATTTAATTAATATTTTTATACTTTACAATAACATTATTTTAATGATTTATATATGTACGTCTACATGTCACATATATTTATTAAGTATACACATTTTGCAATCCATGTTCTTACACACAACTCCTAATTGTTTCAATTAGTCATTAAATAATTAAATTTTATTTATTAACATATTTAAAATATCAAATACGTTATTAAAATATTAAAATTAACACATAATACTCTCAAATATAATGTGGAGCATGAAATGAGATGCAACGCACGCCACATATACGTGCTCAAACATGTATCAAAATAGTGCCTAGGTTTAGGGTCATCACAGGTAGTGCCATTAAACTTGGCAATATCGGGTGTCTTGTACTTATGAGAAAACTTAGTGATGGATTGTTGAAGAACATCGGGATCAAATGGGACGAATGATCCCTTTGAAGTGTCAAGGGTTGCAAATTTCTTCTCAAGGTAGTTCTTAGTAACATGGTTACCGAGCTTAGTAGTTTCATCACTACCTTCCTTCTTGGTCTTGGTACCCTTGGAGACATGTCCCTCGTCATCGGATGAGGAAGAGGATGAATCGGATTCTTTCTCAGATCTCGATACAAACAAGAAAAACCAGAAAACAAACAGATTACCGAAACTTTGTCTCGCGCGAGACAAATGGTTGTCTCGTGCAAGACTAGCCTGAAACTGAATAAGAAAACGATTTTGAAAGGTCCTGTTTACTTAGATCAAATCAAAGGTTAGGCAGTTAAGGTTTGACAGCTGAGGTGAAATCTTAGCTGTCAGAGGTTAACTGGTTTTAAAGATTAGAGTTAAATGTGCAGCGGAATAATAAGTGTTGAAATAATGTAAAGACAAGTGAATAGTGTTTGTGTGTGAGATGTGTGTGTGTGTTGTGTGATAATACCAATTGAACACAAGGAATTTTAAGGTGGTTCAGAGTTCACTCCTCCTACGTCCACCCTCACTGTCAACCTTGACAAGTGAGATCAATCCACTTAAATCTAGTTCCCATTAAGATTTACAAAGGATTGAATAGGCAAGTTCCTTGAACTTCCTCTTCCTAATAAGTACAGTCTATTAGGGATTATGCTCTACACTAAGCAAATTACAATTCCCACTTAAAGTCAGTCTTAAGGGGTTCTTACAAATCAGTTTATACACCTGAGATCAGTTACAAGTGTCTTAATGTTGTTTGATTGTTGGTTGCAGGTTGAGAAAGGTTGAAGGTAAGGTTGTAAGAGTTGTGTGTAAAGGGGTGAGGTCTTCAGTCTTGGAGAGTTCCTTTTATAGGCTAGGAAATAGCCGTTGGAGGAGACAAGGAGACAAGGTAGTAAATGCATGTTAGAGTTGCATTTAGAGCCTTTGTTGACTGGAGAATAATATAGCTGGAATCTGCAACCAAGCAAGTGATCTTTATGGAGATGAGCTGGCAACATCTATATGGAGAGATTGGGCAAGGCACATCTTGGTCACCACAGGAATTCATCACTGCTGCTGATGTTGAAGATCATAGCTGTTGAGGGATGAAGTCTTTGCTGTGAGAGAACCTTAGCTGTCAGAGCTAAGTTCTTGAGCTGGATGGTTAGATGGTTTGAACAATATGTAATACATCATACTTCATATGTAAATAGATGCATTAATGTATATGATTGGTTTTGGGTTAGATCATTTGCAGGATGGTTGAATCATTGCTGTCCAGTTGATATATATATGTATGTACAGATGGAGTTGAGGGCATAGCTGTCCAAAGTCATATGTTATCTTTGCTGTCAGATAACATATGATATATTTCTTTGTCAAAACCTTTTATAACTATGTGGCTTACATAGTTAGGTCCTAACAATTTCCCCCTTTTTGGCAAAGTAATATATCTAATAAAGATATAACCTGCAACATACTCAAGAATTGAATATACCAATGAAGATGAGATCAATCTTCTTGATTCAATCAACTGAGCTTTAAAACAAAACAAATTATCCAAAATAAACATTGTTTTTAAAGCATAAAATAAAGGTAGGGTTTAAAAAGGACTTATCCAAAAAAAGACATAAAATTTTCTTTAATCCGAAAATTCATCTCTTTCTCTTCTTGCTGCAAGGATCTCTTCTCTTTCTGCAAGTAGCACTCTCTTCATCTTGTCATCAACACCTCTATAATGCATCTCATTGTTCCATTCCCAGCTCATCTCATCATCATATGTGAAGGATTGATCTTGCCTTCCTTTGAGAACAGCCTTGGAGAGAGGTTCTTCATCATCTCTTAGTCTCAGATTGCCCCATTTGGGAGTCTTCTTTGGTTTTGAGCTTTGACCTCTGATTCCTGCAAAGAGGTTAGAGAAGAAGGGGTTTGATTGAAGAGAGATGGGTTGTTGAGGTTGATGTAGAGGAGGATCTGTTGTGACAGTGAGAACAGTAGAGGTTGAGAACTGATCTTTGTTTCATCATAGGAGAATCATCTTCATCATCACTTGACAGAATCACATTGGGAGCAGCACCAGAGGCTCTCTTTCCCAGGTAAGCAGCTTCTTCTTCAGATTCAACAGCCTTTCCTTTGGAGGTCTTCCTTTCAGACTTGGAAACATTTGAGACTTTCAAAATGTGTCTCATTTTGGTTATCATTGACCTTGTAAATCTCTGCATGTCTGTGATGGTAACATGGTATGGAGGCACAAATGTTTAAGGATTGAAGTTTGGAGGAAGATTGGATTGGAGAGATCTGGTCTTTAGGGGGATGAATGAAGGAGGAACAGAAGTAGTTGGAGGAAAGATAGCTGTCAGGTTAGGCTTTGCAATGACAGCCATAATTTTGGCTTTGTTGAGAAGGATCCTCCAATACATCTCTTTAGCAAGATTTATGCAGAGGGCATAAACTAGGGATGAGGGCATGTAGATGCATTCATTGATATTGCTTGACAATAATTGAGAGAACAGCATTTCCCAATCAATGATGGTTCCAATGTCCATAAAGTTTGGCAATCTGGGGGCATTAAGAAAGAAGGAGTTTGGGAGAGCTATCCTATATCTTTTTCATTCCTCATGGGCAAACATAATGAGACCACACCTGTTTCTTGCATGGATCATGATGGAATTTTCGCTCAACAGCCAAGGATTAGGGATTAAGTTAGGATTGGCAATCTCAGGAAAATGAGTAATCTCTTTCAATCTTTGGTGGACAGCCATGATGGAGGGTAGGGAAAAATCAATGTCACAATCTAGAATCCAAGGTTCACAAGTTGGAAGGATGTCAAACTCTGGGGTAGGTGAATCTTGTGTTATGGGTTCAGGTTGGGTTTCAGAATCTTGGGTATCAAGGGGAGGTTCTTGAGTTTGAACAGGTTCATCAGGTTTGGATTGAGGTTCAGGTTCAGAATGAGGTTCAGGTTCAGGTATGCTAGCTTTCTTAGCCAGATCTCTGGTTTTGATTAATTCCATGGCTTTTTGAACATCTTCCTACGTTAGCGGTGATCTTAAATAATAAAGAACAACAGGGACATGCTTAGGATCTTCTAAGGTCAGTCCTTCGAGGCTTTGAAGACATTTTCGGGAATGTGGGAAGAATGCGAGGGGCTTGAAATGGGTGAAGCATGACTAGACAATGGCATAGGCTGTCGAGAATGGGGGAAGGAGGGCTGTTGTTCCCCCTTAGCGATGCTCATCCTTTTCGAGCTAGGGCTATTCCCCTATCTTTTTCAACACTAGGCTCATTTGGACTAATGTTTAAGGGATTTAGGTTGAGGATTCCCTGAGCCACAGAGTCATGTGGTGAACTAAATTGATCTTTAGATGAGGAGGGTTGAGGTGTAGTTGGCTTCAACTTTTTGGATGGGGGAGCATCTTTATCAGACTTTCTCTTCCTAGAGAATGTATTGAGAGCAAGAGAAGGGGTGGAGATTACCTTAGATGGGATCTCAGCACTTGAGGCAACCTTAGGCTGTCGAGAGGAGGCTTCCATGCAGTCCCGGATAGTCCAACCTTAGGCTCATTCTAGCTTCCATTAATGATTCGGCAATAGCTCTTCTCACATTTTCATCACTCTCGGTGTCACTTTGCATTCTTCCTCTTCACCAAAGCATACTCATCAATGGCTTTGAAGACGGGATCGATTGGGTATCTTCACTTTCGGCTTGTTCCTCGGCAACCATCTTCCCTTTGTCGAGTCCCTTGTGCACTTTCTTGCTCAACGGCTTCCACTATCTCTTCTTGAACTTCCTTTCCTTTGCTAAGCTTCTTTCCTTTTCCAGTTCGCTTCATCTTAGCTAGGCTTTTTCTCCTTTTGATCTTGCTAGGAGAGGTCTCTTGAGCTCTTTCCCTTATTATGACACCCTTGTCATGCTTTCTCTTGGATCTCTTATCATTGACCATATTCACAAATGACTTCCATGTCTTCATATCTTTCTCAGATTTTGCTTTCAGTCTCTTAGAGGCTTCATCCAAGTTCTCGGAAGTTTGTCCCCAAGCTCTAACTTTTTCTTACCCTTGAGTTTGAATGTACTCATTGAAGCTCCTGGTAGGCATCGGGGATGTAGACTCGAAGCCACTCATTTTTAAGAGGAGGATTCAATCTTGGAATGATATGATGAAGGATTCCACTCATGAATGCGAAATTGTTCATTACGGGATTTTGCTTTTTGAATTTCCAAGGGAAGGGGATATGGCAAGTTGGAAGTTGTGAAGCAATGCAACACTCCAGTTAATCTCCTTGGTTATCAAACTGAGGGCTTGTTTCCATTCATTTGGACTGATTTGGTCAAAGGAGGATTGCTTTCCATCAAACCCTTTGATGACAACATCAATTAGGGTTGATTTGAATAGGTCAAGGTCTTTCTTCATGATTGGTTTGTCCTGAACCAGTTGATAATTGCAGCTAGGTTTATCAAAGAATCTCTTGTAGAAAGGTTCCAAGTTGTTGTCTTTTCTATTCCAGAGGTTGCAGAGGCCTTCATTCTTGATTGGGATATTGTAAACTTTGGACACAAGCTTTGGAGTCACATTGATCTCAGTCCCTTCAATGTTGATCCTTATTGCTCCAGTTCTTTGTCTTTCTCCCTTCATAAATATTTCTCTGCATAGCTTCTCATAAATGGGAGGTTGAGCTTCCATCATTTTGCAGAGATTATTGGATTCCAAGAGTTCCTTGATTAGAGCTCCAACCTCATGCTCATAAAATTCAGGTTTAATAAAGTAACCATGGGCTTGAGGGTAAGACATGGTTGAATGAAACAGGGTTTTTAGGGTTTTTGAAGAACAGTGGGAATCAGAGAGAGGATTTAGGAGGAAGAAGATAGTTTGAAGGAAGAGAGGTTATTTTCGCAAGGTTAAATGGTAATTGATGTGGGGATTGGTGGAGTTCAACGGCTAATACGTGGGTTACTGCAACGGTTAAAATTTGCATTTAAGAGAGAGACTGTTCATGAATAGTGTTATTTGTCTCCACTCATTACTTGTACAATAACTTCCCATAAAACATGGGAGTTATTTCCGTACACAAAGGCGAAATTTCAGAGGGAATAAACAGAGACATTAATAGATATGTGTTAGTGGCAAGTTCCAAAACATTCTCGATTTGGCAAGAACTAAATTCATAGGTATCGAGACTTAATGACCGGCCAAGCCTATTTTGAATAATCATTGCCACTAATTTGAGTGAAACTAAATTTGTCTATAAAAGGAAATGGTTCGAGATGAAGAAATTTACCAAATTCATTTCATTCATAGCAAATGGGAAGACTTGTTTCAATGTTCGATCCTAGCAAAATGGCTAAGACGGCAAAGAGACTTGTTTTTCAAAGTCGAGGGTAGATGAAACTAGAGAGGCAAGGTTTGAGAGAGTTTACTGTCATATAGGCTCCAAGCGTCTTGGTTTGGAACATGAGGTGGATCAAATGCTCAATGATGATCCACATAAGGAAGAGGAGTTGAGAGAGAGAGAGATAAGAAGGAAATTTTGGGAGGAGGAGAGACTAGCACTTTTGGAAGGAGAGAAAAATAGGTTGAGGGAGATAGCTAAGAACAAGGGTAAAGCTAAGATGGTTGAGGAGGGCATAATGATCCGACGGCTAAGGTTAAGGCACATTGTCGAGAAAGGAGAGAGGAAGGAGAATCAAGTAAGCAAGTTAAGGAGGGTGTAGAGAGGGTTTATACCTTGGGTGAGCTAGTGAAGCTTGACGGTAATGAAAGGATTAAGGTTGACACACAAATTGGTCAACTTTGATTTCATAGGCTGTCAAGGAATACATTTGTCACCGGGGATTCCCTAACTCTTAGCCAAACGAGTTCTTGAGGGAACTAGAGATAACTGCAGGAGTGCAAAGTTCTCCTTCCAAGGTTTATATGAAGTTGTTTTCTCAATTTCTCAAGTGTTTGAGTCAGTACATTACGAATGGTGATGAAGATGAAGGTCCTCGGTACGATCAAGCTATCATTGCACGAGGCAAGTACAAATTCTTCAAGGTACCTTCGGCTTTCTCTCACCACTCGGTGAGTATCCTCCTTATAATGCGGTTGAAGAATGGTGGCCAAGGAGGGTGTGTCCTTCTTTGCGGTTTTCAACCACGGCCATTGATCCTTTTATGGAGAGGCACCTGTATGGCTAGAGAGATATGGAGACATTAAAGAGAATGCATATCAAGCTCCAGACATTATCTATAGTTATAAAGGATATGGGAATGATTACTTCCAAGATCAGCTATGGGATAAACAGGATTGACAGTCCTTAGCTGTCAAAGCTTTTCAGAAGGGCTTGCTGTGATGAGAAGGAGGGTAGTGAAGCTTTTGGTAATATGGATTTATGTTTGTTTTTATGATCTTTGTGTTTGAAGTTTGATTGTAAGGTAGGAATGAATTTTGGTTTTGATGTTTAAGAGGCTTTTAGTTTGGTGGAAAGGGTTAGGCATCGAGATACCATGTTGTTGACAGCAGCCATAAGATATGGTTTTATCTTTAATGAATAAGAGTCTTTATTTTGGTAGGTTGATCATGCCTAGCATTGCTCTTAACATCTAAAATCTTTTCTCATCCATAGCCTTTGTTAGAATATCAGAGACATTATCTTCAGTACAAACTTTAGCAAGGTTGATATTCCCTTTTTCAACATGATCTCTGATGAAGTGATGTCTGACCTCAATATGCTTTGTTTTTGAGTGTTGGACAGGATTTTCTGTCATGGCAATAGTACTTGAGTTGTCACAAAAGATGGGAATGTTAGACAATTCAATTCCAAAGTCTTGTAGTTGACTTTTGAGGTAAAGTATTTGTGAACAACACAAGCCAGCAGCAATATACTCAGCCTCAGCTGTTGAGGTGGCTACTGAGGTTTGCTTTTTGCTTGACCATGAAATAATTCTAGATCCAATAAATTGGCATCCACCACTTGTGGATTTTCTATCTAGATTGCATCCAGTATAGTCAGAGTCAGTGAATCCAATTAGAGAAAATGGGGATTCAGTAGGATACCACAAACCATAATCAGGGGTTCCTTTGAGATATCTCAAAATTCTCTTGACAGCAGAGAGATGAGATTCCTTGGGGTTTGCTTGAAATCTAGCACAGAGACAGACACTGAACATAATGTCAGGTCTTGAAGCTGTCACATAAAAAAGAGATCCAATGTAACTTCTGTAAAGTGTTGGATTTACACTTTGACCATCTGGATTAGCATGAAGTTTGGTTGTGGTTGACAAGGGAGTTTTGGCAGGGGAAGCAGTTTGCATGTCAAACTTCTTGATCATATCCCTTGTGTATTTAGCTTGGTTAATGAATATTCCTTCCTTCATTTGCTTGACTTGAAGCCCTAAGAAGAAAGTGAGCTCACCAATCATGCTCATTTCAAGCGATTCTTCATAATATCCCCAAATTCGGTGCACAAGTCCTCATTTGATGAGCCAAAGATGATGTCATCAACATAGACTTGTATGAGCAACTGATCATCTCCATATTTCTTGATAAACAAAGTGTTATCAATATGGCCCTTGGTAAATCCTTTGCCAAGGAGATATTTAGATAGGTTATCATACCAAGCTCTTGGTGCTTGCTTAAGCCCATATAATGCTTTGTCCAATTTGTATACATGATCAGGAAACTTGGGATGCTCAAATCCAGGGGGTTGAGATACAAACACCTTTTCATTTAGGAATCCATTCAGAAATGCACTCTTGACATCCATCTGAAACACTTTCATCTTCTTGAATGAAGCATAGGCAAGGAATAGCCTTATAGCTTCAAGTCTTGCAAGCGGTGCAAAAAGTCTCATCATAGTCAATACCTCTTCTTGTCATGCGTATCCTTGAGCAACCGAGTCTAGCTTTGTTTCTTACTACAACTCCTTCTTCATTCATCTTATTCCTAAAAACCATCTTGTTCCAATGACAGTTTGGTTCTTTGGCTTAGGAACAAGCTTCCAAACTTTATTTCTTTCAAATTGCTCCAATTCTTCCTCCATTGCTTCTATCCAGTCTGGGTCTTGAAGGGCTTCATTTATCTTTTTGGGTTCAATTTGAGAGATGAAGGCACTCATTAGAGAGTCGAAACGGGCATGTCGGGTGGAATGTCCATTTTGTGTATAGGTAGGTCAATATAGATGCTTATGTTTGGAGGAATGATGTGGGTAATGGTTTCGGAGTTGAGGAATTGAATGAGAGGTGTTGTTATCGGGTTGGATAGAATCTTCTTCAAGGGAATTTTGATGGTTTGGATGAAGGTAGGTTATGAGGTGCACCTTGGTCATCGGATTCACCTTTCTTTGTTGAGAAGGGATTCTTGGCTGTCAAACAAAGTAGGTTGTTTATTAGTGTCTTTGGGCACTATAAAGGGAAGGGAAGGTGAATCTTCTTCAGGAATGAGACATGAGGGATCATGCACAGGAGACACTTCAGGTAGGTTATCTGAATTTCCCACAGCTTCATCAAAATCACATAGCTCAGTGTGACTTTGGTCATTATTTTCATCAAAGTCAACATGAATTGATTCTTCTACAACAAGTCTTCTTTTGTTGTAAACCCTATAGGCTTTGCTAGTGTTGGAGTATCCAAGGAAAATTCCTTCTTCACTTTTTGAATCAAATTTGCCAAGATTGTTTTTCCCATTGTTGTGTATGAAGCATCTACTTTCAAAGCCATGGAAGTATGAAATGGTTGGTGTTCTTCCATTCCAAAGTTCATAGGGAGTCTTGGAGTGGAACTTGTTGATAAGAGTCTTGTATAGAACATAGACAGCAGTGGTGACTGCTTCACCCCAAAAATACTTAGGAAGGTTGTGCTCTGACAGCATAGACCTTGCTGCCTCACAAATTGTTCTATTCTTTCTTTCAGCCACCCCATTTTGTTGAGGAGTTCTAGGAGCAGAGAAATTGTGCTCAATCCCTTTTTGATCACAGTACTCTTCAACACCAGTATTCTCAAATTCCTTACCATGATCAGATCTGATTTTGATGATGGATAAACCCTTTTGGTTTTGAATTTTATTGAACAGTTTGACAAGTTGTTCTAATGTATCTCTTTTAGATTCAAGAAGGATGATCCAAGTAATTCTGGTGTAGTCATCAACTACAACAAGAGAGTATCTCTTTCCACCAAGAGATCTAGTTCTGATTGGTCCAAAAAGGTCCATGTGGAGAAGTTGAAGAGGTTTAGTGGTATCTAATCTGGTTTTGGCAGTGAAGGAGGTTTTCTTTTATTTTCCACATTGACAAGCTTTGCACAACTTTTCCTTTTTGAAGGGTATTTTGGGTAGGCCTTTTACTAGGTTTGAGTTGGATAGTTTTGAGATACTTTTCAGGTTTAAGTGAGCCAATATTTTGTGCCATAGCCAAGACATGTCGGATTGGTGAAGGAGAGTAGGCAATGGGCATACGAGGAATCCACAATTTCTAGGTTTAGACGGTAGAGGTTGCCTTTTCTTATTCCGGTGAGGATTGATTTGTTGTTGACATCCTTGACGGTGCGGTGGTTTTGGAACAAACAACATGATATCCCTTATCACAAATCGACTAAGGCTAATCAAATTGTGCTTGAGACCCTCTACATAAGATACATTAGTAAAAATAATATCTTTAGTAACAAGGTTTCCTGATCCTTTGACTTTGGCTTGAGAATTGTCACCAAAAGTTACATTTGGACCATTTTTAGGGACATATTGTTGTAGCCACTCCTTGTTGTAAGTCATGTACTCTTGCATCCACTGTCCAAGTACCATATTCCTTTCCTAGGTTCCTACAAAACAGAAAAAATACATTTATGGTACCCTTTATTCTTTTGGGTCCAAAGGATTAGAATTTCTTTGGTACCCTAGCTTTGTTCATTGCTCTCTTTCCAAAGTACTGGTTTAGGGCGTTATAATATCCCATGATTTGCAGCATATAGGGAGTAGGAGCAATAGATTGGGATTGGTTAAAAATTGTTTGGGAGAAAAGAAATGGTTTTGGTTATGAAACTGAGAATGGTTTGGGGAATTGTTTGAATGAGATGATCTAGGAGAGGTATTATGTTGGGCATGGTTTCTTCCATTAGAGAATGGCCAGTTAGGTCTTTGAGGTTTGGCATATGAGTGATGATCATAGAATCTTTGCTGTCTTGGAGACCTCTGCTGTCCACCATATCTTGGCTGTCTAGGAGACCTCTGCTGTCCACCATGTCTTGGTTGTCTAGGAGACCTCTGCTGTCCTTCATGTCTTGGTTGGTTCTCCTTCACTTGCTCCTTGATTCCTTTCTTTTGCCAAATGTATTTACCTTTGCTTGCTTGTTTTCCTTTTCCTTTTGACTGTCTCAAGATGGCTATATGAGTTTTATCAGTGTGAGTGGGGCTATCTGGAGTTGATACATCAGTGTGGCTGGAGCTAGCTTCATCCATTTTTCCCTTTTTCTTGAGATCTTCCTTGGTTTGGATAGGATAAACATTTTCTTGGGCTTTGACATAGTTCATGCTTTCAAGAACCATCTTATCAATGGCCCTTTCATCAGTAAGAGGGGTATATGTGTACATAGTAGGATTGTTAGCTCCAATTCCTAATTTGTCACCTGGGTGTCTTTGGTTGTAGCTAAAGTGGGTCAAGGCTTCTCCAGACATTCCAGGTTTCAAACTTCTTTACGAAGGATTCATTTTCCTTTTCAAGATTGATGTTGGTTTCCAGAAGTTTAGAATTCACATCGGCTCTTCATTGGCTTTTTCAAGCATAAGATTTTGAACTTTCAGTCCTTGGTTGGCTCTTTCAAGGCTTTCAATGGTTTTACTTTGGGATAGATTATCAGTGAGCAATGAAGCAAAGCCAGTTTGGTGTCTTTTTATTTGAATTAAAAGAGTACTAATTAATTGCTTAAATTCTTCATTATTTAAAGTGTTAAATTGAGGTACCTGTTTTAGTTCTTCAGCAACAGCTAAGGCTTCAAGATCTTCTTCATTGTCTGAGTCTTCATTATCTCCAGCCATCAAGCATATCATTGCTTCTTCTCCTTCACTTTCAAAGTCACTGTAGTCACATTCCTCATCACTAAACTTAGATGAGTCAGCAATCAATACTTGCTCTTTGTTCTTTTCATTCTTCTTCTTTGTGCAGTTGTAGCAGTTACACCTTGAACTGTGAATAATCTCCTTGGAGTATGAGAACTTCTTAGCTGTCTGATTTTCCCTAGGTTTCCTTGGTTCAGGGCAATCAGATGAGTAATGTCCAAGCTTCTTACAGTTGAAGCATTCAACTTTCTTTTTAGGGTTTTCTTGATCAGAGGTGGATGGGCTATAGCTTCTCTCAAAGGACTTCTTATGTGCTCTCAAGGTATTTCTGACAGCCATGGATATGAGACTAGGTAGATCTCCTTGAGAAAGGTTGTTTGAGGGAAGGTTTACTTTTTGGAGGGAAAGAAGAACCATGGAATCAATGTCTTGTTGGGTGATTGGTTTTTGAGTGGTTTCTTGGGCAGTTAAGGCAAGGGTTTGTGAAATGGAAGGAACTGGTTGGAGTTTTATCATTCCTTCTAGTTCATAAGCTTCAAGCTTACCAAAGTATTGTTCAACAGTCATGGTGCTCCATTCTGAGCCTTCTCTTATTGGTAGAGCTACCTTCTCATATTCTTGAGGAAGGTTGGAGTATATTTTGAGACACAGATCTTGGTTCTCAAAGGTTTTACCATGATCAGCAATGGATCTTACCAAGTCTTCAAACCTTGGTTTTGCAGCACTTACTTTCTCACCAGGGTAGAACTTGAAGTTGTCAAGTTGTCTAAGAAGGTTGTATAGGTTTTGTGTTCTAACACTGGTGTGTTTTTGGAACTTGGTATGGATGAGTTCCCAAGCAGCCTTTGCAGTTGGTTCCTTGGCAATTTCTTGAGCAAGTGAGTCATTAACACTCTTTTGGAATATGTTCTTGACTTTAAGGTTGGCACTGACTAGCTGTCTTTCTGAATCTGTCCAGAATTCTGGAGATTTTACTTTGCTAGGTCCACCATTTGTATCAACAGATACAGGGTATGTGACTTCATTTTCAAGGGCATACCAATTCCAGATACTATTGGCATCAAGGTAAGTTTTAATTTTTGATGCATATATTTCAAATGATCCACAGTCATCAATATGGGGAATGTCTTTCTCATTATTTCTCCTTGGTTGAGGCATGGTGGGTTGGTAGTTGATCCTTCACAAGTTGTTAGACTTTTGTGTGTGAAGACAAGCTCTGATACCAATTGAAAGGTCCTGTTTACTTAGATCAAATCAAAGGTTAGGCAGTTAAGGTTTGACAGCTGAGGTGAAATCTTAGGCATCGAGGTTAACTGGTTTTAAAGATTAGAGTTAAATGTGCAGCGGAATAATAAGTGTTGAAATACTGTAAAGACAAGTGAATAGTGTTTGTGTGTGAGATGTGTGTGTGTGTTGTGTGATAATACCAATTGAACACAAGGAATTTTAAAGTGGTTCAGAGTTCACTCCTCCTACGTCCACCCTCACTGTCAACCTTGACAAGTGAGATCAATCCACTTAAATCTAGTTCCCGTTAAGATTTACAAAGGATTGAATAGGCAAGTTCCTTGAACTTCCTCTTCTTAATAAGTACAGTCTATTAGGGATTATGCTCTACACTAAGCAAATTACAATTCCCACTTAAAGTCAGTCTATTAGGGATTATGCTCTACACTAAGCAAATTACAAGTGTCTTAATGTTGTTTGATTGTTGGTTGCAGGTTGAGAAAGGTTGAAGGTAAGGTTGTAAGAGTTGTGTGTAAAGGGGTGAGGTCTTCAGTCTTGGAGAGTTCCTTTTATAGTCTAGGAAATAGCCGTTAGAGGAGACAAGGTAGTAAATGCATGTTGGAGTTGCATTTAGAGCCTTTGTTGACTGGAGAATAATATAGCTGGAATCTGCAACCAAGCAAGTGATCTTTATGGAGATGAGCTGGCAACATCTGTATGGAGAGATTGGGCAAGACACATCTTGGTCACCACAGGAATTCATCACTGCTGCTGATGTTGAAGATCATAGCTGTTGAGGGATGAAGTCTTTGCTGTGAGAGAACCTTAGCTGTCAGAGCTAAGTTCTTGAGCTGGATGGTTAGATGGTTTGAACAATATGTAATACATCATACTTCATATGTAAATAGATGCATTAATGTATATGATTGGTTTTGGGTTAGATCATTTGCAGGATGGTTGAATCATTGCTGTCCAGTTGATATATATATGTATGTGCAGATGGAGTTGAGGGCATAGCTGTCCAAAGTCATATGTTATCTTTGCTGTCAGATATCATATGATATATTTCTTTGTCAAAACCTTTTATAACTATGTGGCTTACATAGTTAGGTCCTAACAGATTTTTTTTTAAATCCCCCTTAATTGACGCAAGTCTAAGCCACTTTAATTTTAAAATAATCCCAGCGGAATCGCCAAAATTGTAGCGATGCGATTTTTATTGAATAACAGAGTCGCCACATATTATTTATTTCACGAAAACAATAAGAAAAACTTTTTTTTAAAAAAGATTTGGGTCCGGGGCTTAAGTGATGGATTTGGAAGGCCGAGGAGCACCGCATCCACCCAATTCGAAGATCGGTTTTGCTTAAAGGGGATTATCAATCAAAACAATATTTAAATAAGAACAAGAAAACCCTAATTAATTTCTTAATTAGGAATGTCGGGTTGTATGCTTCGAGATCGCCTCTGTGGATTGAAGGGACTCTAGGCTAACCCTTTTGATGGAATTACACAACTCTCAAAGCAATTAGAGGGATTGGAGAAGAAGAGAGTAAAAATATAGGAGTTTACCTTTTGTTTAGAAGATATTTGCTTTAGAACGTGGTTCTAAGTGTTTCTTCCTCCTTCTCGGTCGAGAAGGGATTTGGACAGAGCTTCGCCTTGATTTTAGGCTTGAGCCTTGATGTTCGTCAATCAACAAGGTTGATGGACGAGTTTTGGGTGTTTGTTTATGAGTGATTTACAGGAATCTTTCAAGGAGAGTAACCGGTAAATTGACTGTTGACCATCCTCCCGAAATACTGAAACTCGTAAAGTATTTATAGGGGTTGATTTACTTGGTCACCAAGATAGGATTTCACCCAAGGAAGGGTCCAGAACTCTAAGATCAGTAGAGACCTGGATTAGATAAGATTTATCAAGAAAAAAGGTTGAAACGGAGAAGGAAAGTGATTCTGCACATTTTGCAGAGGGGTTGTCTCGTGCGAGACACGCCTGCTCCGCGCGGGACAACTAGTCATTCGACCATTTTGTCCTCTTCAGTTGTTTCGTTAGTCAGTTATGTTAGGACCTAACATTGTGTTTTGATGAAGATTGATCATTTAACGGGACAATGTTAAATGGTCTAAAGTGTCAAGAGAGGATGGTTGCAAAAGTTACACAAAGATCCCTCCAAGTTCCCCCATGTTTATCATTAGTGAACTTTGAATTGCAAATGGAGAAATACTAGCCATGCCTTGTGTTCACACAGGAGAATTTCATCAGCTACATGGAATTGCAATTAGAAAGAAAGCCAACCAAGCCATGTTTGTCTACAGGAAAGGAGGAAAACATTGTTCCATAAAACATGGAAATTATGATAACCACCTTTAGTCAAGGGCATTGAATATTGCAATTAAAGCCTTCACCCACTGGATCAACTCCTCCAACTGATACAAACACATTTCCATAAAATATGGAAACATTGTCAGCAACATCAATGGAAAATGAAGACCAAGACTTTATGGAGAGTACATCAATTCAATTGCATTGAAGATTACTTATTATCCTTGACCCACCTCTCCAACGGCTCTTTCCATTTTCTCCCTATAAATTGGAATCAAGCCCTCCTATTCTCAGTGTGCTTGCACCAATACACACACCCATTTTACAGTCCCTTCCCACACCCTTTCACAACCTCTGTAAAGCCTTTTTCACCCCCAAGTATGTCTCCCACACCTCCTCATCAATGGCCTCAGTGTGTGCAACAAAAACCCATTGCACACACTAATATTGATACAACAGCCTTCACCCTTTACACCCATTTAACCCTCACCCTTTATATGTGTGTACAATAAACCCACTGTACATACTTGGCCATGGCTGTCCACCTATGCTCCATGTTGCCAATTAACCATTCAACCTTAAACCCTTCACCTTTCAATCCTTCACCCATTTCACTTGTTACAATCAACCACACCACACGATGCAAACATTAAGGGGGAACACCAACGAGCCAAATCATTGCTTTCATTCAACAACTCAAGTGTTAATTCAAGAAAGAACTACATATGATATGTGTCTAGCATTCCTAATTGACTGTACTAATTAGGACCCTAATTGACCGTACTAATTAGGAAGAGGGGGTTCGAGGAACTTGCCTTATCAATCCTTTGTAAATCTTAAAGGGAACTAGATTTAAGTGGATTGATTTCACTGGTCTGGCACATGACAGTGGGGGTGGATGTAGGAGGAGTGAACTCTGAACCACCTTAAAAATTCTCGTCTCTTGTCTCTTTTAATTTCTTGTCTTGCACTTTAATTTTCATTTCATTTATGCTTTTATCTGATAGCTAAGTTTTCTGACAGCTAAGGTTCAATCTTAGTTGTCCAAGCTTAGCTGCCTATTTCTTGCTTTGATATATTCTTGCTTGATCATTCAGACAAGTTAAAATTGATAAAGAGGTTAGGAATACATATGTTAGACAACATCTTTAAGGCCATAGAAAATATCCATTCCGCTGCGCATATACTTCCTATCTTTTTGGCCTTGAGAGCGTTTGAAGAAAATTAGAATATCTGACAGCTAAGAATCTTAGCTGCCAAAGCAAACGGGTCCTTTCAATTGGTATCAGAGCAAGGTTCTTAGAGACTTTAGTGTCTCCGAGCTTAACATCTCGTGAAGATCCATGCTTATATGTCTAACATATTTTCTGTACTTGAACACCTTATCTGATCATCTTGGATTATGACCCAAACACCCCTTGTGCTTAAATGGCTTCTTTGATCATTTTAGGATCATTGCCTTTGTAGATTTTCTTGTGGTGAAACAAAGCAAGGTCACGAGTTAGAGACTCCTAGGGTAGTTGCTAGGGGAAAGATAGATCATCTTTCTTGGGCTCGATGGTAATGACCGACCGACTCGTTGGCATCTCTTTTGATGCAGCCCCTTATGCCCACCGACTGCTTATGTTGGGCTTTGAATTGCTACTTATAGGAAATCTTATGTGCTTCATTTTTATATCTAATTATTTAGATTCATATGTGCTTATATTTATTTATTTGATTATAAAGAATCATTTACTTGTTCTCCTTTATAATGTTAGGAGATGAACCTTGGATGCTCGACGGAAAAGTGCATATCTTGAAGAAATCAAAGTCGAAGCAAAGCCTGGATGCAATCAACAACACACTTTGCATCAAGAAAATTTTGGAGCACAACCCTTCCAACCTCATTCTTCCTTCTAGAAACCATAACACTATTTGAGGGGGAACCAAATTCCAAAGCACCATCAAAACCAGCCAAGAACAACCCTTGTTGAAACAGAAAAAGTTGCTGGAAATCTGAAAATCAGCTTTGACACTCTTCACGGAAATTGCAATATCTCTCTCTCCGCTGCACGAAACTGCAATACGATTTTTTGTGAGTAAAGTAGACTCACATACCTTTCCAGAAAGCATAAACACATAGCCTGCAACCTTGTGAGTCAATACCAGACTTCATCTGAAGTTGCTGTCTAACAGGCAGATCCCTTATTTCTGACAGCAACGTTTTCATTCTGACAGCTAAGACTTTGAAAGCCAATCTTCTTGACAGCAAACCCTTGTTCACAAACCCCTAGATATCAAACATTTACACACTAAACCCTCCAAAACAAATGCCAAACATCAATTCCCTAAACTCTTGACAGCTATCCCAAACCATAGCTGTCAGACCATAGCTGTTGGATCTTAATAGACCAAAAATCTGGTTCCACCCCTTGCACGAGAATTGCATTATCTCCCTCTCCCGACTTCGAAACCACAAACCAATTTTTTCTGTGTAAAGTAGACACATAGAGCTTTCCATCAAGTCTAATACCACAAGCGGAATCCTTTTGAGCAAAATTTACCATGTCATCTCTTTTTGCTTATGGTGTTTTGAAGCAAACCATTAAGAGTTTTAAATGACCAATCATTCACCAAAAAGGGGGAAATTGTTAGGACCTAACATTGTGTTTTGATGAAGATTGATCATTTAACGGGACAATGTTAAATGGTCTAAAGTGTCAAGAGAGGAAGGTTGCAAAAGTTACACAAAGATCCCTCCAAGTTCCCCCATGTTTATCATTAGTGAACTTTGAATTGCAAATGGAGAAATACTAGCCATGCCTTGTGTTCACACAGGAGAATTTCATCAGCTACATGGAATTGCAATTAGAAAGAAAGCCAACCAAGCCATGTTTGTCTACAGGAAAGGAGGAAAACATTGTTCCATAAAACATGGAAATTATGACAACCACCTTTAGTCAAGGGCATTGAATATTGCAATTAAAGCATTCACCCACTTGATCAACTCCTCCAACTGATACAAACACATTTCCATAAAATATGGAAACATTGTCAGCAACATCAATGGAAAATGAAGACCAAGACTTTATGGAGAGTACATCAATTCAATTGCATTGAAGATTACTTATTATCCTTGACCCACCTCTCCAACGGCTCTTTCCATTTTCTCCCTATAAATTGGAATCAAGCCCTCCTATTCTCAGTGTGCTTGCACCAATACACACACCCATTTTACAGTCCCTTCCCACACCCTTTCACAACCTCTGTAAAGCCTTTTTCACCCCCAAGTATGTCTCCCACACCTCCTCATCAATGGCCTCAGTGTGTGCAACAAAAACCCATTGCACACACTAATATTGATACAACAGCCTTCACCCTTTACACCCATTTAACCCTCACCCTTTATATGTGTGTACAATAAACCCACTGTACATACTTGGCCATGGCTGTCCACCTATGCTCCATGTTGCCAATTAACCATTCAACCTTAAACCCTTCACCTTTCAATCCTTCACCCATTTCACTTGTTACAATCAACCACACCACACGATGCAAACATTAAGGGGGAACACCAACGAGCCAAATCATTGCTTTCATTCAACAACTCAAGTGTTAATTCAAGAAAGAACTACATATGATATGTGTCTAGCATTCCTAATTGACTGTACTAATTAGGACCCTAATTGACCGTACTAATTAGGAAGAGGGGGTTCGAGGAACTTGCCTTATCAATCCTTTGTAAATCTTAAAGGGAACTAGATTTAAGTGGATTGATCTCACTGGTCTGGCACATGACAGTGGGGGTGGATGTAGGAGGAGTGAACTCTGAACCACCTTAAAAATTCTCGTCTCTTGTCTCTTTTAATTTCTTGTCTTGCACTTTAATTTTCATTTCATTTATGCTTTTATCTGATAGCTAAGTTTTCTGACAGCTAAGGTTCAATCTTAGTTGTCCAAGCTTAGCTGCCTATTTCTTGCTTTGATATATTCTTGCTTGATCATTCAGACAAGTTAAAATTGATAAAGAGGTTAGGAATACATATGTTAGAATATCTGACAGCTAAGAATCTTAGCTGCCAAAGCAAACGGGTCCTTTCAAGTTAGGTCCAAAACTAACAAGGTTAGTTAGAAACTTAACGAAACATGACGAAACTAATATGCTTTCTTCAAAACACAAACGAGAGACGAAAAATAGTGTAATCATGAATTATTGATTTAGAATGGGGTGTCTACAAGTTCACTTTTTTTTCCTTCATGTAGATCATGGGGATGTAAAACATGTTCCTGATATTAAAAAGATCTAATTAAACTCATTGCAGTTTCTCTCTTTTTATTATGTCAACATTATTTATTAGTTTTCCTCTCGTAATTTCATTCTTTTAGCAATCCACTAATGATCTATCTGTGTCTTATTGCAATGGTCTTCTACATTAGGTTTATTAGGATACAATAATTTTCTTATTTCCAAAAGCTGTCTAGTTTAAGCCCATGTGGGCCCGGCCTTTCTCGTGACCCTAAACATAATGGGATGGCTTGTAGCGCCAAGTTACCCTTTTATTCTATTACTTCAGTATATGAAGAGAAAACCACTGTGTCACTTATTATGTGTTCATCGAATACCAGATGGCCTGTTATTTCCATGTATGCCAATTTAGCATACACAATGAGCATTATCTGTTGAGACGACCGATTTTGACTCAACGCGCAAACAATAATTGATAGTAACTTTTTGTTTTTTAATTTTTGTAAATGGAAACTTTTGTTTTCTGCCATAGGTGCATATATTTTTGCTCCTTAAAAATGTTACGTCTACATTTTGAATGTAAACGTAACATTTTAAAGGTATCCATATGCTAAGAGAAACCATCATCAATGGCCTCAGATGTCCCAAAGAGCTATCTTGATCCAACCTTCATGATCATCCTATGGAATCAACTCACCGAGATTGATGTAAACGAGTTGCAGCGGAATAATAAAAGGGATAGACAAATAATTGAATCAACAACTATTTGACCCAATTCGAATTGAATCAACAATTGAATTAGGGTTTGAAGAGGTAAACACCAAAAGATGAGAACCTTCACAAGGAATTCAAAGAACTCCAACAAACAAGCTAAAAGCTTCAAGGTAAAAACCTTCAATTGCAAAGCAATTCAATTTAATTTAATTATCAAAACGTATCCTAAAACAAACAATGAAAGAGAGTATTTATACTCTAAACAAAACCCTAAACTACTTGGAAAAGGAAAAGTAAAACAATCCTAATTAAAACACTTCAAAATAGGAAACAAAATCAAATCGAAATTCCAAAACCCGCTTGGAAAAGGAAAAGCAAAACAATCCTAATTAAAACACTTCAAAATAGGAAACAAAATCAAATCGGAATTCCAGTTTCTTCTTGGCTTGCTTGTTTGAGGGATACATCAGATACATCATACACCCCCACTTCAAAAGAATTCGTCTCCGAATTCTGGTCTTTAGAAAAAGAACATGATCTTGGAGTTTTTGACCCTCCTTTGTTGACCTTTCGCCCCGACCTCCCCTTGATCAACATCTGACATCTTCCATCCCAAATAAAGAGATATTTCGAATAAAGCAAATCTTTTCT
This sequence comes from Adenophora triphylla var. japonica, assembly GCA_022495995.1. NCBI lineage: Eukaryota > Viridiplantae > Streptophyta > Magnoliopsida > Asterales > Campanulaceae > Adenophora > Adenophora triphylla. Next base: position 425,990 of record JAFEMH010001262.1, on the reverse strand, counting down.
CGTCCTTGGAAGAAAGAAGAAAACGTGTCCATCCCATTTAAACAAGTATTTTGAATACATATGACGACGAAGCATAAATAAATGCACGAAAATTTCCTCCGGAAACATAATACTATCATCCGTATCAATCACATTATCTCTTGGCCGATCAACCTCCCCATCGTCCACATGAGTAATCATAATAAAGTCACCGACAAAATATCGCCCAATACAAAATTCGATTTTGCAACAAACCAATTACTTCGGATTTCATCATTCACCTTGGACTCAATAGGGGCATGAACAAGGTTTATAATAAAGGAAGGAATATTATTATCACACACCTGAATGTCCTCGTCCTTTGCACATAGATTTTCAACAATAGACTCCTCTTCAACAGGATCTTCTTGTTGGACAGGAATTTCTTCAACGACAATGCGATTTTCTTCCTCCAGGCGCTTTAATTCAGCCGATATTTTCGTTGTCAATCTTTGGATATCTGCAGTAAAGAAATCGACTTTGCTGGAATAATATTTGGAATCCTCTCTATGTCGTTGATACCTCCTTCGTTCCGCATCTGCTTGAATATGATTTCCAAATTCTTAAACCTCCGAAAAACTTTGCTCATATATATCTGCTTTAAATCGTTCCATGTTCATCAAATCTAGATAATAAAGTTTCTGTTGTTGAGCAAATGTCAGAAAACTATTGAGTATACCCATATATGGGGTTTGACTTTGACCTCCATTGTTGTTCGCCATCTACTTCGGATCTTCCTTGAATCATCCTTCGCTCTGATACCAACTGATGTAAACGAGTTGCAACGGAATAATAAAAGGGATAGGCAAATAATTGAATCAACAACTATTTGACCCAATTCGAATTGAATCAACAATTGAATTAGGGTTTGAAGAGGTAAACACCAAAAGATGAGAATCTTCACAAGGAATTCAAAGAACTCCAACAAACAAGCTAAAAGCTTCAAGGTAAAAACCTTCAATTGCAAAGCAATTCAATTTAATTTAATTATCAAAACGTATCCTAAAACAAACAATGAAAGAGAGTATTTATACTCTAAAAAAAACCCTAAACTACTTGGAAAAGGAAAAGTAAAACAATCCTAATTAAAACACTTCAAAATAGGAAACAAAATCAAATCGGAATTCCAAAACCCGCTTGAAAAAGAAAAAGCAAAACAATCCTAATTAAAACACTTCAAAATAGAAAACAAAATCAAATCGAAATTCCAGTTTCTTCTTGGCTTGCTTCTTTGAGGGATACATCAGATACATCAGAGATGCATCAGGTACGTTGAATTAAGCAGATTTCCTTGCTAATAACTTGTACCTGAAATCAAAGAGATGAGAAACATAAAATTATGGTAGTCATTCAACTTGAAACAAGGAACGCTAGTAAATATGAATATGGGAAGCTCCCTTCACTCCAATAAGTGGGCAAAGTACGCGAAATGAGTTGCTCCCATATCATGCACCTGGATAAGCTTTAGTTCCTATCTGTCGGAATATAAAAAAGGCTAACCGAATGCATGAGATGGCAGCTCTACCCGCTCCTCAGCCCTCACTATTGGACTGAAAGGAGCTCCCTCTAATCAACATAACTTACTACATTCTCTCTCTCTCTCTCTCTCTCTCTCTCTCTCTCTCTCTCTCTCTCTCTCTCTCTCTCTCTACACCCACAAGCCAAGTGAGGAATGAAAAGGGCTAGAAGCGGGAGTAAAGAATGGAGGAAAGAAGAGGACTAGATGTGAGAGTAAAGAATATGGATGGTGATTTATAGGCAAAAAGGGATGTTAATTATACCTGGGAACCTTTTCCCCTTCCCCTATAAAATAATGAAATGTTAATAACACCACTCAAAATTTGTTATGTGAATTGACTATGTTCACTTTTGAAATGTGATTTTTCAAACCAAAAATGAAAGTTGAGTTTGAATAAATTTGGCGGAAGTATAAAGGTGGAATCTAAGGATGATCAAATCCGGTCCGGGTCCGGTTCCGGGCCTTGAACCGCCGGTTCCGGTTCGGCGAGGAGGTGAACCTTAACCGGCCCGCTTTTCTCACGGTTCCGGTTATCCGGTTCCGGTTTTCTCACGGTTTTGGTCCGGTTCCGGGCTTTTCCGGTCCGGTTCCGGGCCGGTTCTATTGAAAAACAACAAATTTTCGTCCGGTTTCGGGCTTTTTCCGATCCGGTTCACCAATTTGGTAAACCTTAACCGGCCCGCCTCCAAACCGGTTCCGGTTACCCCGGTTCCGGTTTTCTCCCCGGTTCATGGCGGTTCCGGGCTTTTCCGGGCCGGTTCCGGTCCGATTTTCCGATTCCGGTCCGGTTCCGGTCCGGTTTGGCCATCCCTAGTGGAATCAAGTTGAAGATACGAGGTCAAAAGTGAAATCATGAAACTTATTGAGCTAAAGTGAAACTTGTAAAAATAAATAAATTACAAAAGTGATTTTTTCTTTGTTAATTTCAATGTCCATGTCAACCAAATTTGGCACTGCTCCTACGGGGCTGCTGCTGGGCTTCAACAGACGAGTGCGTCTGCTGAGAAACGCGTTTCTCCATAACTATGGAGAAACGTGTTTTTCATAGCCAGAAGCTTTACATTTGATAACCAGAAAAAAAAAAACCCAAGGCCAAGATCAAAAGCTTTTGGATATCCAGAAGCTTTGCATTTGATAGCTTGAAGCTTTGCGATTGATATCCGAAGCTTTGTATTTGATAGCCAGGAAGGATGTGAAATGTATATCGAAAGCTGTTAGGTGCATATCCGTAAAAAGCTGTTAGGTGCATATCCGGGAAATGTGTTAGGGCATATCCGAAATTGCTATTGAAGGTTTACGGATATCCGAAACCTTCAAATGTATATTCAGAAACATTTTGAAGGTTTCTGGATATTCATTTGAAGGTTTCTGGATATCACTTTCATAGGTTTCTGGCTATCTAGCTCATTGTCGCGCGACATGTCGGGACCCGTTTCTCCATAACTTATGGAGAAACGCGTTTCTCCCTAGATTTTGTGTCAACAGACGGTGCTGAGCTCGCCACACTACCCCATTTTTCATTTTGTGTATGGGATATATTTTACAATAGTGGGTTTCACTAAACTCAAAATTCATCTCGTCCTTTAAGTAGAAAAGTATACCGGGATGGATGGATCGGCACCGCTCGTAGCAGCTCAAAGTAGCGAGCTCGTTATGAGTGGTGCTTGATCCCATGTCCACCTTGGACAAATTTTAATGTGTATTGTATGTTTTGTTTCATCTTACTTTCAGGGGCGGATCTACAGTAGTGCCTGGCGTTGCCCACGCAACCAAATTTTTTTTTTTTGGAAAACGACGTCGTTTTGACCTGTTTTAAAGAACATGCAACACCAAATGTTTCGCGCCTAGTGAAGCCTATTATATTTATGTATGTAAAGTGGTACCAAGTGAAGCCTATTATCTCTTATATATGTAAACATTTTTTAATTTTAGTTTCGCTCCAATTTTTATTTTTTTTAGTAAAGAACCGTCAACACCAAAACATTTGGTGTTGATCTGCCACTGCTTACTTCCCTCTTACTCTCTCCGTCCCACGTGAATACAAATTTATTTCCTTTTTGGTCCGTCCCACATGAATACAAACTGCCCAAAATGGAAATAAATTTATTATTTTATATTCACCCTACCCCACCCATTCATTCTCTCTCTTCATCTCCTACCACATAATTTATTCAACCAACTCCACTCATTCTCTTTCTTCATTTTCTACCACACATTTTTATTATCTTAATAATATTTTTTAATTATTGTGTCCAAGAAATTGGTTTGTAATCACATACATGGGACTGAGGGAGTATACTCCTAATTCTCAAAATGACTTATTTAGGACTATTTAGAATTCGTAGTAAGGAGATTCAATGGTATGATGGTATTTTTGCTAGTGTACCATGGAATTAGCCTTTTGTTTTTTACCAAGTGCAATAAGTGGAAAATGACTACATTGTTCCCAAGACACGTGAAATCTTTGAAGAGATCTTCCCGTACTTTGAAACATTGTTCTCATGTGACTGTAGGGTTTTTGTCGTCATCCCCTAGTGCTGGAATCTGGTCATCGTAATTAACCAATGGAGAATTAATGACATCATGTATCATACATTTTAGTTTATGTATCATACATTTTACCATGTTTTTTTTCATAGTTCACTATGTATTTACAAAACTAAGATTATTTATGAATTTTTGCTACTAAAAATAAATATTTTTAAAATGATCCTGAAATTTAAAATGGTTGTTCGTTTTGGGGCGGATGGAGTATGCTATAGTGAGAAGTACTATTACAGAGTTGCGTAAGGATGATGCTAGCAATTAGAGTGTCTTGTTTTAACATTTTGAAAACATAATTTTCAATTTGACCCCCTCTTGCTATCAACTGTCCCCCATATACATTGCTGCTATTTTAATGGTTTGGCTTTAATTGAAAATATTGCAATTTCTGTAACATTCTGTTAAAGAGATGAGAAACATAAAATTATAGTAGTCAGTTCAACTTGAAACAAGAAACGGTAGTAACCATGAATACGGGGAGCTCCATTCACTCCAATAAGTGGGCAAAGTACGCGGAATGAGTTGCTCCTATTTCATGCACCTAGATTAAAAAGGCTAACCGAATGCATGAGATGGCAGCTCTACCCGCTCGTCAACCCTTGCTATTGGACCGAAAGTAGCTCCTCGGATCACCTCTTGTTAACGTAGAATTAAATTTTGCTCCCTTTTAGCTATGTTGTAGTGATGCAGAGCTGCATACGGATGATGCTAACAATTAGAGTGCCTTGTTTTATCATGTTTGAAAAACGTGATTTGATCTGGTCCCGGTTCACGGATAAGTACCGAAATTCATGTTAACCCACTGTTTATCTTCAAATCCATGCATTTGTAAGGCCCTTTCTAACGTCTTAATTTGATACACCTGCATTCCGGAAAGTTTATCTCACTTTATAAAAATGCTATTATTAAGAATTTTAAAATTGCATAAAAATAATTAGGTTTTCATTCAAGTAGACATTACATTTAATTATCATATGTATGGTTTTACATCCAACACATCCCACAACATACATTCCTATAGCTATAATTCCTTTGAGATCCCTTTCTATCTCCTAATATGACAATGGTATTTACATTTGACTTCTCAGTTTTTATTTCTGCAGTTTGTTCCACCAAACGATCCACAATTGCTTTCTAGGATTCTTCTGCCATGATATGCCATTGCTGAGCTCTGCACGAAGAAAGGAAATGTAGTCTACTCACAGAGATGAAACAGGTATGTTGAAATTAAAGAGATGAGAAACATAATATTATAGCAGTAGTAGTTCAACTTGAGACAAGGAATGGTAGTAAACATGAATATGAGGAGCTCCCTTCAGTCCAATAAGTGGGCAAAGTATGCAGAATGAGTTGCTCCCATGTCATGCACTTGGATAAGCTTTAACTCCTATTTGTCGGAATATAAAAAAAGCTAACCGAATGCATGAGATGGCAGCTCTACCCGCTCCTCAGCCCTCACTATTGGACTGAAAGGAGCTCCTCGGATCACCTCTAGTTAACACATCTTACTACATGCTCTCTCTCTCTCTCTCTCTCTCTCTCTCTCTCTCTCTCTCTCTCTCTCTCTCTCTCCATACACACACACACAAGCCAAGAGATGGATGACTAGGGCTAGAAGCGGGTGGGAGTAAAGATATCTGGATGGTTATATTTATAGGCAGAGGGATGTAAATTATACTTGGGAACCTTTTCCCCTACCTCTATAGAAATGAAATGTCAATAACAGCCTAGGTTAACCTTCAAATGTGTGTTTTTTAAAGGAAAAATAAACGAAAGTTATGTATTGGATTTGTTAAAAGAAACCTTGGGAAGTATAAAGGTGAAATCAAGTTGAAGATTCAAGGTCAAAAGTGAAATCATGAAACTTATTGAGCTAAAAGTGAAACTAGTTAAAATAATATTCTCTCTGTCCTCCTGAAATTCATACCGAAAAGATATAGTTTCATTTTGATTTTCATCTTTAACTCAATTCAACTTTAACTATAATTTTATGAGAACTTAATAATATATGTGCAATTCTAAAAATTATTATTGATAATACTCCTAATGGTGAATCAATAAAAGTATTTAAAAGCGAATAGGGATAAATAGATTTTCATAAAGTTATTTTCAAAGATATTCAGTTGATCATAAAAATCATGAAAATTAAAGTGTGACAAACTTTCTATGATGAAATGAGTTTTTCTTTTTTAGTTAATTCCGTTATCGATTTTTATGGTTTGGACAAATTTTACAGTTTATTTTGTATTCGGTTTCATCTTGGTTCCCTCTTCTATCAAATTATTATCAAATTATGTAACTAAATGACAATTGAACCTAAAGCTCTAAAATGACTTACCTAACACAATTTAGAATTTAAAGTATGGAGATTCAATTGTAATATATTTTTTAAAATATAATTAACAAAATAATCCAAAAACCTTCGGAGTGTATCACGAAATTAATTAGCCCATTTTACCTCCCACATGGTAGCTCTGTAGGGGAATATAGGGTCTTGATCTTGATAACAAGGCCGGATATGTGATTGAATTGTGTATAATCCACTTTCCGAATAAAGTATTTCGACCCTTAATGCCTGGGTTACACAAAATCTTTATTGGGATAAGACAATCACGCAATTTGTTTCTAGGCAAAGAGAACAAATCTAAAACTTGAGAATTGTTTTGCTTTCGTTATTGTTGTATCACTCTTGTGTTTTCCATGTGTGTACAAATGAGATCAATCTCTGTATATATACAGATGGAGAGGCATCAGATAAAGGGTACAATAAAAAGACATGACTTTATCCAAGCAATGTGTCTTTTCATTTTGAAATGACACCTGTTCAGGAACTGCTCGGCCGAGTCAAGGGACTCGCTCGGCCGAGCAAAGATGTCCCAAGACATTTTACCCAACTGCACGGTCGTGTCCTTTTGAACTGCACGGCCGTGTCAATCATACTACTCGGCCGAGCAAGGCATATGCCTCGGCCGAGCAAGACTGTCTAGAAACATGGACAATCTGCTATGCTCTGCTCGGACGAGTCAAGGACTCTGCTCGGCCGAGCAAATCAGCAAAAATGTGCTTCCCTTTAACTTTTACTTCTTTATCGAGGTTGATTTCGTTTAAGCTCAAACGAGTGTGTACTCCACACTTTCCCTTACTCGTATAAGAGTCTAATACGAATCACATTGATCGCTAGTAAATCACCATTACAATAAAATAGTTGATGACACTAAAATCACCAACAAATCCCCTCCATTTTAGTGTAATCCTTTGATTTACTAAACTTTATAAATAACGAAACAAACGAATGCGTAAATGAAAATGTCTTGCGATTGAATTTTCATCTTAGTATAATACACTTTTCAAATACTCGAGAATCGGGGTGTCCTAACGATTGAACCCGTCAACTCATATGGATACCTGAAGATACTATACACATACGTTTAGTATAATTCTATTTGTTTAACCTTGACACTTTTACAAGCCATGTGTCCATATCCATTAGTGAACATATAGGAAGCCAAGTCCTAGCTTCTTGAAGCGGCAAAACTTCATGTTCACATAGGTAGTTCCTTTAATCTTGCACCTGCATTTGCAATTTTTCGAAGGAACTATTAAGAAGATATTCTTCAACCTAACCTTTACTTGCAGGTCTGAACACATACCTTGGAAAAGATAATAACATGTGTTCTAATCTCTAACTGCGAGCTTTCCACATTGAATTCAAGCTTCTAACGTTGTATTAGAAGGGAATTGGGTATCTCACAATTAGAGGATTAAATGGACTTTAATCCCATTCCCATTGCAGACTTATTTACCAAGTCTTTAGCTAATCCCTTCGTTAAGTGGTCAGCCAAATTTTGTTGCGATCGAACAAACTCAACTGATATCACACCATTCATGATTAACTCCCGAATCATACTATGTCTGACACCTAAGTGTCTAGACTTGACATTATACATTTGACTATAAGCCCTAGCCAACGTAGCTGTACTATCACAATGGATAGATATTGGTGATATCGGTTTTGGCCATAATGGAATCTCATATATCAAGTTTCGAAGCCATTCTGCTTCTTTACGAGCAGTAGCCAATGCTACGAACTCAGATTCCATTGTAGAATGCGTAATACATGTCTGCTTTTTGGAAGCCCAAGAAATGGCACCTCCTCCAAGCAAGAACACCCAACCACTAGTAGAAGATGAATCTCTTGGTTGATCCAACTAGCATCTGTGTAACCTTCTAATATAGAAGAATGTCCACTATAACACAAACCATAGTCCATAGTACCTTTTAAGTACTTGAACACCCTTGTTATAGCATGCCAATGCTGTCTACTAGGATTACTAGTGAACCTGCTCAATCGTCCAACTGCATAAGCAATATCAGGTCGAGTGCCCGTCATAGCATACATCAAACTGCCTATGGCTTTTGAGTATTCGAGCTGTGACACAGGTTTACCAGTGTTTGACACAAGTTTCTCAGTAGGATCCATGGGAGTACTAACTTTAGAACAATCATCACAATTAAACCTCTTGAGAATTTTCTCAATATAATGAGATTGTGTAATTGCAATTCTTTTGTTCATCCATTTAATCTTTATACCAAGAATTACGTCGGCTTCTCCCGTGTCCTTCATAGAAAACTTTGATGACAAAAACTTCTTAGTTTCATCAACAACATTTTGTTTGTTCCAAAAATCAACATGTCATCTACATATAGGCAGATGATTACACCTTTACCGGATTCATCAAATCTGCTATATACACATTTGTCGGACTGATTTAATACAAAACCATTCGACAAAACAACCTCATCAAATTTTTGATGCCACTGTTTAGGTGCTTGCTTCAGCCCATACAATGACTTAATTAACTTACATACCTTATGCTCATTACCTGGCATAACAAATCCTTCAGGTTGTTTCATATACACTTCTTCTTCCAAATCACCATTTAAAAATGCTGTTTTGACATCCATTTGATGGATCAATAGATTCTGAATAGCTGCCAAAGCTATCAGTAATCTAATAGTAGTGATACGAGCAACCGGTGCATAGGTATCGAAGTAATCGATCACTACAAGGAAAAACGGATTTAGCTACGGCAAATTCCGTAGCTAAAATGACGATTCCGTAGCTAAATCGTGTTTAGCTACGGATTTATTCCGTAGCTATTCCGTGGGTGCAGGTTCGTCGCTAATTTGGGCGTCGCTGTTTTGTAGCTAATTTAGAGACGGATGTGTTCGTCTCTAATTTAGAGACAAATATGGCCGTCTCTAAATTAGAGACAGCTATGTCCGTCTCTAAATTAGAGACAGATATGTTCGTCTCTAAATTAGCTACAGATATGACCGTCTACGGATTAGCGACAGATTTTCCGTCTCTATTTAAATTCTCGTTTTATTTTCGAACCATTTTAGCGACGGATATTTTTCGTCGCTAATTTAGTATTTTTTATTAAAAAAATATATATATATATATATATATTTAAAAATATATATTAATATATTTTTAAATATATATATATATATTAATATATATTTTTAAGTATATAGTATATATAAATGTTTAAAAATTATATTTTTAAACATATATATATGCTTGAATATTTTTTTATAAAATATATTATAATACTATCACAAACTAATAAATACTATTAAAAAAAAAAACATAAACTGCAATTATAAATAATCTATATTGAAAAAAGAAATATATAATAATTAACAATATTAAAATATCAAAATATCCCTATTAAATTTAATTTAGGATTGATTACAAAATTTGTAAAAACTATTTTACAAATGTTCTAAATGTCCTAAACCACCACCGGAAACCACCACCGGAGACCACCACCGGAAACCACCACCGGAGACCACCACCGGAGACTAGCCGCTTCCAACATCAACACCAGAAGCTTCCACCTTCAACTATGCAAAACCAAACGAGAAATATACACACTTTCATTAGCACATACACTGAGATCTAGATCTTAGGCCGAGAGAAAGCAAGAGAAGGAGAGAGAGAGAGGGAGAAAGAGAAAGTGTTACTGAATTAGTTGAAGGTTTGGGCCGGGTATCTCATGGCTGACCGTAGAAGAGGTGCGGCGGTAGAGGGTAGTGGGGTAAAGAAAGGGGGTGGGAAGGAAACGAAGGACGGGGTTGGGGCGTTTGGTTTGCTGTGTGGTTGTCGGCGTGGGTTGCTGGGTGGTTGGGGAAGGAAGGGAGAGGGCGGCGTATTGGGTAGGGGTGCTGGCGGTGACGGTGACGAGAATTGGGGTAGGGATAGGGGGGCACAGAGGGAGGCGCTGAGAGAAGGTTGGATTGAGAAGAGAGAGAAATGAGGGAGGCGTTTGGTTTTAACTGGATTGAGAAGAGAGAGAAAAGAGAAAAGTGGGTGAAAGGGTTTTAAATGATTTTGGGCCATGGATTGTTTATAATCGATGGTTCAGATTAATAACAAAGTCAATCCGCGTGAATATTGATAATCCAATAAAACAATGCCATGTGGCATTGTTCATAATTCACCTAATAAACCATTTTCTTTAATTGAATAGTTATTAATAATTATTACTAGAATAAGCCCGTGTCCGAGGACACGTTTTTTTTTTTTAATTTAAAAAAAAAAAAATTAAGAGCAAAATGGGAAAGGGACAAATGTATGAGGGCAAAATGAGAAATTCGACACATGGTAGTGCTTTGCATTAGCCAAAATGCTTTGTAGATAGTGGAGGTCTTATTTATACTATAGATTATATAATTAATAATAATACTTAATAATAATATTAATAATAACTATAAATAATACTTAATATCAAAAAAGTAAATGTTTTATATTATATACTTTTATTTCTTTAAAAATTATTAGTAATAATACTTAATAATAATACTAATAATGATGCTATTGTTAATTATTCAATTAAATAGTTGAATATATTAATAATTATTATTATAATTAATCATATACCCTAAATCTTATACCCTGTATCCTAAACCCTAAGTCCTAAACTCTAAACCCTATACCCTGAACCCTATACCCTGAACCCTAAACCTTAACCCCTAAACCCCTAACCCCTAAACTCTAAGGTTTAGGGGTTAGAGTAAGGTATAAGGTTTAGGGGTTAGGGTGTAGGGTTTAGGGTTTAGGGCTTATAGTTAGGGTTTTAGGGTTTAGGTTTAGTGGTTTAAGGTTAGTATGTAGGTTTAGGAGTATAAGGTTTAGGGTTGTATAGGGTTTAAGGTTTAGGGTTTAGGGTATAAGGTTTAGGGTATAGGGGTTAGGGTTTAGGGTTTAGGGTTTAGGGCTTATAGTTTAGGGTTTAGGGTTTAGGGTATAAACCCCAAATCCTAAACCCTAAACCCTACACCCTACACCCTATACCCTAAACCCTAAACCCTAACCCCTAAACCCTATACCATGTACCTTAAACCCTATACCCTATACCCTATACCTTAAACCCTAAACCATATACCCTAAACCATAAACCCTATACCCTAAATCATACTCCCTCCGTCCCACTTCAATAGAGACCAACTTTTTGGGTGTGGGAATTAAGGAAAAGTGATGTAAGAAAGAGAAAAAGTTAAATGTTGTGAGTATGAAAAATTAAATAGGAGAGAGAATGAGTGGGAGGAATAGTTAGGGGAGAGAATGTTGTGAGTGAAAAAGTAAAATAAGAGAGAGAATGAGTGGGGTAAATAGTGAAGATTCCTTTCCATTTTGGGAAGTATCAATTGAAGTGGGACAGAGGGAGTATACCCTATACCCTAACCCCTAACCCCTAAACCCTAAACCATATACCCTAAACTCTATACCCTAAACCCTAAACCCTAAACCCTATACCCTAAACCCTAAACCCTATACTCTGTACCCTGTACCCTAAACATATACCCTAAAAAAAAAAAAAAAAAAAAAAAAAAAACATATACCCTAAACCCTATACCCTATACCCTACCCTAAACCCTGTACCCTAAACCCTATACCCTATACCCTAAATCCTAAACCCTAAACCCTATACCCTAAACCCTAAACCCTATACCCTATACCCTAAACCCTAAATCCTATACCTTATATCCTAAACCCTAAACCCTAAACCCTAAACCCTATACCCTGTACCCTGTACCCTAAACCCTAAACCCTAAACCCTATACCCTAAACCCTAAACCCTATACCCTATACCTTATACCCTATACCCTAAACCCTATACCCTAAACCCTATACCTTATACCCTATACCCTAAACCCTAAATCATATATCCTAAACCCTAACCCCTAAACCATAACCCCTAAACTCTAACCCCTATACCCTAAACCCTAAACCCTATACCCTAATCAGTGGTTTTTTTTAGAAAAAGTTATAGAAAAAAAGATAGAAAAAAACTAAACAAATGAAAGTATATAGAAGAAAAGTCAAAAGAGGGACGGACTACCCTATATTTATTTTTTATTTTTTTAAAAAAATTTATTGACTAGAAAATAATATTTTAGCCTTTGTTAATCAGTGGTTTTTTTTAGAAAAGTTATAGAAAAAAAGATAGAAAAAAACTAAACAAATGAAAGTATATAGAAGAAAAGTCAAAAGAGGGACGGACTACGCTATATTTATTTTTTATTTTTTTAAAAAAAAATTATTGACTAGAAAACAATATTTTAGCCTTTGTTAATCAGTGGTTTTTTTTAGAAAAAGTTATAGAAAAAAAGATAGAAAAAAATTAAACAAATGAAAGTATATAGAAGAAAAGTCAAAAGAGGGACGGACTACCCTATATTTATTTTTTATTTTTTTAAAAAAAATTTATTGACTAGAAAACAATATTTTAGCCTTTGTTAATCCGTGGTTTTTTTTAGAAAAAGTTATAGAAGAAAAGATAGAAAAAAACTAAACAAATGAAAGTATATAGAAGAAAAGTCAAAAGAGGGACGGACTACCCTATATCTATTTTTTATTTTTTAAAAAATTTTTTACTGACTAGAAAACAATATTTTAGCCTTTGTTAATCAGTGGTTTTTTTTAGAAAAAGTTATAGAAAAAAAGATAGAAAAAAACTAAACAAATGAAAGTATATAGAAGAAAAGTCAAAAGAGGGACGGACTACCCTATATTTATTTTTTATTTTTTTAAAAAAAAATTACTGACTAGAAAACAATATTTTAGCCTTTGTTAATCAGTGGTTTTTTTTAGAAAAAGTTATAGAAAAAAAGATAGAAAAAAACTAAACAAATGAAAGTATATAGAAGAAAAGTCAAAAGAGGGACGGACTACCTTATATTTATTTTTTATTTTTTAAAAAAAATTTTACTGACTATAAAACAATATTTTAGCCTTTATTAATCAGTGGTTTTTTTTAGAAAAAGTTATAGAAAAAAAGATAGAAAAAAACTAAACAAATGAAAGTATATAGAAGAAAAGTCAAAAGAGGGACGGACTACCCTATATTTATTTTTTATTTTTTAAAAAAATTTTTATTGACTATAAAACAATATTTTAGCCTTTGTTAATCAGTGGTTTTTTTTAGAAAAAGTTATAGAAAAAAAGATAGAAAAAAACTAAACAAATGAAAGTATATAGAAGAAAAGTCAAAAGAGGGACGGACTATCCTATATTTATTTTTTATTTTTTTAAAAAATTTTTATTGACTAGAAAACAATATTTTAGCCTTTGTTAATCAGTGATTTTTTTTAGAAAAAGTTATATAAAAAAAGATAGAAAAAAACTAAACAAATGAAAATATATAGAAGAAAAGTCAAAAGAAGGACGGACTACCCTATATTTATTTTTTATTTTTTTAAGAAAAATTTATTGACTAGAAAACAATATTTTAGCATTTGTTAATCAGTGATTTTTTTTAGAAAAAGTTATATAAAAAAAGATAGAAAAAAACTAAACAAATGAAAGTATATAGAAGAAAAGTAAAAGAGGGACGGACTACCCTATATGTATTTTTTATTTTTTTAAAAAAAATTATTGATTAGAAAATAATATTTTAGCATTTGTTAATTAGTGGTTTTTTTTAGAAAATGTTATATAAAAAAAGATTGAAAAAAACTAAACAAATGAAAATATATAGAAGAAAAGTCAAATTTAGAGACGGATACTAAATCTGTCTCTAAATTTTAGAGACAGATGTTGAATCTGTCACTAAATTAGAGACGGATTCAAAAATTTGTCTCTAAATTAGAGACGGGTTAAAATCTGTCTCTAAAGTTTAGAGACGGTTTCTGAATCCGTCTCTAATTTAGAGACGGATTCTGAATCTGTCTCTATTTTAGAGACAGCTACAAAACTCGTCTCTAAAATTTAGAGACGGAATCTGAATCCGTCTCTAAATTAGAGACGGAATCAGATTTCGTCTCTAAATTAGAGACGGATTTGGATTCCGTCTCTAAATTAGAGACGGATTCATATTCCGTCTCTGAATTAGAGACGGAATCTGAATCCGTCTCTAATTTAGAGACGGAATCCGAATCCGTCTCTGATTTTTGGTTCTGTCTCTAATCTGTCGCCAAATTAGCTACGGATTCCGTCCGTCTCTAAATTTCCGTCTCTAAATCCGGTTTTCCTTGTAGTGGATCCCTTCCTTTTGTCTAAAGCCTTGGATTACCAATCGAGCTTTAAACTTGTTAATTGTTCCATCGACTTTCATCTTCTTTTTGAAGATCCATTTGCACCCTAAAGGTTTACAGCCTGGTGGTAAATCAGACAAGACCCATGTATTATTTTCCACAATAGAACTAATCTCATCATCGATTGCTTCTTTCCAAAAACCAGCATCTCGAGATTTTATTGCTTCATCATAGGTTCTAGGATCCTCCTCTATACTATAACAGTAAGAGTATTGAGATTCAATTTGATCTCTTGATCCCATAACTAAATATAAATGAAAATCAGAACCATATGATTTAGCTTTTCTTACTCTTTTACTTTTACGAGGTTCGGGCCTCTCACTTGGTACATCAATTGAATGATCATCCATTTGAGATTCAGCCGACATTGGTATAATATCCTTTGGTCTAGGTATTGAAGAGAAACGATTCTCATCAAAGATTGCATCTCTCGATTCTATAATTGTGTTAATAGAAATGAATTCATTAGGTTCTATAACATAGAACCTATATGCCTTGGAATGCTCAGCATATCCAACAAAGATGCAGTCAATACCTTTTTCTCCCAACTTTTTCCTTTCAGGGTTCGGAAGTCTAACCACGGCCCTACATCCCCAAACTCGCAAAAATGTCATGTTTGGTCGTTTCTTATACCAAAGCTCATATGGGGTAATCTTGTTCCTTTTATTAGGAACTCTATTCAATAAATGACAAGCCGATAACATGGCTTCTTCCCAAAACCCGTCACTCAAGCCTGAGTAAGACAACATGGCATTAACCATTTCTTCAAGATTTCTATTTTTCCTTTCAGCCACACCATTTTGTTGTGGTACATAAGGAGCCGTAGTTTCATGAATTATCCCTACGGATTGGAAATATTTAGGATCATAATATTCACCACCTCTATCCGTACGTAAGGTTTTAATCAAGCCATTTAGTTGAAGTTCAACTTCAGTTTTATAAATTTTAAATTTATCTAGGGCTTCATCTTTTGCATGCAGCAAGTAAATATAGCAAAATCTAGAAGCATCATCTATAAAAGTGACAATATACTTTTCATTGCCTAAAGATGGAGTTGCATGAAAATCACATAAATCACTATGAATAAATTCAAGTTTTACAGAATTCCTTGTAACACTTTTGAAAGGTTTTCTAGTGATTTTTGTCAACATGCAAGTATTACACTTTTCCGTATTTTTATCAATAACAGAAATCAAACCATCTTTGAACATTTCAAACATTCTTTTATAGTGCACATGTCCTAATCGAGCATGCCATAATGAGGAATTGATAACAACAGAGGAAGTCATATAACACAGAACTAGAGTTAATAGGAATTTTATTTAAATTCAACATAAACATCTCATTATTATAATAACCAAATCTTTACAAACATGAGTTGTGGCACCGAAATCAATCCACCACGCAATAGCATCATCCTGCACATAAAATGCCTCAGAAATTAGTGAAACAAAATTTTTAATAAATCTGTTCCAACTAAGTATTAAATTCTGACCTTGGTTTTGAGAATGGTCCTTAGATTCCTTTCCCGAACCACTGGTGCTTGCGCCATTCTTGTTGTTTTCAACACGACAATCCTTCTTAAGGTGACCAGTTTTGCCACACTTCCAACATGCTAATTTAGGCTTCTTGTTGGGACCAGAACCATTGTCTATTAAACTACGTTTCTTTCCTTTGTTTTTATTGTTTCCACCCTCATCAATCATATTTATCGAGGGTCCAGCAACTTCTTTTCCTTTGCCTTTGTCATTCTCTTGCGCCCTAAGAGATTCCTCTATGCGCAAGTGACTACCAAGTTGAACCAAAGACAGATCGTCTTTACCATGTTTCAAAGTGTGTTTGAAATCCTTCTAGGAGGGAGGCAACTTATCAATCACACTTGAAACAGATATTGACTCATCCATCTTCAATCCATGTTGTGCATATTGTCCAAGGATTCTAAAGAGTTCATTGAATTGTTCCATGACAGGCCTTGAATCGACCATCTTGTAATTATTAAAATTACTTACAAGGAACTTCTTACTAGAAGCATCCTCTGCCATGTACTTGAATTCAAGAGAATCCCATAATTCTTTTGAAGATTTCTCATTTTGATAAATGTCAAATAAAGAATCAGACATACCGTTTAATATGTGTCCTCTTCAGATGTAGTCATCGTTTTCCCATTTCGATCTACGTCTGATTGCTTCCAAGTTGTCATCTTCAAGCAATTCTGGAATAGGGGTAGATAGAACATACACCACTTTTAAAGTTGTTAAAAGGAAGTGCATCTTCTTTTGCCAACGCCTGAAATCTTGTCCTTCATATTTGTCTAGCTTTCCAAACTTAGTCGTCATCTCCTTCACACCAAATACTTTATTCGTTTGTAGGGGAATATAGGGTCTTGATCTTGATAACAAGGCTGGATATGTGATTGAATCGTGTATAATTCACTTTCCGAATAAAGTATTTCGACCCTTAATACCTGGGTTACACAAAATCTTTATTGGGATAAGACAATCACGCAATTTGTTTCTAGGCAAAGAGAACAAATCTAAAACTTGAGAATTGTTTTGCTTTCGTTATTGTTTTATCATTCTTGTGTTTTCCATGTGTGTACAAATGAGATCAATCTCTGTATATATACAGATGGAGAGGCATCAGATAAAGTGTACAATCAAAAGACATGACTTTAGCCAAGCAATGTGTCTTTTCATTTTGAAATGACATCTGTTCAGGAACTGATCGACCGAGTCAAAGGACTCGCTCGGCCGAGCAAAGATGTTCCAAGACATTTTGCCCAACTGCAAGTCCGTGTCCTTTTGAACTGTACGGCCGTGTCAATCATACTGCTCGGCCGAGCAGGCATATGCCTCGGCCGAGCAAGGCTGTCCAGAAACTTGGACAATCTGCTATGCTTTGCTCGGCCGAGTCAAGGACTCTGCTCGGCCGAGCACATCCGCAAAAATGTGCTTCCCTTTAACTTTTACTTCTTTATCGAGGTTGATTTCGTTTTAGCTCAAACGAGTGTGTACTCCACACTTTCCCTTACTCGTATTCGAGTCTAATACGAATCACATTGATCTTTAGTAAATTGCCATTACAATAAAATAGTCGATGATACTAAAATCACCAACAAGCTCAACGCTTAGGAGGTAATGAATCGTAAGAGAGATTTTGTGTTTAAGTGGTGTAATAAGTAGCACAAAATCTAGGGAGAAACGCGTTTCTCCATAAGTTATGGAGAAACGGGTCCCGACATGTCGCGCGACAATGAGCTAGATAGCCAGAAACCTAGGAAAGTGATATCCAGAAACCTACAAATGAATATCCAGAAACCTTCAAAATGTTTCTGGATATACATTTGAAGGTTTCTGGATATCCAGAAACCTTCAATAGCAATTTCTGGATATGCCCTAACACATTTGGGATATGCACCTGGGTTTTCGGATATGCACCTAACAGTTCTTCGGATATACATTTCACATCCTTCGGCTATCAAATACAAAGCTTGGATATCAACTGCAAAGCTTCGCTATCAAATGCAAAGCTTCGGATATCCGAAGCTTTTGGTCTTGGCCTTGGGTTTTTTTTTTTCTGGATATACATTTCACATCCTTCTGGCTATCAAATACAAAGCTTCTGGATATCAACTGCAAAGCTTCTGGCTATCAAATGCAAAGCTTCTGGATATTCAGAAGCTTTTGGTCTTGGCCTTGGGTTTTTTTTTTCTGGTTATCAAATGTAAAGCTTCTGGCTATGAAAAACACGTTTCTCCATAGTTATGGAGAAACGCGTTTCTCAACAGACGCACTCAATAAGTAGCTTGGTGAAGAACGTTATAATTTTTGCTGACCAATACTTTTGGAGCCATTACCAATTTGATGTTTGGTATTTGACTTACATTTATCTAACTATGTATCTGAGAGAGCAGTTAATAAGTTATAGAATTATAAAAGTGCAAGTACCGACATACTCCCCCCGTCCCGTCGACTTAGGACTTTTTGTCATTTTGGGCGTTCCATCCGACTTAGGACGGCCCAAAATGGAAACCTTAAATCACTATTCTCTCCACTCATTCTCTCTCCTACATTATTTTAATACTCACAACACCATTATAATTTACTATTCCCTCCACTCATTCTCTCTTCTATTTTTAAATTACACTCACAACATTTACCTTTTCCTTAATCCCCGTGCCATTTCAAAAAATCCTAAGTCGGCCGGGACGGAGGGAGTATGAGTTATAAAATAGTGTAAGTTTTAGAGAAAGTCTGTTTCTTCATAATTTATAAAAAGCTCATTTTTATCCTTAAAAATATCAATTTTAGACCTTAAAACATTGAGTTTAGACCTTAAAATATCTAGAAAATAAAATAGTGAGTTTTAGGCGAGTTTAAGCTAGAAAATAAAATAGTGAGTTTAGGCATTAAAACAGTGAGTTTATGCTTTAAAACACCAAGTCGATATATTTAAAAACAGAATTTTTTATAACTTATGAATACGAAGAAACAAGTTTTCTCCAAAATTTTATGTATAAAATAATAAAAGAATTAAAAAAACAATTAGCCCTTTGAGCAATGACTACATTCTTCCCAATACACACGAAATCTTTGAAGTTTGTACAAAAAAAAATGATGAAATCTTTGAAGAGATTTTCCGTACAATTAAACATTGTTCTCATAAGATTGAAAGTGGGAAACTTTTGACTACTTGTAATCAAAGTTAACCCAATTTGAGTTACCAAACAATCCCAGATTCTGTGATCTGGCAGATCAACCCTGTTGTTACATTTGGCAACAAGACATTGGCTGATCATTACTTGACATAGCTAGCTAGTTGAACTAGGTGCATAGGAGCCGTGGTACGACAGCATTATATATATTTTCTCTGTCCCAACTTAAGCTTTACCAATTATTCAAAAAGTTGTCCTATTACAAGCTACACTTTTTCTAAAACGGAAAAAGTTTATTAATATTCTATTATACCCACTAACTTTTCTCTCTCACACATTTAAATTTATGAGTCTCACTTGTCATATTCACTCACTTCTTTCCTCTCACAACCTTTCTCCCACTCAAATTATTTTTTAATATATATATATTGCTTTCTTAATTTGCGTGCTTCACTAAAATAGTAAAGCTTAACCCGGGACTGAGGGAGTATAAGGTTTTTGTCATCTAGAGTTTTGATTTTATTACTCTCGTTTGGATTTAATTTAATATTCTTAGAGGTTTTTGTCATCTAGGGTTTTGATTTTATTACTCTCTCGTTTGGATATAATTTAATATTCTTAGTTTTACTTGACACAAATATTAAAATAAAGGAAATGCTGTGAGTAAAAAAATGAAGTAGAAAAAAGAAAGTGGATAAAAAGTTCTTGTAATAAGTATTACAAGTGGTTTATATTGCCTATTTTAATTAATAAAACAACTAAAAATATTAAAAAGAGACAAACTAAAAAGAAAATTAAGAAACTTAAACAGATATAAAGGGAGTATGTCTCTCTTTTTGTGTGATAAAGGACAGAAATCATTGAAATGTTTAGTGAGTTTAATTTGTTATTCTTCACCACATAATAATTCGGAGGATCTATAATCATGCGATAGAAGCAATCGGCCCCATCAAAGGCAGAAATCAAGCACGACGAGCGAGATTTACAAACCAAGCAAAAATGTTTGTAAAAACCGAACAAAAATGTCTGAAATACCATTAAATTATCGATCCATTAAATGAGGATCATCGAGATGAAATGAACAAACAGAAATAAATGTAAGCCGAATTGTTGTACAGTCTGCTGACAGAATATTAGTCAAAGTGTTGTACTATCCAACTGTGTCTTAAATTCTAATTATGTAAGATATGAAGAGTGGCGGATTAAGGCTTTTCTCTCGTGTTTCTTTGTGCTTGTTACTGTATATAATGACACACATAGGCAAAAACATATGTCTAATGACTTAATTTCTTTGTGCGAAAAAATTGTATTCTTTAACAAAACAAAGTTACTAATACTTTAATATAAACTTAAATGAATATGTGTGAAAGAAATTGAGCGGCTAGGAATAACACAGAGACGCACAGATGCCTGATGTGAATCCTGATGCTATCACACCAGTACTCGCATCAGCGATAAAAGCAGCGGAATAAACAACAACAACAACAACAACAACAACAAAGCCTTAGTCCCAAAATAATTTGGGGTCGGCTAACATGAATCATCATATGTCATCGTGTGAAAAGGTTGTTGGAAAAAAAATAATAATAATAATAATAATGATAAACAGTTTTAGAAAAATTTAAAACACAAATATAACACTTATCTACAGCAACTTGCTGTTGACAATAAAACTTCTCTTATTAAACTCGATTTTGAATCGGTTACACAAATGAACATAAAGAGAAGACAAAAATAACCAAAACTCTCTCACACATAAAAAGAATCTCGAAAGCTATTTATGCTTCAGCAATTGAGTCTTTAAAACCATATGAAGTAATGAGTCATGTCGTTTGTATTTATAGGCAAGGAGTCCTTATTTGTAGATGTTGATTTACTTGAAGAGATCTTCTCCAAATAGACTTCTACTTTCCTTAATAAACCAGTTCACTCATTTCTTATCATGGACTCTTTCCTAAGATCCTTCAAAATAACAAAAATATATACTAAACATATTCTATATTTGGGTAGTAGGTTAGTCAATTAAAATAACCTAATTACAGTAAATACAATATTTACCTAAATTAACTAATATAAAAAAAGTAACAAATCTTATTACAAGTCAACCTTTGACTTGTTAATGTGTGTGAGACATCACACACTTTCAATCTCCCCCTGATTTGTTGCTTTCTGGTCAAAACGAATCATAAGCCAAGATCATATAGAAAACTCTCCTTTTTACTTACTCTCCCCCTTCATAAAAAACTAGTTTACCAAATATAGAAAACTCCCATTAAATTATCAAACAAGCTTCAGTTTCTATCTTCAACTTTGACTTACTTCTCCCCCTTTTTTACCAGAATTGATGAAATGCCTCAGATGTGAGTCTAGATGTGGCCACATCAGAAAACACACCATATGCAACACTTTGTGTTTCCTTCAATAAAATAGAGAGAGACTGTGGGAGAAAAGACCTAGTAGGAAAAGGATACATAGGGAGGTAGAGTTTAAAGAGGAAACTAAATATCTTGGCATCCGAAAAAAACTTACCTCAACCTCTTGAAATTCCTTGAGTGATTAGGATCAAAAAATTTGTTTTAATCCTTGTAAAATTCGAAATCCTTGTCTCCTAAACCTGCAAACTCAAAGAACTAAGCCTGACAGCTAAGGTTCTCAACAGCAGAGGTCTCATCCCTCTGACAGCTATGATCTTCAATGTCAATAGCAGTGATGAATTTCTGTGGTGATCATGATGTGCCTTGCCCAATCTCTCTCAACAGATGTTGCCAGCTCATCTCCATGAAGATCATATAAAATGGTTGCAGATTACAGCCTGTTATTATCCAGTTAACAAGGCTCTAAATGCAAACACTATTTCACCCACTTGCATTTACTCCCTTGTCTCCTCCAACGGCTATATTCAAGCCTATAAAAAGAAACCTTCAAGACTGAAGACAACGTCCTTTAATATACAAACCTTTACAACCTTACCTCCAACCCTTCCACACCTGCAACACCTGTAACCAACAATCAAACAACTTTGAGACACTTGTAACTGTAATTCAGGTGTATAAACTATTGTGTAACCACTTAAGACTGACTTTAAGTGGGTATTGTAATTTGCTTCGTAACAAGCAAATCCCTAATTCACTGTACTAATTAGGAAGAGGAGGTTCAAGGAACTTGCCTAACCAATCCTTTGTAAATCTTAAAGGGAACTAGATTTAAGTGGATTGATCTCACTTGTCAAGGTTGACAGTGAGGGTGGACGTAGGAGGAGTGAACTCTGAACCACCTTAAAATTCTTGTGTTCATTTGGTATTATCACACAACACACACACACATCTACACACACATATACTATTCACTTGTCTTTACATTATTTCAACACTATCTATTCCGCTGCATATTTTACTCTTGTCTTTTAAACCAGTTAGTATCTGACAGCTAAGATTTCACCTCAGCTGTCAAAGCTTGACTGCCTAACCTCTTAATTGATTAAGAAAACAGGACCTTTCAATTGGTATCATAGCTTGTCTTCACCTACAAAAGTCTAACAACTTGTGAAGGATCAATTCTCAACCCACCATGCCTCAACCAAGGAGAAATAATGAGAAAGACATTTCACACATTGATGACTGTGGATCCTTTGAAATATATTCATCAAAAATTAAAACCTACCTCGATGCAAACAGCATCTGGAACTGGTATGCTCTAGAAAATGAAGTCACATGCCCTGTCACTCTAGATTCAAATGGTGGGCCCAATAAAATGAAATCCCCAGAATTCTGGACTGATTCAGAAAGGCAACTAATTAGTGCCAACCTTAAAGTCAAGAACATACTCCAAAAGAGTGTAAATGACTCCCTTGCTCAAGAAATTGCCAAAGAGCCAACTGCAAAGGCTGCATGGGAACTTACCCATACCAAATTCCAGAAACACACCAGTGTTAGAACACAAAACCTGTACAATCTACTTAGACAACTTGACAATTTTAGGTTCTACCCTGGTGAAAAAGTGAGTGCTGCAAAACCAAGGTTTGAAGATCTGGCCAGATCCATTGCTGACCATGGAAAAACATCTGAGAACCAAGATCTGTGTCTCAAAATATATTCCAACCTTCCCCAAGAATATGAGAAGGTAGCCCTACCAATAAGAGAAGGTGCAGAATGGAGCACCATGACTGTTGAGCAATACTTTGGAAATCTTGAGGCCTATGAACTAGAAGGAATGATAAAACTTCAACCAGTTCCCTCTATCTCACAAACCCTTGCCTTAGCTGCCCAAGAAACCACTCACAAGCCCATCACTCAACAAGACATTGATTCCATGGTTCTTATTTTCCTTCAGAAAGTAAACCATCCCTCAAACAACCTCTCTCAAGGAGACCTACCAAGTCTCATATCCATGGCTGTTAGAAATACCCTGAGAGCACATAAGAAGTCTTTTGAGAGAAGTTATAGCCCATCCACTTCTGAACAAGAGAACCATAAAAAGAAAGTTGAATGCTTCAACTGTAAGAAGCTTGGTCATTACTCATCTGATTGTCCTGAACCAAGGAAACCCAAGGACAATCAGACAGCTAAGAAACTCTCCTACTAAAAGGAGATCATCCATAGTTCAATATGAAGCTGCTACAACTGCACTAAAAGGAAGAATGAGAAAAACAAAGAACAAGTGTTGATTGCTGACTCATCCAAGTTCAGTGATGAAGAATTTGACTTCAGTGAGTCTGAAAGTGAAGGAGAAGAAGCAATGATATGCCTAATGACAGGAGATGATGAAGATTCAGACAATGAAGAAGACCTTGAAGCCTTAGCTGTTGCTGAAGAACTAAAGCAGGTACCCCAGTTTAACTCTTTAAATAATGAAGAATTTAAACAATTAGTTAGTACTCTTTTAATTCAAATAAAAAGACACCAAACTAGCTTTGCTTCATTGCTCACTGATAACCTATACCAAAGTAAAACCATTGAAAACCTTGAAAGAGCCAACCAAGGACTGAAAGTATAATGCCTTATGCTTGAAAAGGCTAATGATAAGCTGACAGCTGAGAATTCCAGATCTCTGGAAAACAACCAAAAAACCATCAACCTTGAGAAAGAGAATGAATCTCTGAGAAAGAAGATTGATTCCTGAAACAAGTCAGGAGAAGCCTTGTCTCTATTTAGCTACAACCAGAGACACCCAAGTGACAAGTCAGGGATTGGAGCTAATAATCCCACTATGAAAACCTATACCCCTCTCACCATCAAAGGGCTATTGACAAAATGGTTCTTGAAAGCATGAAATATGTCAAAGCCCAAGAAAATGTCTATCCCATTCAAACAAAGGAGGACTCAAAGAAAAAGGGAAAGATAGATGAAGTTAGCTCCAGTCACATTGATGAAACAAATCAAGCTAGCCCCACTCACACTGATGAAACCCAAAAAGCTAGCTCAAGCCAATCTAAAGGCAAAGAAAAACAAGCAAATAAAGGCAAATACATTTCGCAAAGAAAAGGAATCAAGGATCAAGTGAAGAAAAACTAGTACAAAACCACTGGACAGCAGAGATCTCCTAAACAGCCAAGATTCCCCAGACAGCCAAGATTTGATGGACAGCAGAGATCTCCTAGACAACAAAGATTCTATAACCATCACTCATATTCCAAACATCAAAGACCCAACTGGCCATACTCAAATGGAAGAAGTCATGCCAGTCAAAATACCACTCCTAGATCATCTCACTCAAACAGTTCCCTAAGCCACACTTAGTTTCATAACCAAAACCAATTCTTTTCTCCCAACCAGTTCTTTAACCAATCCCAACCTACTGCTCCAACACCCTATATGTTGTAGATCATGGGATATTACAATGTCCTAAACCATTATTTTGGAAAGAGGGCAATGAACAAAGCTAGGGTACCAAAGAAATTCTAATCCTTTGGACCCAAAAGAATAAAAGGGTACCATAAATTTATTTTTCTGTTTTGTAGGAACCTAGGAAAGGAATATGGTACTTGGACAATAGATGCAGCAGACACATGACCTTCAACAAGGAGTGGTTGCAACAATATGTCCCTAAAAATGGTCCAATTGTAACTTTTGGTGATAATTCTCAAGCCAAAGTCAAAGGATCAGGGAACCTTGTTACTAAAGACATTATTTTTACTAATGTGTCTTATGTAGAGGGTCTCAAGCACAATTAGATTAGCCTTAGTCAAATTTGTGATAAGGGATATTATGTTGTATGTTCCAAAAACCACTGCACTGTCAAAGATGTCAACAACAAGTCAATTCTCACTGGAATCAGAAAAGGCAACCTCTACTGTCTAAACCTGGAAGTTATGGAATCATCAGATGCCCATTGCCTACTCTCCTACGGTCAATCTGATATGTCATGGCTATGGCACAAAAGATTGGCTCACCTCAACCTCAAAAGTATCTCCAAATTAGCTAATTCAAACCTAGTAAAAGGCCTACCCAAAATTCCCTTCAAAAAGGACAAGCTGTGCAAGGCCTGTCAATGTGGAAAGCAAAAGAAAACCTCCTTCACTGCCAAAACCAGATTCGATACCTCAAAACCCCTTCAATTACTCCACATGGATCTTTTTGGACCAATCAGAACCAGATCACTTGGTGGAAAGAGATACTCTCTAGTGGTAGTTGATGACTACACTAGATTCACTTGGATCATTCTTCTTGAATCCAAAAAGGAAACCTTAGAACAACTGGTCAAACTGTTCAACAAAATTCAAAACCAAAAGGGTCTATCCATCATTAAAATCAGGTCTGACCATGGTAAGGAGTTTGAAAACACTGGTGTTGAAGAATATTGTGATCAAAAAGGGATTGAGCACAACTTTTCTGCTCCTAGAACACCACTGACAGAAATGGAGTTCTTTGAAAGAAAGAACAGAACAATATGTGAAGCAGCAAGAACTATGCTGTCAGAGAACAACCTCCCTAAATACTTTTGGGGAGAAGCAGTCACCACTGCTGTGTATGTCCTAAACAAGACTCTCATCAACAATTTTCACTCCAAGACTCCCTATGAGCTATGGAATGGTAGAACACCAGCCATTTCATACTTCCATGGCTTTGGAAGTAGATGCTTTATTCACAACAATGGGAAAAATAACCTTTATAAGTTTGATTCCAAAAGTGATGAAGGAATATTCCTTGGATACTTCAATACCAGCAAAGCCTACAGAGTCTACAACAAAAGGAGGCTTGTTGTAGAAGAATCAATCCATGTTGACTTTGATGAAAACAATGATCAAAGCCACACTGAATTGTGTGATTTTGATGAAGCTGTTGGAAATACAGATAACCTACCTGAGGTGTCTCCTGTGCATGACCCCTCAAGCCTCATTCCTGAAGAAGATTCACCTTCCCTTCCCTATATGGTGCCCAAAGACACTAATAAACACCCTATTGCGTCTGACAGTCAAGAATCCCTTCCCAACAGCAAAGGTGCATCTGACATCTATGATGCACCTGACAGCTTACCTTCATCTAGCCATCAAAATTCCCTTGAAAATAACCCCATCCAACCTTGCTGCAACACCAATCAATCAACTCCTCAAACTGAAACTAGCACCCATGTCATCCCACCAAACAAAAACATCTTTATTGACCTTCCAATATATAAGATGGATATTCCTCCAAACATGCCTGTTTATGACTCTTTAATGAGTGCCTTCATTTCTCAAATTGAACCCAAGAAGATCAATGAAGCCCTTCAAGACCCATATTGGATTGAAGTAATGGAAGAAGAATTGACTCAATTTGAAAGAAATAAAGTTTGGAAGCTTGTTCCCAAACCTAAAAACCAAACTGTCATTGGGACAAGATGGGTTGTTAGAAACATGATGAATGAAGAAGGCATGGTGGTAAGGAACAAAGCCAGATTAGTGTCTCAAGGATACAGACAAGAAGAAGGAATTGACTATGATGAAACATTTGCCCCTATTGCAAGACTGGAAGCTATAAGACTATTCCTTGCCTATGCATCATTCAAGAAGATGAAGGTGTTTCAAATGGATGTCAAAAGTGCCTTTCTGAATGGAGTCTTAAATGAAAAAGTTTTTGTATCTCAACCCCCTGGGTTTGAGCATCCAAAATTTCCAGATCATGTATATAAATTGGACAAAGCCTTGTATGGGCTTAAGCAAGCACCTAGGGCTTGGTATGATACCCTATCTAAATACCTCCTTGGCAATGGATTTACCAAGGGCCATATTGATAACACTTTGTTTATCAAGAAATATGGAGAAGACCAGTTACTTATCCAAGTCTATGTTGATGACATTATTTTTGGTTCATCAAATGAAGACTTGTGCACTGAATTTGGAGAAATCATGAAGAATCAATTTGAGATGAGCATGATTGGTGAGCTCACATTCTTCTTAGGTCTTCAAGTCAAGCAAATGAAGGAAGGGATCTTCATTAACCAAGCCAAGTATACAAGGGGCATGATAAAAAAGTTTGACATGCAAACTGCTTTCCCAGCTAGAACCCCTTTGTCAACCTCAACCAATCTCCATGCTGATCCTGATGGCCAGAGTGTGAATCCAACACTCTATAGGAGTTATATTGGATCACTCCTATATGTGACAGCTTCCAGACCTGATATCATGTTCAGTGTCTGCCTCTGTGCAAGATTCCAAGCCAATCCCAAAGAATCTCATCTCTCTGCTGTCAAGAGAATCTTGAGATATCTGAAAGGAACTCCTGACTATGGCTTGTGGTATCCCTCTGAATCCCCATTCTCCCTAATTGGCTTCACTGATTCTGACTATGCTGGATGCAATTTAGATAGAAAATCCACAAGTGGTGGTTGCCAATTTATTGTATCAAGAATAATCTCTTGGTCAAGTAAGAAGCAAACTTCAGTAGCTACCTCAACAGCTGAGGCTGAATACATTGCTGATGGTCTGTGTTGCTCTCAAATTCTTTATCTTAAAAGTCAGCTCCAAGACTTTGGGATGGATATGTCAAATATTCCTATTTTCTGTGATAATTCCAGTACCATTGCCATGACACAAAACCCTGTTCAACACTCCAAAACCAAGTTTATTGAAGTTAGGCATCACTTCATCAGAGATCATGTGGAAAAAGGAAATATCAACTTAGCCAAAGTATGCACTGAAGATATTGTCTCTAACATCCTAACAAAAGCAATGGATGAAAAGAGATTTGAGATGCTAAGGGCAATGTTGGGAATGATTAACTTGCCAAAATAAAGGATTTTTATTAATAAAAGGAAAACATTACATATGGTTGCTGTCAACATTTAGGGATCTGACAGCTAACCATTTCCTTACACAAAAACCTTCATCATTCTAAGCCAAAAACCTTCCTACCAAACATCCAAGTTTTCAAAACACAAAACAAAAATAAATTCATGCTACCAAAAGCTTCTCCACCCATCCCTTCTCTCACAGCTATCCCTCATACAGACTCTAACACCTAAGAATTCTCTTCTTAACTGTTCCTTGGCAAATCATGGATATCCTCATCCATGAACCCATACTCATTATAGGCAACATCAGGAGCCTTATAAACATTCTCCTTGATGTCCCCATACCTCTCTAGCCACACTGGGTGCCTCTGCATGAATGAATCAATGGCTGATGATGAGAACTGTAAAGAAGGACACACCCTCCTTAGCCACGATTCCTCCACATCATTGTAAGGAGGATATTCTCTTAGTGGAGAGACAAAGCTAAATGTCCCTGAAGTGTTAGCACTCTCCTGGGCAATAACAGCTTGATCAGACTAAAGACCCACACCTTCCACCTCATTCATTGCTGCTGGACTCAAACACTTAAGAAACTGTGAGAACAATCTCATATAAGCCTCTGAAGGAGAACTTTGCACTCCTGCAATGTTGTCTCTAGTTCCCTCAAGAACTGTTTGACTCAGAGTAAGAGAATCCCTGGTTACTGCTGTAAACTCCTTGACAGCTAAGAAATTAGGTTGACCAATTGGAGTGTCAATCTTAATCCTTTCTTTGCTGTCAAGCTTCACTAGCTCTCCCAATGTGTAGACCCTCTCTACACCTACCCCAACCTGCCTACTTGATTCACCCTCCTTCCCTTTCCTAAATAGCTTAATCTTAGCTGTCTGATCATCCTGACTCTCACTAACTATCTTAGCTTTACCCTTGTCTCTAGCTATCTCCTTTAACCTGTTTCTCTCTCCCTCCAACAATGCTAGTCTCTCCTTTTCCTAAACCTATTTCTTATCTCTCTCTCTCAACACTTCTTCCTTATGTGGATCATCATTTGGCAATTGATCCACCTCCTGTTCTAATTCATTATCTGTTTGAATTTGATATGACCAAAACTCCCTGTCAAACCTTTCCTCCCTAGTTTCCTCAACCCTTGGACTGTGAAAAACCATTTTCTTTGCTGTCTTAGCCATCTTGCTAGGACTGAACATTGAAACTAATCTTCCCATTTACTATATGACTGAAATGGATTGAATAAATCTCACAAACTAATACATTTCCTTTTATAGACAATTTTTGCTTCAGTCAACATAGTGGCAATGATCATTCAAAATAGGCTTGGCTGGTCATCAAGTCTGACAGCTATGATTTGAGTTCTTGCCAAATCGAGGATTATGTGAACTTGCCACTAACAAATGTTCATTTATTTCCCTGATAAACCCCTCTGAAAATTTGCCTCTCTGTACGGCCTTTATTCCCTTGTTTATGGAAGTTATGGCACGTAATGAGTGGGGGGACAAAAGGCACTATTCATGAACAGTCACATTCTTAAATGCCCATTTTTAACCGTTGCACTAACCCACGTATTAGCCGTTGAAACTACACAAATTCCCTCCTCATTACCATTTAACCTTTTTCAACTGGCTACATCCCCCTCACCATGGAAGTTTAAGAAGCAAACCCCAAGGATGAATAATTTCAGATTCATGAGTGGGATCCTATACCACTTAATTCCAAAGCTGAACCCTCCCCTAAAAAATGTTTGGCTTGAAACCACCACTCTTATGCAAACTAGGAGTTTCAACTCAAGCACATTCAAACTCAAGGGGAAGAAAAAATTGGAGTTTAGGGACAACTCTGAAAATCTTGATGAAGCAACACTAGGATTGAAAGAGAAAGCTGAAAATGACATGAGGCTGTGGAAGTCATTGGTACACATGGTCAATGACAAGAGATCAAAAAGGAAGCATGGCAAAGGTGTAATGATCAAAGAAAGGGATCAACAGACCACACCTAGCAAAATCAAGAAGAGGATTGGCCAAGCTAAGATGAAGAAAACTGGGAAAGGAAAGAAGCTTCCCTGGGGAAAGAAGATACAAGAAGTGGTTGAGCAAGTAACTGAGCAAGAGGATGCTCAAGTGACTGATAAAGGAAAGCAGATTGCTGAGGAACAATAGGCTGACAGTGAAGAAACCCAATCAGATCCCGTGTTCAAGGATATTGATGATTATGCTGGTGAAGAGGAAGCTAGTCATGATAGTGATTATGAAGAACAGCTAAGGAGAGCTGTTGCTGAGTCTCTGGTGGATGCAAGGCATAGAACAACTAAGACTGGGCAATCTTGGGACAGCTATGGATGCCTCTGCTCTGATAGCTAAGGTTCTTGTGCTTGCTGAAATCTCACCTAAGGTAACTCCTACCCCCTCTCCTTCTCTAAACACATTCTCTAGGAAGAGAAAGATTGACAAAGATGCTCCCCTCTCCAAAAAGTTGAAACCCAATACTCCTCAACCCTCACCAAACAAAGACCAATCAAGTTCACCTCATGAATCTATAGCCCAAGGAATTCTCAACCTAAATCCTTCCAACATAAGCCCAAATGAGCCTAGTATTGAAAAAGAAAGGGGAAATAGCCCTGACTCTGAAAAAGATGAGCCTCAGTTAAGGGGGAACAGTAGTCCTCAATCCCCTTTTCTGACAGCTAAGCCTTCCCCTTATCAATCTTTACCCATTTCAAGTCCCTCTGATCCATCTCCCATTTCTGAAAATATCTTCAGAGCCTCTGAAGGATTATCCTTGGAAGGAAGCCCTGATTTGCTTCCTGCTGTCATCTCTTATTTAAGATCCCTGTTAACTGAGGAAGAGATGCCAAAAGCCCTAGACCTGATCAAAACCAGAGATAGAGCCAAGAAAGCTAGCATGCCTGGTAGTGAACCTCAACCTAATCCGGTTGAATCTGTTGAACCCCAAGAAACACCTGAACCTACCATTGATTCTGAACCCCTTCCAGCCTGTGAGCCTTGGATTTTGGATTGATTTCTCCTTTCCTTCCATCATGGCTGCCCACCAAAGATTTAAGGGAATCACTCACTTCCCTGAGATTGCCAATCCCAATATCATTCCCAATCCTTGGCTGTTAAGTAAGAATGCAATTATGATCCATGCCAGAAATAGAGGTGGGCTCATTATGTTTGGGCATGAGGAATGGAAGAAGTATAGAACAGCTCTCCCTATTTCCTTCTTTCACAATGTCCCCAGATTGGCCAACTTCATGGACCTTGAAACCATCATTGACTGGGAAGTGTTGTTCTCCCAACTTTTGTCAACCAACATCAATGAATGCATCTATATGCCCTCATCCCTTGTATATGCTCTCTGCATTGAATTGACCAAAGAAATGTATTGGAGAATCTTCTGCAATAAAGCCAAGATCATGGCTGTCATTGCAAAGCCAAACCTGACAGCCATGTTTCCCCCTACTACTTCAGTACATCCTTCCTTCATCCCCCTAAACACCAGATCTCTCTAAGCTAAACTTCCTCCAACCTTTAATCCCTCAACTTTTGTGCCTCCATATCATGTGACCATCACTGATATGCCGAAATTCACAAGGACCATGATAACCAAAATGAGACACATTTTGGAAGTCTCTGTTGGAGCCAAACATGAAAAGAGGACATCCAAGGGAAAAGAAATTGAATCTGATGAGGAAGCCACCAATCTGGAAAAAAGAGCATCTGGAGATGCTCCCAATGTTATTGTGTCCAGTGATGATGAAGAAGATGCTCCAGTGAAACAAGTGTATCAGTTTACAACCTCTACTGTTCTCACTGTCACCACAGATCCTCCTCACCATCCAGCTCAACAAACCATCTCTCTGCAGTCAAATCCTTTCTTTTCTAACCTATTTACAGGAACCAGAGGCCAAAGCTCTAGAGCAAAGAATGCTCCCAAATGGGGTAACTTAAGGTTAAAGGATGATGAAGAACCTTTTTCCAAAGCTGTTCTCAAGGAAAGGCAAGATCAAACCTTCACCTATGATGATGAGATGAGCTGAGAATGGAACAATGAGATGTACTTCAGAGGTGTTGATGAAAAGATGAGGAAGGTGCTACTAGCTGAAAGGGATGAACTCCTAGCTGCAAGGAGAGAAAGAGATGAATTTTCTGATTAGAAATTTTTTTTCTGTTCTGGCTAAGTCTTTTAAACCCCTACTTTTATCCCATGTTTTAAAATAATTGTTATTTTAGATAATTTGTTTGCTTTGGAACTTGTGGTTGAATCAAGAAGATTAATTTTATCTTCATTGGTATATTCAATTCATGAGCATCTTGCAGGTCATATCTTTAATTAGATATATTACTTTGTCAAAAAGGGGAAAATTGTTAGGACCTAACTATGTAAACCACATAATTATACAGGGTTTTGACAAAGAAACATATCTTATCCAATGTTATCTGACAGCCAAGATAAATCATGAACATTGGACAGCCATGACTCAACTGCACATCTCATAAATCAACTGGACAGCAATGATGTAATGATCAAACACAAGACCAATCATATAAATCAATGTATTTATTTACAGAAGGATCATTACATAATCATCTACCCAACTCCTTGTCTCCTAAACCTGCAAATTCAAAGAACTAAGCCTGACAGCTAAGGTTCTCAACAGCAAAGGTATCATCCCTCTGACAGCTATGATCATCAATGTCAACAGCAGTGATGAATTTTTGTGATGATCAAGATGTGCCTTGCCCAATCTCTCTCAACAGATGTTGCCAGCTCATCTCCATGAAGATCATATAAAATGGTTGTAGATTACAGCCTGTTATTATCCAGTCAACAAGGCTCTAAATGCAAACACTATTTCACCCACTTGCATTTACTCCCTTGTCTCCTCCAACGGCTATATTCAAGCCTATAAAAAGAAACCTTCAAGACTGAAGACAACGTCCTTCAATATACAACCTTTACAACCTTACCTTCAACCCTTCCACACCTGCAACACCTGCAACCAACAATCAAACAACTTTGAGACACTTATAACTGTAATTCAGGTGTATAAACTATTGTGTAACCACTTAAGACTGACTTTAAGTGGGTATTGTAATTTGCTTCGTAACAAGCAAATTCCTAATTGACTGTACTAATTAGGAAGAAGAGGTTCAAGGAACTTGCCTAACCAATCCTTTGTAAATCTTAAAGGGAACGAGATTTAAGTGGATTGATCTCACTTGTCAAGGTTGATAGTGAGGGTGGACGTAGGAGAAGTGAACTCTGAACTACCTTAAAATTCTTGTGTTCATTTGGTATTATCACACAACACATACACACATCTACACACACATACACTATTAACTTGTCTTTACATTATTTCAACACTATCTATTCCGCTGCACATTTTATTCTTGTCTTTTAAACCAGTTAGTATCTGACAACTAAGATTTCACCTCAGCTGTCAAAGCTTGACTGCCTTACTCTTAACAGATTAAGCAAACAGGACCTTTCACCCTTTTTAACTCCGCCAATGCAATTTTTGTATATTGCATTCCATTGCCGGTCCCAAGCCCGGATAAAGGAGGAGGGGAAGGTGGGACATTTGAATATTGATATCTTCCCCTGTATATTGCATTACATCTACTCTCTGCACTTTTGCATTACATCTACTCTCTAGACTTTTGCAAAAATAGTTAATATTTTGGATTGTCTGATTTTTTTTGTCAAGTATGTGTGACTGAGATATTGTTTGGAACTTGGGAAGTAATGAACCTGTTAGATGCATTCTGCTTTCTGATGTTACCTTTCCAGAATCTTATTAGTACCATGTTTTAGTAGATTTTAAGGTAATGATTCTCGATGGTTATGAAATTAACTTGTGGCTGCAGGTGGGGAAGTTGGCTGATCTTGTTATTTGGAAGTCGTCATTTTTTGGAGCGAAACCGGAAATGATTATCAAAGGTGGCGATATTGCTTGGGCTAACAAGGGTGATCCAAACGCAAGCATTCCTACTCCTGAGCCAGTAAGTTGATTATATTCATTATGACTAACTACCATGTTTAGAAGCATGAAATTCAGTTTTTTTTTTAAACAAAATTGGGAAAATTAGCTTAAGATCTTAACTATGTGTGTGATTGTATGATTCAATATATTCATTTTCCTATGATTTTTCACCCTCAGGCAGCTGTGGACTGTGATATAAAAACTCAGTATGGACTAAACAAGAAGGTTGAAGTTGTGGGCAATGTCAGGAAGCTCAATAAACTTGATATGAAATTAAATGATGCCCTTCCCAATATCAATGTTGATCCAGAGACTTACGTAGTCACAGAAGATGGTGTGGTTCTTACATGCGCTGCAGCCACCACCGTCCCACTTTCTCAAAACTACTTTCTTTTTTAAACCATCAGCTTAAGGTAAATCTTTCTTATTATTTTTTTCTCTGTTAGCTCCTCTTTATTTTCTTGTTTTATTTCATGTTTTGATGCAGCTTGAACAGAAACAGAGGCAACTCTGGAAGCGAGGCTGGCGTCTCACCTTAGGCCAAGCAGGCGCCTGGGTAGCAGCCAGGTGGAACATCAGCGGGACATCAGAAATAGGCCTGCGACTGGCAAAGTGCAATGGGCTTCAATGTTGTTGGGTTTAGGGCTTTAAGTGTTTGTTTTATGAATTATTAAGTTAGGGTTTTGTTTTTAGGCATACTTTGATTTTATGAAATAGAAAAGAAAAGCTTGAAGCTTTCAAATATTGTTTCTTGTTTATCGTTCAGTCATTCTAATCTCTAGCCTCCGTTTGCATTATTTGGTATCAGAGCGCCTGACGCGAATATCAATGGCTGAACGAGGACGCGTTGGTCATGGTGGATGAGGTGGTCGATGGAGCAGCCGTGCAGCGGAGCCCCGAGAAGATGACCATCATCGCAAACGAAGCCGTCGCAATATCGAGATAAATGAGATACGAAGACAAATTCAAATACACCAGAACTGTATGGATCGCGTATTGCTTCCTGCGAAGAAGGGTTCAGATCTGGTTGTTCCAGCCGAGGATAGAGAGTATCGAGAGGGGATGGATTCCTTCGCCCAAAATCATAGACATCATAATAGGTATGCAACTGACCCTTCTAGGGATGTCGATGTAAGGATCGAAATTTCGGAAATCGATGGTAAGGCAACTCCTGATGATACCTTTGATTCTTGGATTGATACTGTTGGGTTTAAAGAGGGTTTTTTTGTCGAATCTTCAAGTCAAGAAAATCTTGTTGATTGGTCAAAACCCCCTATGTTTGATGCAAATTCGGAAGATATTATTGATTCTTGGATTGATACTATTGAGTATAAAGAGGGTTTTTTGTTCGAATCTTCAAGTCAAGAAGATCTTGTTAATTGGTCCAAACCACCTATGTTTGATGTGTGTCGTTGTGACGTTTCTCAACCGATGACATCCGATCTTGTTGATGACGTTGAATCAGTTGCTGATTCAGATAAGGAGACCGAGGAAGTGTTTACAGATCCTATTCGTGTAAAAACAATTGATAGTGAATTATCACATAATCAATTGGTGTGGACGTTGGAGGCGGTTACCGTTGATCATCGGTACGCAGATCCGTTTGACACGTATAACCCCCGTTCTTCTGTTTTGTGTATCCTTCAGAAATTGATTATTGAGTATTTCGTCGCCACACAATGGAGTGATTGGATGGATGTTGTCATGAAAGCAATGAAGTTTAGAGTTCGTCAAGTACATAGAGTTCCTTTTGCAGATGAGGTTCGAATTTTCCGGGTTATCGTAGTGTTCCTATTGAGGATATTGACTCGAGGACAAGTCTTTTCTAAGGAGGGGAGGATGATGCAGGTTGAACAGAAACAGAGGCAGCTCTGGAAGTGAGGCTGGCGCCTCACCTTAGGCCAGGCGAGCACCTGGGCAGCAGCCAGGCGAAACATCAGCGGGACATCAGAAACAGGCCTGCGGCTGGCAAAGTGCAATGGGCTTCAATGTTGTTGGGTTTAGGGCTTTGAGTGTTTGTTTTATGAATTATTAAGTTAGGGCTTTGTTTTTAGGAAAACTTTGATTTTATGAAATAGAAAAGAAAAGCTTGAAGCTTTCAAATATTGTTTCTTGTTTATCGTTCAGTTATTCTAATCTCTAGCCTCCGTTTGCATTATGTTTGTTTCTCTGTTAGGTCATCGTTATAATCATGTCTTGAATAAACAAAGACATTGACAATTGTTTAGTCGTTTTATTGGACTCACTAATCATGTGTTTAGATCCCCAAATCTTCATTATCTTGGAAAAATGATGATAGTTAAAATGTTAAATAGCCAAGAATTGTACCAATTATGAAGGGAAAAAACCGGTGTAAAATGCAAAAGAAATTAAATAATTATGGGCTTAAATGCATTTTGTTGTCGGGACAGATAAAGTAGGCAAACTACTAGTGAGCTTGAAGCTTCAGGTGAAGAAAGAAGTTTAATGGCTGCTGGTGGAACCAAATATGTTAAGACTTGTACCATTGTTTTCTCCATTAATTATTCTAGTTCATATGGCTTGTACTGCCTATAAAATAAATAGGCAGTGTTTTTCTTCTTTTTCTTCTTTTTGAATTTGTTTAGTTAGTATTAGTTATAATCCATTGAAATGAAAGTTAGACTTTCGATTTTAAAATTGAGCCATAAATGGGAAATGAAGGTGAAGGGCTGACTTTGGTCCTTTAAATTGATGGCAGATTGTAGTTTGACATTCATATTCAGAAGAGTTAGGACTTAGGAGGAATTCTGTTTGCTTGTATTTATTGCATTTCTTAATTTCGGTTAGTTTTGTTTTTCATTTCTTTCCCCTGTTCCATTTTTGTAACATGCGTGATGCAGTCATAACATAGATCTTCAGTTTATACACATATATCGGTGTAACTTGTAAGTTGTCTTCTGTTTGACTTAAAGCTTAATGAAAAGGCTAGTATATGGCATAATTGTCTAATAGCAGGGGAGTTTATGTGAATTTGAGGGGAGGGAATTTTTTTTTTATATTTTTTATATTTACAACGTTTTATAAACGTTGTAGAAAATCCTAACACAACGTTTTATAAAACGTTTTCCTATAGTGTTTACAAGGTAGGACAACGTTTTCATAAACGTTGTGTTAGGGTTTTCTACAACGTTTATAAAACGTTGTCTTAGAATGGGGCCTATTACAACGTTTATGAAAAACGTTGTCCTACCTTTTTTACAATATTTTAAGAAAATGTTGTAAACACTATATAATGTTTTATAAACATTTTCTACAACATTTATAAAACGTTGTCTAAGACTGGGGCCTATTACGACGTTTCAAAAAACGTTGTAAATGTATGTAACAACATTTAAAAAACGTTGTTACAGGGTATTTTTGTTGTAGTGTAGTTAGATGAACGGTATAAACAAATCTTGTGTTCTTTACTTATCTATTGCTTTCATATTAATTCATGCACTAGGGCCCCAAATCCCAAACATTTATATCATCAGAACAAGGCACCGCTAACTACATTTGTCATCACCAGATCAAAACAAACTCTTCTAGTTCAAGATTATCGCTGAATGTGAAAAACTTTGTAGGATTCTCTTAGTCTTGATGATCCGAGGTATAAGGATAGCCATAAATATATAACATTTTCTTATTCAATAAAGTATGAGAAACATTTATAAATTTGAGCAGATCCTATATTTAAGGATAGTCAGTAATTTCTTGTATATAACTGTCATCCCCTTCAATCTCATTCTGTCCCTTCATCTCCCTTGGCTCCCATTGTCTCTAATTTTTCTGTCTTCAGAAAAATAAAGAGAGAAAAAAAGTGACAATGGCCCTCTCCAATCAGGCTCTTGCCCTCTTCTCCATCTCCACTCTCTTCTTCTCAACCTTTGCCCATCTGGCGGTATCCACATCCCCATCACTCGTCACCACCCTTCGCTCCTATATATCCGCCTCCCCCGCCTCCTCACCATCACCGTCTCCGTCTGAATCAACGGAGCTTCTCCCCCGTGATGTGAAGGCCCAGATGGCCAGGTTCATTGAAGTCACCATGCAAGCAACCGTGCAGAAGATCGATGAAGTGGCTGTGGAGCTCAACAAACGCCTTGATGATCCTGAGATATCTTCAATCGCCAAAGAATGCATTCAGCAGTGCAGTGAGGTTTACGAATCAGCCAAGGAAGACATAGTGAACTCCCTCATGGACATTGACAGTGGCGACCTATACAAGGCTAACTTTGACATTAGCTCCATTTCCACCAACGTTGATACTTGCGAGCAATGCTTTGAGGAGATGGTTGGAGAAGAACCTGAGCTTAGGAAATTCGATGACTGGGTTAGGGGGGTCACTGACGATTGCCTTGAAGCTCTCAATACAGTTGCAAGTTAATAATATTTTGGGCGTTCCATCGTTTTCCCCTCAGTCATATGGAAGAAAGTTGATAATACGAGTGAAGTTAGAATGAGTAAGAAGGGAAAAAAGAATGAAAAAAGAACAAAGAAAAAGAGAAGACCTAGAATACAGTTTCATTGAATCAGATTGTATATGTCTGCTCTCTTTCATGGTCTAGTAATTTATTTTTTTCTTTTGATCAGTGGACTGTACATTATTTATGAAAGAAAATTTACTTGTTAATTTATCTACTTTATTTTCTATGAAAGAGTGAGATTTTAGGGAAACCATTTGCACACATTTTTAAGAGTCTTTTTTGTTTGTGGAAAATTCGACAGGAAAATTATTGTTA
The DNA here is from genome assembly GCA_022495995.1 of Adenophora triphylla var. japonica. Taxonomy (NCBI): domain Eukaryota; kingdom Viridiplantae; phylum Streptophyta; class Magnoliopsida; order Asterales; family Campanulaceae; genus Adenophora; species Adenophora triphylla. Next base: position 386,703 of record JAFEMH010001262.1, on the reverse strand, counting down.
AAGAGCACCAGTCTTCTCAGCTTTCGGTAATTAAAACCAGCACATACGACCTCCGAGTTACAACGTTGCGTCTGGTGGAAAACCTCTAATGTTATAGAAGCTGAACACCAATATGATCATATTTACAAGTAAAATGTATCATTTGTTCGTTTCCAGAGCACATGTTGTCGAGAGATCTCCTCAACAACAACAACAACAACAACAACAACAAAGCCTTAGTCCCAAAATAATTTGGGGTCGAGAGATCTCCTCCATTTACTATATATTTCAGATCCAACAAGCTTCTTTGCAATCATAATAAGACCATGATGATCATTATTATGAAAGAAAAGAGGATGCATATTCTTATCCAATGTAATTTAAACAGTTCCACCGCTAGAACAAGTTTCATTAGTCATTTCGAATGAATGATGCAAATGATAACTCGATCAATTGATCGAGACAGAGAAATATGAAGAAGATAAACTCAATCGAGTAAATGAAAATTGATAATCTGATTAGGTCAAAATTCGAATCCAAAAAGGAAAATCGAACGGAATTATTTGAAAGATATTGAGTAGCTAAAGTTGACAAGAGAACAATAAATGTACCTCGTGTGAGTCCTGGTGTGATGGCATCAGCACTAACACCGGTACTAAAGCAGCGGAAAAAACAGATTTAAACAAAGAAGAACGCGAATTTAAACACTCATCTACTGCAACTTGCTGTAGACAATAAAAGGCTTCTCTTATTAAACCAAATATGAATCAGTTACACGAACTTGTACTAAGAGAAGAACAAAATAACGAAATAACCAAAATAATCTCTCACACTAAAAACTCTTTTGATCCTTGAAACTTCCGAGAGTTTTAGTCCAAAAAGAGTCAACCTTAATGAACCGTGCGACCTGAATTTTTAAGCAAGGAGTCTTTGTTTGCAGGAGTTGATTTACTTGAAAAGATCTTCCTTAAATAGACTTCTACCTTTCTTAGTCGACCAAAGCAATCCTTCCTTATCATGTACACTTTACTTGTTTGAGAGATACCTATAAAATAACCAAAATATATACTACAAAATATCCAAGATTTGGTTAGTAGGTTAGTCAATTAAAATAACATAATTACAATAACTACAATATTTACTTAAATTAACTAACATAAAAAAAGTAACAAATCTTAACTTAAGTCAACCTTTGACTTGATAATGTGTGTGTTAGGACCTAACTTTGATCAATGTCTTAGTTAGTTGGTTTTGATAAAGGAATATATATATAGAACAGGGTTTATATCAAAAGAGGAAATCTGTTATATTCATCTTTCGATTTATTCGACTATGAGTATGACGGTATGATTCTATCTTATACATTGGTTACATTCAATCAATAAACATGAATCATATTCCCTATCTTAACTATCAAGATCATCAAGTGCATCTCGGTCCTTATTAGAGAACATCTCGATAGCTAAGCCTTGTATGATCGACGGCTATGACTTCATTCCTCGATAGCCATCACTTTGTCTCAATCTCTTGCTACCACAATCTCAACCAAAGTGGAACCCGGATCTTCACGCTGTCAAGTTCACCATTGAAGACAATGAAGACCACTTGAAGACCTTACGGAAGCTCTCGGCTCAAGCCACGGCTCAAGCCGGCTCATGAATACACGCAAGTGGACAAGTGGGGCAAAGACCGATCAAGGCTCATTAATGTAGCCGCAGCAGTCATATTCCAACGGCTACATTGAAGGGTATAAATAGAGGAGTTCATCCTCTACACATACTACTCTTGAAAAATACTCTTTTCACAGGTCAAAACCTTTCCACTTACACCCACACACACCTCCTGTAATCAACACACACACTCATCAATCCCTACCCTTTAAACCTGTTCCAAACCAAAACCCTCACCCCAAAACCTCTGCTTCAACAACAAACACCCCTTAGTGTGTTAATTCACAAATTCCAAAATCCTAAGACGGTACTTTAGGTGTAGAATTAGTTTGTAAACACTCAAGGCGTACTTTGAGTGTATTAGTTGTTTTGTAAAATCTTGAGGCTGTACTTCAAGTTGTAAAAACACTTAAGACTGTACTTTAAGTGTATCCCTAGTTGACTCGTACTAATTAGGAAGAGGAAGTTCAAGGAACTTGCCTAAATCAATCATTTGTAATTTTTGTTGATTAAAGATTATAATAAAATTGATCTCACTTGTCAAGATTGACGGTGGGGGTGGATGTAGGAGGAGTGAACTACGAACCACTTTAAATTCTACGTGTTATTATATTTACTGCAATCACATTCACACACTTATATTATTTCTTTGTGTTCTTTGTCCTATCATTATTTCAAGCTTCTCTTATTCCATTTGCACAAATCAACACACATCGACGGCTAAGCCAAACCATAGTTGTCGATCATCTGCATATCCACAAAGGGCCTTTCAATTGGTATCGAGCTTGTCTTCACATTCAAAAGTCTAACAACTTGTGAAGGATCCTCTTCAAACCCACCATGCCTCAACCAAGGAGAAATAATGAGAAAGACATCCCACACATTGATGATTTGTGGATCTTTTGAGATCTATGATTCAAAAATAAAAACATACCTTGATGCAAACGGTATATGGAACTGGTATGTTCTAGATAATGAAGTGTCCTACCCAACTCAAATACGTATTGATGGAGGACCTAGTAAGACCAAATCCCCGAAACATGGTGCAGATCGAGAAACAATTGATCAGTGCAAACTTAAAGGTCAAAAACATTCTTCAAAAGAGTGTAAATGACTCACTAGCACAAGAAATTGCTAAGGAACCAAATGCCAGATCAACATGGGCTCTCATTCAAACAAAGTTCACTAAGCACACCGGTGTCGGGACACAAAATTTGTATAACTTGCTTAGGCAATTAGACAACTTCAAGTTCTATCCTGGAGAAAAAGTGAGTCTTTGCTCAACCAAGGTTTGAAAACCTTGTTAGATCTATTGCGACCATGGAAAAACCTTTGAACAACAAGATCTACTGCCTCAAGATATATTCTAATCTCCCACAAGAATATGAAAAGGTAGCTTTACCTATTAGAGAAGGATCTGAATGGAGCACAATGACAGTTGAACATTATTTTGGAAAGCTTGAAGCTTATGAACTGGAAGGTATGATAAAAATTCAACCAGTTCCTACCATTTCACAAACTTTAGCCTTAAGCGCTCAAGAAAGCGTCCACAAACCAATCACTCACCAAGACATTGAGACCATTGTCAACAATGCTCTTCAAAAGATAAACATCGGCTCAAACTGTCGGCAAACAGATCTTTCAAGAAGACATTCCAAGTCTCATATCCATGGTACATCGAAATGCCATGAAATTTCAAAAGAAATCTTTTGACAAAAAATACAATCCTTCCACATCTAATTCTCAACAAGACGGCTACAATAAGACAATTGATTGCTTCATTGTGGAAAGCAAGGACATTACTCATCCGATTGTCTGAACCAAGGAAACCTAGGGACAATCGGACGGCTAAGAAGATGACCTACTCAAAAGAGATCATTCACAGTTCCAAGTGCAACTGCTTCAATTGCTCCAAAAACAAACATGACAAAAATAAGGAGCAAGTTATGATAGCTGACTCATCAAAATTCAGTGATAAAGAGTATGTGTCAAGTGATGATTCTGACAATGAAGGAGAAGAAGCCATGCTATGCCTTATGGCTGAAGATGAAGAAAACTCAGACAATGAGGAAGAATCAGACAATGAGGAAGAAATGGAAGCACTTGCTGCTGCAGATGAACTAAAAGAGGTACATGATTTTAACTCCTTAAATATTGATGGTTTCAAACAATTAGTTTGCACTCTTTTAATTCAAACCAAAAAACAAAAAACTAGCTTTGCTTCACTGGTCAATGAGAACCTTTCCCAATCCTCAACCATTGACACCCTCACAAAAACCATTTCTGAGCTTGAGAAAGCATGTCAAGGGCTAAGAGATCAATGCATCATGCTTGAAAAACAAAACATGGATCTGACAGCTGAGACATCAAGTAATCATGAAAATTGTCAAAAACTTAGTAATCTTGAAAAAGAAAATGATGCTCTTAAAAAGAAAATAGACTCATGGAACATGTCAAGCAAAGCATTATCCCTTTTCACCTACACCCAAAGGCATCCCAGTGACAAAACAGGGATTGGTGCTGATGATCCTACACAAAAGGTGTACACTCCTCCCACTGGTGAAAGGGCCATTGAAAAAATGGTTCTAGAAAACCTAAGTTACGCGGCTATCAAACTCAAACTTATCCTGTTCAAACCAAGGGAAAATCTAAGGAAATCTTACCTGGTCCTAGTCACTCAAACAAAGGACCAAGTAAAATCCAAGGAAGAAAGTATATTTGGGTTCAAAAAGGGGCCAATATACAGAAAGAAATTGAGTTGCAAAAAGATGCTAGATGACGAAGCCACGACAGACGGCCAAGGCTGACGAGACGGCCAAGATCTTCCAAACCACATAGAACCCCAAGGCAACAAAGATTCTATAACAAACATAGGTACACCAAACAACAAAAACCTCAATGGCAATACTCAAATGGAAGAAGTCATGCAAGTCAAAATGACTCTCCCAGATCATCCTTTTCAAATACCTTTCAGTTTCAAACCCAATATAACAACCCAAATCACTTCTTCAATCCATCCTAATCCACTGTCCTTACACCTTACATGATGCAAATCATGTCATATTATCATACCCTAAACCAGTTCTTCAAAAAGAGATCAATGAACAAAGCTAGGGTTCCAAAGAAAAACTAATCCTTTGGACCCAAAAGAATAAAAAGGGGTACCATAAAATTTACTTTACATTTTGCGGTACCTAGGAAAGGACTTTGGTATTTAGATAGTGGTTGTAGTAGACATATGACCTTCAATAAAGACTGGTTGCAACAATATTCCCCTAAAAATGGTCCAAATGTAACCTTTGGTGACAATTCCCAAGCTAAGGTCAAAGGATCAGGAAATCTTATTACAAAAGTTATCATTTTTACAAATGTGTCTTATGTAGAGGGTCTCAAACACAATTTGATTAGCATTAGTCAAATCTGTGATAAGGGATATCATGTTGTCTACACTAAGGATAAATGCACTGTTAAAGATAAAAGCAATAAAGTCATTCTGACTAGTTCAAGAAAAGGAAATCTCTATTTCTTAAACTTAGAGATAGTGGAATCCTCAAATGCTCACTGCCTTCTGTCATTTAGTCAATCTGACATGTCATGGCTTTGGCACAAAAGATTGGCTCACCTTAACCATAAAACCATCTCCAAGCTTGCAAATTCAAATCTAGTTAGAGGTCTTCCAAGGATCCCATTCAAGAAGGACAAACTTTGCAAAGCATGTCAATGTGGGAAGCAAAAGAGATCTTCATTCAAGCCCAAGACCAGATTAGACACATCAAGACCTATTGAACTACTTCATATGGATCTCTTTGGACCTATAAGGACTAGATCTTTAGGAGGAAAGAGATACTCCCTTGTTGTGGCTGATGACTACACCAGATTCACTTGGATCATTCTTCTTGAATCCAAAAGTGACACCCTTAGCTGTCTGACAAAGTTGTTCAATAAAATTCAAAATCAAAAAGGGACATCCATTGTCAAGATCAGGATACGATCATGGAAAAGAATTTGAGAACACGGGAGTAGAAGAGTATTGTGATTCAAAAGGAATTGATCACAATTTTTCAGCCCCAAGAACACCCCAACAAAATGGTGTTCTTTGAAAGGAAGAACGAGAACAATACGTGAGGCGGCAAGAACAATCTTTGTCGAACACAATCTCCCAAAATACTTTTGGGGTGAAGCTGTCACTACTGCTGTGTATGTTCAAAATAAAACACTAATCAACAAATTCCATAAGAAGACTCCATATGAACTATGGAATAACAAAGTTCCTACCATTTCCTACTTTCACAGATTTGGAAGTAGATGCTTCATTCACAACAATGGCAAAAACAATTTGGACAAATTTAACTCCAAATGTGATGAAGGAATCTTTATTGGATACTCTAACACAAGCAAAGCTTATAGAGTTTACAACAAAAGAAGACTTGTTGTGGAAGAATCAATTCATGTTGACTTTGATGAAAACAATGATCAAAGTGTAACTGAATTGTGTGATTTTGATGAAGGTTTGGGAAACCTAGATAATCTCCCTGAATCATCTCCCATTCTTGATTCAACTGTTCTCCATCATGAACAAGATTCATCAAATCTTCCATACATGGTTCCAAGAAATTCATCTGACAGCCATCCTGTGCCAGACAGCCATGACCAATCCCACTCCCATCATCAACCAATCCAGCCAACCAAGTCAACAGCAATCACTCCCACTACCAATCCAAATGATGAGGAAGAGAATACTCAAAAGAATAGTCATCCCTTGACTGACATCTCCCAAACTTCCTCCTTAGCTGACAGCCAACCCTTAGCTGACAGCCATCCAAATTCATCATGTAATCCATCCACTAGCCATCTTCCATCTCCATCCAATAATCCTCTTTCTCCTCCTAAAACCAATGATGAATCCACCATTACTCACATCATTCCACCCAATAAAGACCTTTACATCAGTCTTCAAATTGATAAAACCCCAGTTCCAGACAACATCCCTTTTCTCATGAGTGCATTCATATCCCAAGTGGAACCAAAGAAAATAAATGAAGCACTCCAAGATGCCGTTGGATAGAAGCCATGGAAGAAGAATTAGAGCAGTTTGAAAGGAACAAAGTGTGGCAACTTGTTCCTAAACCAAGAAACCAAACTGTCATTGGAACAAGATGGGTTTTTAGAAATAAGATGAATGAAGAAGGTGTTGTTGTAAGAAACAAAGCTAGACTGGTTGCTCAAGGATACAGACAAGAAGAAGGTATTGACTATGATGAGACTTTTGCACCTGTTGCAAGACTTGAAGCTATTAGGCTATTCCTTGCCTATGCTTCATTCAAGAAGATGAAAGTATTCCAAATGGATGTCAAGAGTGCATTTCTGAATGGAGTCTTAAATGAAAAGGTTTTTGTATCTCAACCCCCTGGTTTTGAGCACCCAAAGTTCCCTGATCATGTGTATAAATTGGACAAAGCATTGTATGGGCTTAAACAAGCACCAAGAGCTTGGTATGATACTCTATCTAGATATCTCCTTGGCAAAAGATTTACCAAGGGCCATATTGATAACACTTTGTTTATCAAGAAATATGGAGATGATCAGTTGCTAATCCAAGTCTATGTTGATGACATCATTTTTGGTTCATCAAATGAGGACTTGTGCACTGAATTTGGAGATATTATGAAAGACCAGTTTGAAATGAGTATGATTGGCGAGCTTACTTTCTTCTTGGGTCTTCAAGTCAAGCAAATGAAGGAAGGAATCTTCATTAACCAAGCTAAATACATACGGGATATGATCAAGAAGTTTGACATGTAAACTGCTTCCCCTGCCAAAACCCCCTTGTCAACCACAACCAAACTCCATGCTGATCCAGATGGTCAAAGTGAAAATCCAACACTGTACAGAAGTTACATTGGATCTCTCCTTTATGTAACAGCTTCAAGACCTGACATTATGTTTAGTGTCTGTCTCTGTGCTAGATTTCAAGCAAATCCCAAGGAATCTCATCTCTCTGCTGTCAAGAGAATTCTAAGATATCTCAAAGGAACCCCTGATTCTGGCTTGTGGTATCCCACTGAATCCCCATTCTCTCTAATTGGATTCACTGACTCTGACTATGCTGGATGCAATCTAGATAGAAAATCCACAAGTGGTGGATGCCAGTTTATTGGCTCAAGAATCATTTCATGGTCAAGCAAAAAGCAAACCTCAGTAGCCACCTCAACAGCTGAGGCTGAGTATATTGCTGCAGGCTTGTGTTGTTCTCAAATTCTCTATCTTAAAAGTCAACTTCAAGACTTTGGAATTGAATTATCCAACATTCCCATCTTCTATGACAACTCAAGCACTATTGCCATGACAGAAAACCCTGTCCAACACTCAAAAACAAAGCATATTGAGGTAAGACATCACTTCATCAAAGACCATGTTGAAAAAGGGAATATCAACCTTGCAAAAGTTAGTACTGAGGATAATGTCTCTGATATTCTTACTAAGGCAATGGATGAAAAGAGATTTGAGATGTTAAGAGCCATGCTTGGAATGATAAATATGCCAAAATAAAGAGTTGATTTTCATAAATAAAAAGGAGGCTTACATAATTCAGGGCAATCTTTGCCACAATGGAGCCGCATGCCTATTCCCTCAAAAACATCTCTGATAGCTATCCACTGATAGCTATCCTTACAAAAGTCATGAAAAACAAAAACATAAACAAAAACATAAAACAAACCATGAAATCCCTCTCTCTTTCATCTCCCTTCTCTCACCAAAAACTTCCTTAAAGCCAAACAATCTCCAGAACCAGCTCTCCTCTTCAAATCTTCACCTTAGCTGTCAGACATTCTTGGGGAATGTCTCTGTTTCTCCAGATCATCCTCCAGCACTCATTCCTTCACACCTTGCCTCCTGTGTAGATTGCAAGGTCTGGTGATACCTCTGCAACCATATTGGGTGCCTCTCCAGGAAGGGATCAATTGAAGTGACAGAATACTGAAGTGAAGGACTTGCTCTCCTTGGCCACCACTCTTCAACTGCATCATATGGTTGAAGCAATCCCTCCATTGGTGTCACAAAGCTAAATTCTCCAGAATAAGATCCATTCCCAGCAACTACAAGTGGTTGGCTAGCCCTTGACTCTTCTCTCTCTACTGCAGGAACTCTGCAGGGCTAAAACAACCAATAACCTGGTTGAATAGGTATGATATTGTTGAAGAAGGAGAAACATGCACTCCAAAAAAGTTATCACCTCTCCCCTCCAACAATCCAACCCCTGGAGAGAGTAAATCCCTGCTCACTGGAGTATACAGCTTCTCAGGCTTAACCTTCTTCTTGACAGCTAAGCTCCTTTCCATAGCTGTCTGAGCCCTATCTTGCTTAACCAATTCCCCCAATGTATAAACCCTCTCTACCTTACTTTTCCCCTTACTGGACTCTCCCTGATCTACCTTGATAGTCTTTCCAAAAAGCCTTATTCCCTCTCCCTCTCTACTGTCAATTTTCTCCCTGACAGCTACCTCCTTGACACCATAGTCCTGATCTTCTCTCACTCTCTTGTTCTTACCTCTGTCTCTCACTCCCTCTGAACTTTCAACTATATTGAAGGACTCTCTCTCTATCTCCATTTCATCCCCACTCAAATCATCCTCACAATTCTTCCCAAAAACCAACTGTTTTGCTGTTTGAGCCATATGTTTGGGATTAAACTTTGAGGAAAATCTTCCCATTTGTGTTTGTAAAACAATCTGAATATGTTTCCTCTGAAATTGTCATTGTTTTATAGGCAAGTTTCCCCTAGCTATCTCAGACAGCCATCATCATTCAAACTAGACTTAACTGTCAAAGTTTTTTCTACAGCTAGGTTAAAGCAACTTTTATGTGATTTGATCGTGTTAATTGCTCACAATTGTCACTTCCTTAGCCATCTCTTCACCTGCAAAATTCTTGAAAAAGAGAATGTTCTTCTTGTGCTCTGTGGAAGTTAATGCCTCAACGTGGGGAAGGGCAAAAATCACTGTTCACATGAACAGTTACTAAACTTTGAAACCCCCAATGCCCATTAAAACCCACTCTCCACTCATTATTTGTCTCTCTCTCCTTTCGTAATCACCAAAAACCCCTGTTTCATTAACCCTCTGTTTAAAATTCATCTCTTTCCTTCCCTAATCCTCCATCGTATTCCTTCAACCCTAATTCCTTCAACCATCAATGGCAGCATCAAAAGCAAATTACCCAGATGCTCACAGTTACTTCATAAAACCTAGCTTCTATGAGTCTGAAGTTGGGATACTCATCCAAGAACTTCTTGAGGTCAATGAATTGCTTAAATTCATGGGAGCAAGACCTCCAATTTATGAAGAACTGTGCAGAGAGATTTACCTGGTAGGAAAGAGGAACAAAGAAAACAATTCAATAACTGCCACCATAGACAATGTGGAGATAACCATTACTCAAGAAATGGTAAGTGAAGTCTATGGGATCCCAAACAAAGAAGATGCTGTGAAAAACATATGGGATAGAGGGTCAGATAGATTGAAGACAGTGTATGAGAAATTCTTTGGGGTAAAAGTTCATGACTTCAAGAGTGTGCAGGACAAGGCCATGGTGAAGGACAAAGCTGACATTTTCAAATCAACTCTTATGGATGTGGTGAATAAAGCCATTGATGGCAAGCAATCTTCATTTGATCAAATGGGATCAAATGAATGGAAGCAAATGCTGAGCCTATTGACCAAAGACACAAACTGGTGCATTGTTCTTCTTCACAACTTCCAGCTTGCAGTCTCAACCTCCACTCTAAAATTCAAGAAGCAAGGTGGAAAGATGAACAACTTCAGATTCATGAGTGGAATTCTTGATGTTCTAATTCCTAAGCTCAATCCTCCTCTACACAAGAAATGGTTGAAGACTGTGAAGCTGTCAGAGACCAAGTGTTTCAATGACAGAACTTTTGCATTGAAACAAAAGAAGGGAGCTGTGATGAGAGCTGGAGATGATGTAAGTATCAGTAGTTTTATTGAAACACAAGAGAAACTGCAAGCAGAAACAAGAAAGAAAATTGAACACTGGAAGGACTTGATAGCATTGGCTACAAGTAGAAGAATAAAGAGGGGTGTACAATCCAATGTGAAGAAGACTGGATTGTTGAAAAAGACTGTGGTATCTCATGGCAATAAGGGCAAAGGCAAGGATGAACAGGTAGCTGACAGTGAAACTACCTTGTCTGACAGCCATGATAAGGATAATGAAGCAAGGGATGCCATTGACAGTCATGAGGTTGACACAATGGGTCAAGCTAATGTTGGTGATGATACCATAGACCCTCAAGAGCTTCAGGCAGCCATTAACTTATCCAAAACTGTGCACAAAGGCAAGCAACCTCTGACAGCTATCTCTACCAGGCAGACAGCTACCAGATCCAAGGTACAATCCTCTTTATCCATTCCTTCTAAATCCTTGCCAAAGAAAAGAAAACCTGAAAAGAAAGCACCCAAGGCCAAGAAAACCAAAATAAATACCCCTTCCCTTTCTCCAAAATCCACTACTGTCAGTCCAAGAGTGGACAAGTCATCCACACCTAGCTCAGGTCACCAGTCAGCCATTGAAGCCATCCTTAACCTCAAAGAACAATCAGAGAAGCAACCTTTAAGGGGGAACACTGATGAAAACATCCCCTCCACCCAACCTCAACAGTTAGCCAAAATCTTAAGAGCCATTGATGCTATTGAGTTGGATGGGAACCCTGATACTGAAAAGGCTGCTCTCATTTATCTTGATGAGGTTCTTAGTAAAGAGGAGACTGTGATAGCCATTGATGAACTCAGGTCTAGGCTTATCAAGAAAAGAAGTGGACCAGGAGAGTCATCCAGTAACCCAAAGGTGACAGCTATGGATGAAGATATCCAAACCATCCCCTCTATACCTGAGACTGAGCTTGTGAATGAACCTACCCCAACTGTTGAAATTGATAGGGGGAATCCTGATAAGACATCTGAGGTCATTCAAAGTCTTAAGAAGGTTGGTGTTGAAATTGATCCCAATCTTGTCTCAAAGGGAGAAACAATCCTAAATGCATGCAAGGGACTTGTGTTTGATGGAACCCCAGAAAATGAGGCAGTCCTTGTATCTATTCTTGAGCAAAAGTTGACCAAGGGAGAAGTTAGGGCAGCCTTGAACCTCCTGAAATCCCAATTTTGTTCTGATCTCCTCAAGCAAAGTCTTGATCAATCATCTGTCTCAATCCCATCTTTTTCAACCCATGCCTCTGCTCCTACCAAGCCAATTTCTCCAATTCCTGAGAATGAACCTACTGAAGCCTCCCCTCAAAGTCCAATTCTAGCTGGACAAGGTCAAGAGATATCTGACAGTGATCCCATCCCTAACAGTCCTGACAGCCCTCCAAGCTATTCCATTCCTCCAACTCCCAATCAAGCCTTCCTTCCCAAAAAGGAACCTTGGATGCTTAGCTGTGGCATTGACTTTTCAATTTCTTCCATCAAAGCAGCAAGGACAAGGCTGGCCAATGTGACCCATTTCCCAGAAATTGCAAACCCCTTTACCTATCCAAAATCCTGGGAACTGTCAAGAAATGGTTTGATTATGGTGGCTAGAAATCTTGCAGGATTAGTATTCTTTGCCTATGAAGAATGGAAAGTGTCAAGGACTTCATCAACATCCCATTTTGTTCACCAAATCCCTTCATTCCCAAAATTCATCACTCCCAATACACTCATTGATTAGGAAATTCTCTTTAGCCAACTTCTCTCTCCATCACTCAATTCTTGACTCTTCATGCCAAAAGGTTTAGTTTTCACCTTATGCATTGAACTTGCCAAATCATTCTTTCTCTCTCTGTTTGAACAGAAGTGTGCTCTTATGCTTTTGATAAGCAAAATTGTCAATATCTTTCACCCTTCATCTCTGTTGATCCCATTCTCTTCAACTCTCCCAATGAAAACTCTCATTTCATGAAACTGATCTCTATTCCTGAGATCAAAGAGTTCAGAGCATCCATTGCTGTCAGCCAAAGCAGGGCTCATAATGTTATTGATCTTTCATCAGACTCTGACAGTGATGATGATGATCTTTCAAGCCCACATCAAGTCTCTCCCATTATCATTCCATCTTCTACCATTTCCAACCCTCCTCAACAATCCTTTCAAATGTCCCCTATTCCTCAAGCCCCTGTTCATATGTCTCCTGTTCCTCAACCACATCCATCCCTTGTGCCCAAGATAAGCAAGAAAGCAAGGAACAAGAAGAAGCATCTGTGGGGCACAATGAGAATAAGAAATGATCAGATGCCTCTCACAAGAGCACAACTGAAAGCAAAGGAAGATAAGTTCTTCAAGTATGATGAGAGGATGACTTGGGAATGGAACAATGAGTTCTATTACAGAGGAGTTGAACCAGAAATGAGAAGAGAGCTAGAGGAAGAAAGAAATGAGCTCCTTTCAGCAAGGCAAGAAAGAGAAGAATTCTATGATCAACTTGCTGATGACTGAATTGTATTTTGTTGACATTTTTTTTTGTGGTTGAAACAATCTTTTGTTTGGTTTTGTGTTTGAATGGCTGTAATTTGTGAACTTCTCTCATTTTGAGATCAAATCCAAGTATTTCAAACTCATTCTGATTACTTGTGCATGATATAAATCCCTGAATTATTTCCTTCATTAGTATTTATCTTATCATTAACTGTAAAGACATGTTCTAAATAGATCTTCCTTTACCAAAAAGGGGGAAATTGTTAGGACCTAACTTTGATCAATGTCTTAGTTAGTTGGTTTTGATAAAGGAATATATATATAGAACAGGGTTTATATCAAAAGAGGAAATCTGTTATATTCATCTTTCAGTTTATCTGACAGCTATGAGTATGACAGTTATGATTCTATCTTATACATTGGTTACATTCAATCAATAAACATGAATCATATTCCCTATCTTAACTATCAAGATCATCAAGTGCATCTCAGTCCTTATTAGAGAACATCTCTGATAGCTAAGCCTTGTATTATCTGACAGCTATGACTTCATTCCTCTGATAGTCATCACTTTGTCTCAATCTCTGCTACCATAATCTCAACCAAAGTGGAACCTGGATCTTCACAGCTGTCAAGTTCACCATTGAAGACCACTGAAGACCTTCTGGAAGCTCTCAGCTCAAGCCACAGCTCAAGCCACCTCATGAATACCTGCAAGTGGACAAGTGGGGCAAAGACCAGTCAAGGCTCATTAATGTAGCTGCAACGGTCATATTCCAATGGCTACATTGAAGGGTATAAATAGAGGAGTTCATCCTCTACACATACTACTCTTGAAAAATACTCTTTTTCACAGTCCAAAACCTTTCCCTTACACCCACACACACCTCCTGTAATCCACACACACACTCATCAATCCCTACCCTTTAAACCCTGTTCCAAACCAAAACCCTCACCCCAAAACCTCTGCTTCAACAACAAACACCCCTTAGTGTGTTAATTCACAAATTCCAAAATCCTAAGACTGTACTTTAGGTGTAGAATTAGTTTGTAAACACTCAAGACTGTACTTTGAGTGTATTAGTTGTTTTGTAAAATCTTGAGACTGTACTTCAAGTTGTAAAAACACTTAAGACTGTACTTTAAGTGTATCCCTAGTTGACTGTACTAATTAGGAAGAGGAAGTTCAAGGAACTTGCCTAAATCAATCATTTGTAATTTTTGTTGATTAAAGATTATAATAAAATTGATCTCACTTGTCAAGATTGACAGTGGGGGTGGATGTAGGAGGAGTGAACTCTGAACCACTTTAAATTCTTTGTGTTATTACATTTCTGCAATCACATTCACACACTTGTATTATTTCTTTGTGTTCTTTGTCCTATCATTATTTCAAGCTTCTCTTATTCCGCTGCACAAATCAACACACATCTGACAGCTAAGCCAAACCATAGCTGTCTGATCATCTGCATATCCACAAAGGGCCTTTCAGTGTGTGTGGCATCACACTTTAAATCTCCCTCTGATTTGTTGCTTTCTGATCAAAATGAATCATAAGCCAAGATCATATAAAATAAACTAATTATCAAATATTTAAAAACTCCACCTATACATGCCAATGTTAAGATAAATTAAAAAAAATGCAAACAAATCACCATTTTTCCTAACACACATAAAGCAAAAACAAATATTGTTTCAAAGCAATAACAGATCATAATAACCACACTTAATCAGCCTTCTCCATTTCAACCCTTGTTTCCTCTAGCAACTCCCAGCGAAAGGTTTGACTGATATCATCAAAAAACATGGCTTGTGCTAGCTCCCCCTTTTTGTCCAGAAAGGCTAGTCTTGGCTCCCAACAATATGTTTCTCCTAGCTGACATTTCCTTAAACTGTACTCGGGCCTGGAGCATTGCCTTCTCAAGATACTTGATTTCCTCTTCATAAACAACTGTACCCGGGCCTGGAGCATTGCCTTCTCAAGATACTTTAAATTCAGCAACTGGATCATCTGAAAAATGAACTAGAAGATCTATTGTACGCTTGGTACACTCCTGAATAGGTTGAATCCCAAAGGGTTAAACTTTTTCCCATAGCCTATCAGAGGGAATAATGTCTACACCATGTTCCAAGCATATAGCAGAAATTAAACAAGGGAAAGGAAGGTATGAGGGAAGCTCTTTTTCAGCAAACTGAACTATGCTACCAAACACTATCTCCCCAATATTGAACTCAACACCCTTGAAAATCCTATAAATAAGGTCTGCATGAGTTGTGGTTAATGTGATTCGGTTGGAGGTAGGTTTCCAGTTGAGGGTAGCAATTTTAAACAGAAAACCACAAAGAGAGGTCAGCATTGTGCACCTGTATTGGTTGTGCCAAATGGGGTCAAGGCCATTGGAGATGGTGGTGGCAATCTCATTTTTTGGTGCCGTGGTTGGGATGCTTTGAGGGTTTGGAGTTTGAAGGAAGAAGTTAATAATGGATGGGGAAAAGGATATGGATTTGCCTCAAATAGTTACTTTTTCAAAGTGATCAGATCTTGGGTCTTGAATGGATTGGAGGAGGTTAGCATAGAATTCACACACAAGAGTGGGGAAGAAACTAGAGGGATAGGTCACAGTGTGGAGTAGGGATTTTTCCCTCAAATATCTTGTCATCCTCACATTCTTAAATGTTTTGTCAAGAACCCTTTCAACAATAAAACCCTTCATTCTGAAAAACTCAAATTACTCCTTCACCTCACTTGACATGAAATTTTCAGAGGAATGTGAACTTACAGTGCTTTTGGAGGGTTTGGACCTTGTGGAATGCCTAATATAGGCATGTAGTGGGGTTTGATCAGCTATGGATACAACTGCCTCTGGTTTGGACTGTCTTGCCTTCCCTTTGTCCTTCTTCAGATCTAGTAGGGCCTGGAGTGGAGTATCATCATCCTCGTTTTCTTCATGATGAGCACAGGATGATGGAAGATTTCCAGTCGTCGGTGATAGTAGTGGTGTGATAGCAGATGGGATAGCACCAGTGGAGAGAGAGATAGGAACATAACCTGTTTCTTTAGATGCTGCCAAATCTTTGGAAGTGACCATGACATGAGGAAAGATGTCCTCAATGTCATGGCTAGCGGAGTCAATAATCTCCTCTGTTGACATCCTCAACTCGTCTATGTTTTCAGACCTAGCAAGCCATGTCACTATCTCAAAATCAGCAACATTAGGGCCATCTGAATCGCTTGAATAGTTGGGGGCTACATACTTCCTATGCCTTGGACCAACATTACTGGCTGGCTTGCTCTATTTTGATGGAGCTGCCTTTGCAGATGGACTACCAGAGCTTGTAACAGAGGCCTTTCTCCTCTTGCATTTTGATTCAGCTTTGGGCTCATAGTCTTCGTCATCTCCCTCCAAAAATTTAGGCTCGACCATGTTTGGCCTAACCCTAGGTGTATAATCCTCCATATTTGGAGTGAACCCCTTCTACCTTAGTGACCAGTTTAACTCCTTTTCCATGCTTGCATGAGACCCAATTGCCCTTAAATCACCTGGATTATCCGCATCAATAACATTCTCAGGAGCCTTAGGGAGAGCTATTTACAGTGGTGTTGCTTCTGTGTCGACGAGCAGTTCCAAACTGCTGTCGAGAGCTTCAGTTGGGGCTACCGGAGACAGTGGTGGTGAGGCGGTGGTGCTTGAGGGAGCAAATTTCTCTGGTGATGTAATTAACCTGATAGAGAGATTAGAGAGAGAGAGAGAGAGAGAGAGAACACTACAAGGAAAATCATTTTAGAGACGGCAAATTTCGTAGCTAAAATGAAGATTCTATCTCTAAATCGTGTTTAGAGACAGATTTGTTCCGTAGCTATTCCGTGGGTGCAGGTTGGTCGCTAAATTAGGCGTCGCTATTTTGTAGTTGTTTTTGAGACATATATGTCCGTCTCTAATTTAGAGACAGATATGTCTGTCTCTAAATTAGAGACAGATATGTACGTCGACGGATTAACGGAGCTTCTCCCCTATATATCCGCCTTCCCCGCCTCCTCACCGTCACCATCACCATCTCCGTCTGAATCAACGGAGCTTCTCCCCCGTGATGTGAAGGCCCAGATGGCTAGGTACATTGAAGTCACCAAGCAAGCAACCGTGCAGAAGATCGATGAATTGGCTGTCGAGCTCAACAAACGGCTTGATGATCCTGAGATATCTTCAATTGCCAAAGAATGCATTCAGCAGTGCAGTGAGGTTTATGAATCAACCAAGGAAGACATAGTGAACTCCCTCATGGTCATTGACAGTGGCGACCTATACAAGGCTAACTTTGACATTAGCTCCATTTCCACCAATGTTGATACTTGCCAGCAATGCTTTGAGGAGATAGTTGGAGAAGAACCTGAGCTTAAGAAATTCGATGACTGGGTTAGGGGGTCACTGACGATTGCCTTGAAGCTCTCAATAAAGTTGCAAGTTAATAATATTTTGGACGTTCCATCGTTTTCCCCTCAGTCATATGGAAGAAAGTTGATAATACGAGTGAAGTTAGAATGAGTAAGAAGGGAAAAAAGAATGAAAAAAGAACAAAGAAAAAGAGAAGACCTAAAATACAGTTTCATTGAATCAGATTGTATAGGTCTGCTCTCTTTCATGGTTTAGTAATTTATTTTTTTCTTTTGATCAACGGACTGTTCATTATTTTTGAAAGAAAATTTACTTGTTAATTTATCAACTTTATTTTCTATGAAAGAGTGAGATTTTAGGAAATATTTACTTCTCTAATTCAAATCATATTGGTAAGAATAAGGTTGTCACTATCATCCGAACTCACATTAACTTTCATACAAGTTCTTTGTTCTAATTCTGTTTAAAATAGGTTCTCCTTGGGAAAGGAAGATTATTCTTGGTTTAGAAGTTGGTTATAATTTTTTATATTATTTTAATCTTTTCGTTTTCACTTATTCATGTTTTTTATTTTCTAAAACAGTTTTTAATAGTGAAAAGTTTTTTGGGCTTAAAGCCTAGTTTGATGGGTTAGAACCAGTAAACGTTTATATATTCGTGTTATTCTATTTTTCCGTTGCTTATTGGTGGATGTGTGAACAGTTGTAACTAATATCTGTACTCACATCCGTGTTCTGTTGTGTTAAACTGATTTCATAGCTACACTAATCTTTCAATTGGTATCAGAGTCAACTCTTGAAATATTACTGAGTGTTGATCCATAAAGTGTAGTAATAATGGAATGTCAGAATCATCAAAACAAACCTCAAGTCTTGGATGTTACCAATTACAACTTTTGGAAGTCTAAGTTGTGTAACTACATCAAATCCATTGATAAAAGAGCATGGATATGCATACCTGTGGCTTGGCAACCTCCCACTGAGGAGAAGAGGTCAGCTTCAGGTATTAGTGAAACATATTTTGAAAGAAAACCAGAGGAACGATGGACTTTTGATGAAATCACCTCTGCAAATTACAATTCTAAAGTCATGGGTGCTATTTCCAGCCATGTTTCTGGAAATATGTACAAACTTATCACCAATGAATGTATTGCTAATAATTCTTAGGATATCTTACAGATGCATGTGAGGGGATTCCAAGTGTTAAATCCACTAGACTTAGGATCTTAAGGGACATATTTGAAATTCTTAGAATGGAGGAGACAGAAGACATTGTCTCCTATGTTGCTAAGATCCATGAGATCTCTAATTAATGAACTTGCCTTGGTGAGTCTATCTCTAATGCCAGACTTGTAAGCAAAATCTTGAGAACCTTACCTGAGAGGTTCAATATAAAGGTTGCTGTCATAGAGGAGACTGATGACACCAACACAGTAGGTTTAGAAAAAATTGTAGGTATTTTAACTATGTTTGAACTAAATCTTGAGGCTCATAAAAAGAATAAGGCCATAAGTCTTTCCCTCATAAGCTCTGTAGCAGTTCCAAAATAAATAATTGAGCTCTCCTCTGAAATTGATTAGTCAAGTCTCGAGGATGAGGATTTGGCCCTCATCTCAAAAAAATTCACTTATATACTGAAAAAAAAGAGGATGAACAAGTTTCCAAATAGGCCTGCTCCTAGTGTTGAAAAACCAAAGGTTAAGATCCGAACTCACTTCCAATTTTCATACAAGTTCTTTTTTCTAATTTTGTTTAAAATAGGTTCTCCTTGGGAAAGGAAGATTGTTCTTGGTTTAGAAGTTGGTTATAATTTGTTATATTATTTTAATCCTTTTGTTTTCACTTATTCGGGTTTTTTCTTTTCTAAAACAACTTTTAATAGTGAAAAGTTTTTTGGGCTTAAAGCCTAGTTTTATGGGGTAGAACCAGTAAACATTTATATATTCATGTTATTCTATTTTTCCGTTGCCTATTGGTGGATGTGTGAACAGTTGTAACTAACATCTGTACTCACATCCGTGTTCTATTATGTTAAACTGATTTCCTATCTACACTAATCTTTCAATTGGTATCAGAGCCAACTCTTGAAATATTACTGAGTGTTGATCCATAAAGTGTAGTAATAATGGAATGTCAGAATCATAAAAACAAACCTCAAGTCTTGGATGATACCAATTACAACTTTTGGAAGTCTAAGATGTGTAACTACATCAAATCCATTGATAAAAGAGCGTGGATGTGCATACTTGTGGCTTGGCAACCTCCCATAGAGGAGAAGAGGCTAGCTTCAGGTATGAGTGAAACATATTTTGAAGGAAAACAAGTGGAACGATGGACTCTTGATGAAATCACCTCTGCAAATTACAATTCTAAAGCCATGGGTGCTATTTCCAGCCATATTTATGGATATATGTACAAACTTATTACCAATGAATGTATTGCTAATAATGCTTGGGATATCTTGCATATGCAATGTGAGGGGATTCCAAGTGTTAAATCCACTAGACTTAGGATCTTAATGGACATATTTGAAATTCTTAGAATGGAGGAGACATAAGACATTGTCTCCTATGTTTCTAAGATCCATGAGATCTCTAATGAATGTACTAGCCTTGGTGAGTCTATCTCTAATGCCAGACTTGTAAGAAAAATCTTGAGAACCTTACCTGAGAGGTTCAATATAAAGGTCGATGTTATAAAGGAGACTAATGACACCAACACATTAGGTTTATACAAAATTGTTGGTATTTTAATTGTGTTTGAACTAAATCTTGAGGCTCATAAAAAGAATAAGGCCATAAGCCTTTCCGTCAAAAGCTCTGTAGCAGTTCCAAAAGAACTAATTGAGCTCTCCTCTGAAATTGACAAGTCATGTCTTGAGGATGAGGATTTGGCCTTCATCTCTAAAAAATTCATTTCTATACTGAAAAAAAAAGAGGATGAACAAGTTTCCAAATAGGCCTGCTCGAGTGTTGAAAAACCAAAGGTTAACATCCGAACTCACATCCAATTTTCATACAAGTTCTTTCTTCTAATTTTGTTTAAAATAGGTTCTCCTTGGGAACGGAAGATTGTTCTTGGTTTAGAAGTTGGTTATAATTTGTTATATTATTTTAATCATTTTGTTTTCACTTATTGATGTTTTTCTTTTGTAAAACAATTTTTAATAGTGAAAAGTTTTTTGGGCTTAAAGCCTAGTTAGATGGGTTAGAACGAAGAAACGTTTATATATTCGAGTTATTCTATTTTTCGTTTCTTATTGGTGGATGTGTGAGCAGTTGTAACTAACATCCGTACTCACATCCGTGTTCATATTGTGTTAAACGATTTCCTAGCTATACTAATCTTTCAATTTATATCGAGTGCCAACTCTTGAAATATTACTGAGTGTTGATCCATAAAGTGTAGTAATAATGGAATGTCAGAATCATCAAAACAAACCTCAAGTCTTGGATGATACCAATTACAACTTTTGGAAGTCTAAGATGTGTTACTACATCAAATCATTTGATAAAGAGCATGGATGTGCATACTTGTGGCTTGGCAACCTCCCATAGAGGAGAAGAGGCTGGCTTCAGGTATGAGTGAAACATATTTTGAAGGAAAACAAGTGGAACGATGGACTCTTGATGAAATCACCTCTGCAAATTACAATTCTAAAGCCATGGGTGCTATTTCCAGCCATATTTCTGGAAATATGTACAAACTTATCACCAATGAATGTATTGCTAATAATGCTTGGGATATCTTGCAGATGCAATGTGAGGGGATTCCAAGTGTTAAATCCACTAGACTTAGGATCTTAATGGATATATTTAAAATTCTTAGAATGGAGGAGACAGAAGACATTGTCTCCTATGTTGCTAAGATCCATGGGATATCTAATGAATGCACTAGCCTTGGTGAGTCTATCTCTAATGCCAGACTTATAAGCAAAATCTTGAGAACCTTGACTGAGAGGTTCAATATAAAGGTTGCTGTCTTAGAGGAGACTGATGACACAACCACAGTAGGTTTAGAAAATATTGTTGGTATTTTAAGCGTGTTTGAACTAAATCTTGAGGCTCATAAAAAGAATAAGGCCATAAGCCTTTCCGTCAAAAGCTACGTAGCTTGAGTTCCAAAATAAATAATTGAGCTCTCCTACTGAAATTGATTAGTCAAGTCTCGAGGATGAGGATTTGGCCCTCATCTCTAAAAAATTCACTTATATACTGAAAAAAGAGGATGAACAAGTTTCCAAATAGGCACAAGCTCCTAGTGTTGAAAAACCAAAGGTTCAGATCCGAACTCACTTCCAATTTTCATACAAGTTCTTTTTTCTAATTTTGTTTAAAATAGGTTCTCCTTGGGAAAGGAAGATTGTTCTTGGTTTAGAAGTTGGATATAATTTGTTATATTATTTTAATCCTTTTGTTTTCACTTATTCGGGTTTTTCTTTTCTAAAACAGCTTTTAATAGTGAAAAGTTTTTGGGCTTAAAGCCTAGTTTTATGGGGTAGAACCGGTAAACATTTATATATTCATGTTATTCTATTTTTCCGTTGCCTATTGGTGGATGTGTGAACAGTTGTAACTAACATACGTACTCACATCCGTGTTCTATTATGTTAAAGGCGATTTCCTATCTACACTAATCTTTCAATTGGTATCGAGCCAACTCTTGAAATATTGCGAGTGTTGATCCATAAAGTGTAGTAATAATGGAATGTCGGAATCATAAAAACAAACCTCAAGTCTTGGATGATACCAATTACAACTTTTGGAAGTCTAAGATGTGTAACTACATCAAATCCATTGATAAAAGAGCGTGGATGTGCATACTTGTGGCTTGGCAACCTCCCATAGAGGAGAAGAGGCTAGCTTCAGGTATGAGTGAAACATATTTTGAAGGAAAACAAGTGGAACGATGGACTCTTGATGAAATCACCTCTGCAAATTACAATTCTAAAGCCATGGGTGCTATTTCCAGCCATATTTATGGATATATGTACAAACTTATCACCAATGAATGTATTGCTAATAATGCTTGGGATATCTTGCATATGCAATGTGAGGGGATTCCAAGTGTTAAATCCACTAGACTTAGGATCTTAATGGACATATTTGAAATTCTTAGAATGGAGGAGACGAAGACATTGTCTCCTATGTTTCTAAGATCCATGAGATCTCTAATGAATGTACTAGCCTTGGTGAGTCTATCTCTAATGCCGAGACTTGTAAGAAAAATCTTGAGAACCTTACGAGAGGTTCAATATAAAGGTTCGATGTTATAAAGGAGACTAATGACACCAACACATTAGGTTTATACAAAATTGTTGGTATTTTAATTGTGTTTGAACTAAATCTTGAGGCTCATAAAAAGAATAAGGCCATAAGCCTTTCGGTCAAAAGCTACGTAGCGGTTCCAAAGAACTAATTGAGCTCTCCTCGAAATTGACAAGTCATGTCTTGAGGATGAGGATTTGGCCTTCATCTCTAAAAAATTCATTTCTATCTTGAAAAAAAAAAAAGAGGATGAACAAGTTTCCAAATAGGCCTGCTCCTAGTGTTGAAAAACCAAAGGTTAACATCCGAACTCACATCTAGTTTTCGTACAAGTTCTTTCTTCTAATTTTGTTTAAAATAGGTTCTCCTTGGGAACGGAAGATTGTTCTTGGTTTAGAAGTTGGTTATAATTTGTTATATTATTTTAATCATTTTGTTTTCACTTATTCGTGTTTTCTTTTCTAAAACAACTTTTAATAGTGAAAAGTTTTTTTGGGCTTAAAGCCTAGTTAGATGGGTTAGAACCAGTTAAACGTTTATATATTCGAGTTATTCTATTTTTCGTTTCTTATTGGTGGATGTGTGAACAGTTGTAACTAACATCCGTACTCACATCCGTGTTGTTGTGTTAAGCCGATTTCCTAGCTATACTAACTTTCAATTTATATTAGTGCCAACTCTTGAAATATTACGAGTGTTGATCCATAAAGTGTAGTAATAATGGAATGTCGAGAATCATCAAAACAAACCTCAAGTCTTGGATGATACCAATTACAACTTTTGGAAGTCTAAGATGTGTTACTACATCAAATCATTTGATAAAAGAGCATGGATGTGCATACTTGTGGCTTGGCAACCTCCCATAGAGGAGAAGAGGCCAGCTTCGGGTATGAGTGAAACATATTTTGAAGGAAAACAAGTGGAACGATGGACTCTTGATGAAATCACCTCTGCAAATTACAATTCTAAAGCCATGGGTGCTATTTCCGACCATATTTACGGAAATATGTACAAACTTATCACCAATGAATGTATTGCTAATAATGCTTGGGATATCTTGCGAGATGCAATGTGAGGGGATTCCAAGTGTTAAATCCACTAGACTTAGGATCTTAATGGATATATTTAAAATTCTTAGAATGGAGGAGACAGAAGACATTGTCTCCTATGTTGCTAAGATCCATGGGATATCTAATGAATGCACTAGCCTTTGTGAGTCTATCTCTAATGCCGAGACTTATAAGCAAAATCTTGAGAACCTTAGCGAGAGGTTCAATATAAAGGTTCTTTGTCTTAGAGGAGGCTGATGACACAACCACGAGTAGGTTTAGAAAATATTGTTGGTATTTTAAGCGTGTTTGAACTAAATCTTGAGGCTCATAAAAAGAATAAGGCCATAAGCCTTTTCGTCAAAAGCTCTGTAGCAGTTCCAAAATAAATAATTGAGCTCTCCTCTGAAATTGATTAGTCAAGTCTCGAGGATGAGGATTTGGCCCTCATCTCTAAAAAATTCACTTATATACTGAAAAAAAAGAGGATGAACAAGTTTCCAAATAGGCCTGCTCCCAGTGTTGAAAAACCAAAGGTTAAGATCCGAACTCACTTCCAATTTTCATACAAGTTCTTTTTTCTAATTTTGTTTAAAATAGGTTCTCCTTGGGAAAGGAAGATTGTTCTTGGTTTAGAAGTTGGTTATAATTTGTTATATTATTTTAATCCTTTTGTTTTCACTTATTCGGGTTTTTTCTTTTCTAAAACAGTTTTTAATAGTGAAAAGTTTTTTGGGCTTAAAGCCTAGTTTTATGGGGTAGAACCAGTAAACATTTATATATTCATGTTATTCTATTTTTCCGTTGCCTATTGGTGGATGTGTGAACAGTTGTAACTAACATCTGTACTCACATCCGTGTTCTATTATGTTAAACTGATTTCCTATCTACACTAATCTTTCAATTAGTATCAGAGCCAACTCTTGAAATATTACTGAGTGTTGATCCATAAAGTGTAGTAATAATGGAATGTCAGAATCATAAAAACAAACCTCAAGTCTTGGATGATACCAATTACAACTTTTGGAAGTCTAAGATGTGTAACTACATCAAATCCATTGATAAAAGAGCGTGGATGTGCATACTTGTGGCTTGGCAACCTCCTATAGAGGAGAAGAGGCTAGCTTCAGATATGAGTGAAACATATTTTGAAGGAAAACAAGTGGAACGATGGACTCTTGATGAAATCACCTCTGCAAATTACAATTCTAAAGCCATGGGTGCTATTTCCAGCCATATTTATGGATATATGTACAAACTTATCACCAATGAATGTATTGCTAATAATGCTTGGGATATCTTGCATATGCAATGTGAGGGGATTCCAAGTGTTAAATCCACTAGACTTAGGATCTTAATGGACATATTTGAAATTCTTAGAATGGAGGAGACAGAAGACATTGTCTCCTATGTTTCTAAGATCCATGAGATCTCTAATGAATGTACTAGCCTTGGTGAGTCTATCTCTAATGCCAGACTTGTAAGAAAAATCTTGAGAACCTTACCTGAGAGGTTCAATATAAAGGTCGATGTTATAAAGGAGACTAATGACACCAACACATTAGGTTTATACAAAATTGTTGGTATTTTAATTGTGTTTGAACTAAATCTTGAGGCTCATAAAAAGAATAAGGCCATAAGCCTTTCCGTCAAAAGCTTCATAGGGAGTTCCAAAAGAACTAATTGAGCTCTCCTCTGAAATTGACAAGTCATGTCTTGAGGATGAGGATTTGGCCTTCATCTCTAAAAAATTCATTTCTATACTGAAAAAAAAAGAGGATGAACAAGTTTCCAAATAGGCCTGCTCCCAGTGTTGAAAAACCAAAGGTTAACATCCGAACTCACATCTAGTTTTCGTACAAGTTCTTTCTTCTAATTTTGTTTAAAATAGGTTCTCCTTGGGAACGGAAGATTGTTCTTGGTTTAGAAGTTGGTTATAATTTGTTATATTATTTTAATCATTTTGTTTTCACTTATTCGTGTTTTTTCTTTTCTAAAACAACTTTTAATAGTGAAAAGTTTTTTGGGCTTAAAGCCTAGTTAGATGGGTTAGAACCAGTAAACGTTTATATATTCGAGTTATTCTATTTTTTCGTTTCTTATTGGTGGATGTGTGAACAGTTGTAACTAACATCCGTACTCACATCCGTGTTCTGTTGTGTTAAACTGATTTCCTAGCTATACTAACTTTCAATTTATATCAGTGCCAACTCTTGAAATATTACTGAGTGTTGATCCATAAAGTGTAGTAATAATGGAATGTCAGAATCATCAAAACAAACCTCAAGTCTTGGATGATACCAATTACAACTTTTGGAAGTCTAAGATGTGTTACTACATCAAATCATTTGATAAAAGAGCATGGATGTGCATACTTGTGGCTTGGCAACCTCCCATAGAGGAGAAGAGGCCAGCTTCAGGTATGAGTGAAACATATTTTGAAGGAAAACAAGTGGAACGATGGACTCTTGATG
This sequence comes from Adenophora triphylla var. japonica, assembly GCA_022495995.1. NCBI lineage: Eukaryota > Viridiplantae > Streptophyta > Magnoliopsida > Asterales > Campanulaceae > Adenophora > Adenophora triphylla. The sequence goes on along the minus strand of JAFEMH010001262.1, from coordinate 360,406 downwards.
AAATCACCTCTGCAAATTACAATTCTAAAGCCATGGGTGCTATTTCCAGCCATATTTCTGGAAATATGTACAAACTTATCACCAATGAATGTATTGCTAATAATGCTTGGGATATCTTGCAGATGCAATGTGAGGGGATTCCAAGTGTTAAATCCACTAGACTTAGGATCTTAATGGATATATTTAAAATTCTTAGAATGGAGGAGACAGAAGACATTGTCTCCTATGTTGCTAAGATCCATGGGATATCTAATGAATGCACTAGCCTTGGTGAGTCTATCTCTAATGCCAGACTTATAAGCAAAATCTTGAGAACCTTAGCGAGAGGTTCAATATAAAGGTTCTTTGTCTTAGAGGAGACTGATGACACAACCACAGTAGGTTTAGAAAATATTGTTGGTATTTTAACTGTGTTTGAACTAAATCTTGAGGCTCATAAAAAGAATAAGGCCATAAGCCTTTCCGTCAAAAGCTCTGTAGCAGTTCCAAAATAAATAATTGAGCTCTCCTCTGAAATTGATTAGTCAAGTCTCGAGGATGAGGATTTGGCCCTCATCTCTAAAAAATTCACTTATATACTGAAAAAAAAAGAGGATGAACAAGTTTCCAAATAGGCCTGCTTCCAGTGTTGAAAAACCAAAGGTTAAGATCCGAACTCACTTCCAATTTTCATACAAGTTCTTTTTTCTAATTTTGTTTAAAATAGGTTCTCCTTGGGAAAGGAAGATTGTTCTTGGTTTAGAAGTTGGTTATAATTTGTTATATTATTTTAATCCTTTTGTTTTCACTTATTCGGGTTTTTTCTTTTCTAAAACAGTTTTTAATAGTGAAAAGTTTTTTGGGCTTAAAGCCTAGTTTTATGGGGTAGAACCAGTAAACATTTATATATTCATGTTATTCTATTTTTCCGTTGCCTATTGGTGGATGTGTGAACAGGTTGTAACTAACATACGTACTCACATCCGTGTTCTATTATGTTAAGCTGATTTCCTATCTACACTAATCTTTCAATTGGTATCGAGCCAACTCTTGAAATATTGCTGAGTGTTGATCCATAAAGTGTAGTAATAATGGAATGTCGAGAATCATAAAAACAAACCTCAAGTCTTGGATGATACCAATTACAACTTTTGGAAGTCTAAGATGTGTAACTACATCAAATCCATTGATAAAAGAGCGTGGATGTGCATACTTGTGGCTTGGCAACCTCCCATAGAGGAGAAGAGGCTAGCTTCAGGTATGAGTGAAACATATTTTGAAGGAAAACAAGTGGAACGATGGACTCTTGATGAAATCACCTCTGCAAATTACAATTCTAAAGCCATGGGTGCTATTTCCACCATATTTATGGATATATGTACAAACTTATCACCAATGAATGTATTGCTAATAATGCTTGGGATATCTTGCATATGCAATGTGAGGAGATTCCAAGTGTTAAATCCACTAGACTTAGGATCTTAATGGACATATTTGAAATTCTTAGAATGGAGGAGACGAGAAGACATTGTCTCCTATGTTTCTAAGATCCATGAGATCTCTAATGAATGTACTAGCCTTGGTGAGTCTATCTCTAATGCCGGACTTGTAAGAAAAATCTTGAGAACCTTACGAGAGGTTCAATATAAAGGTCGATGTTATAAAGGAGACTAATGACACCAACACATTAGGTTTATACAAAATTGTTGGTATTTTAATTGTGTTTGAACTAAATCTTGAGGCTCATAAAAAGAATAAGGCCATAAGCCTTTCCGTCAAAAGCTCTGTAGCAGTTCCAAAAGAACTAATTGAGCTCTCCTCTGAAATTGACAAGTCATGTCTTGAGGATGAGGATTTGGCCTTCATCTCTAAAAAATTCATTTCTATCTTGAAAAAAAGAGGATGAACAAGTTTCCAAATAGGCCTGCTCCCAGTGTTGAAAAACCAAAGGTTAACATCCGAACTCACATCTAGTTTTCGTACAAGTTCTTTCTTCTAATTTTGTTTAAAATAGGTTCTCCTTGGGAACGGAAGATTGTTCTTGGTTTAGAAGTTGGTTATAATTTGTTATATTATTTTAATCATTTTGTTTTCACTTATTCGTGTTTTTTCTTTTCTAAAACAACTTTTAATAGTGAAAAGTTTTTTGGGCTTAAAGCCTAGTTAGATGGGTTAGAACCAGTAAACGTTTATATATTCGAGTTATTCTATTTTTTCGTTTCTTATTGGTGGATGTGTGAACAGTTGTAACTAACATCCGTACTCACATCCGTGTTCTGTTGTGTTAAACTGATTTCCTAGCTATACTAACTTTCAATTTATATTAGTGCCAACTCTTGAAATATTGCGAGTGTTGATCCATAAAGTGTAGTAATAATGGAATGTCAGAATCATCAAAACAAACCTCAAGTCTTGGATGATACCAATTACAACTTTTGGAAGTCTAAGATGTGTTACTACATCAAATCATTTGATAAAAGAGCATGGATGTGCATACTTGTGGCTTGGCAACCTCCCATAGAGGAGAAGAGGCCAGCTTCGGTATGAGTGAAACATATTTTGAAGGAAAACAAGTGGAACGATGGACTCTTGATGAAATCACCTCTGCAAATTACAATTCTAAAGCCATGGGTGCTATTTCCAGCCATATTTCTGGAAATATGTACAAACTTATCACCAATGAATGTATTGCTAATAATGCTTGGGATATCTTGCAGATGCAATGTGAGGGGATTCCAAGTGTTAAATCCACTAGACTTAGGATCTTAATGGATATATTTAAAATTCTTAGAATGGAGGAGACAGAAGACATTGTCTCCTATGTTGCTAAGATCCATGGGATATCTAATGAATGCACTAGCCTTGGTGAGTCTATCTCTAATGCCAGACTTATAAGCAAAATCTTGAGAACCTTAACTGAGAGGTTCAATATAAAGGTTGCTGTCTTAGAGGAGACTGATGACACAACCACAGTAGGTTTAGAAAATATTGTTGGTATTTTAACTGTGTTTGAACTAAATCTTGAGGCTCATAAAAAGAATAAGGCCATAAGCCTTTCCGTCAAAAGCTCTGTAGCAGTTCCAAAATAAATAATTGAGCTCTCCTCTGAAATTGATTAGTCAAGTCTCGAGGATGAGGATTTGGCCCTCATCTCTAAAAAATTCACTTATATACTGAAAAAAAAAGAGGATGAACAAGTTTCCAAATAGGCCTGCTCCCAGTGTTGAAAAACCAAAGGTTAAGATCCGAACTCACTTCCAATTTTCATACAAGTTCTTTTTTCTAATTTTGTTTAAAATAGGTTCTCCTTGGGAAAGGAAGATTGTTCTTGGTTTAGAAGTTGGTTATAATTTGTTATATTATTTTAATCCTTTTGTTTTCACTTATTCGGGTTTTTTCTTTTCTAAAACAGTTTTTAATAGTGAAAAGTTTTTTGGGCTTAAAGCCTAGTTTTATGGGGTAGAACCAGTAAACATTTATATATTCATGTTATTCTATTTTTCCGTTGCCTATTGGTGGATGTGTGAACAGTTGTAACTAACATCTGTACTCACATCCGTGTTCTATTATGTTAAACTGATTTCCTATCTACACTAATCTTTCAATTGGTATCAGAGCCAACTCTTGAAATATTACTGAGTGTTGATCCATAAAGTGTAGTAATAATGGAATGTCAGAATCATAAAAACAAACCTCAAGTCTTGGATGATACCAATTACAACTTTTGGAAGTCTAAGATGTGTAACTACATCAAATCCATTGATAAAAGAGCGTGGATGTGCATACTTGTGGCTTGGCAACCTCCCATAGAGGAGAAGAGGCTAGCTTCAGGTATGAGTGAAACATATTTTGAAGGAAAACAAGTGGAACGATGGACTCTTGATGAAATCACCTCTGCAAATTACAATTCTAAAGCCATGGGTGCTATTTCCAGCCATATTTATGGATATATGTACAAACTTATCACCAATGAATGTATTGCTAATAATGCTTGGGATATCTTGCATATGCAATGTGAGGGGATTCCAAGTGTTAAATCCACTAGACTTAGGATCTTAATGGACATATTTGAAATTCTTAGAATGGAGGAGACAGAAGACATTGTCTCCTATGTTTCTAAGATCCATGAGATCTCTAATGAATGTACTAGCCTTGGTGAGTCTATCTCTAATGCCAGACTTGTAAGAAAAATCTTGAGAACCTTACCTGAGAGGTTCAATATAAAGGTCGATGTTATAAAGGAGACTAATGACACCAACACATTAGGTTTATACAAAATTGTTGGTATTTTAATTGTGTTTGAACTAAATCTTGAGGCTCATAAAAAGAATAAGGCCATAAGCCTTTCCGTCAAAAGCTCTGTAGCAGTTCCAAAAGAACTAATTGAGCTCTCCTCTGAAATTGACAAGTCATGTCTTGAGGATGAGGATTTGGCCTTCATCTCTAAAAAATTCATTTCTATACTGAAAAAAAAAGAGGATGAACAAGTTTCCAAATAGGCCTGCTCCCAGTGTTGAAAAACCAAAGGTTAACATCCGAACTCACATCTAGTTTTCGTACAAGTTCTTTCTTCTAATTTTGTTTAAAATAGGTTCTCCTTGGGAACGGAAGATTGTTCTTGGTTTAGAAGTTGGTTATAATTTGTTATATTATTTTAATCATTTTGTTTTCACTTATTCGTGTTTTTTCTTTTCTAAAACAACTTTTAATAGTGAAAAGTTTTTTGGGCTTAAAGCCTAGTTAGATGGGTTAGAACCAGTAAACGTTTATATATTCGAGTTATTCTATTTTTTCGTTTCTTATTGGTGGATGTGTGAACAGTTGTAACTAACATCCGTACTCACATCCGTGTTGTTGTGTTAAACTGATTTCCTAGCTATACTAACTTTCAATTTATATCAGTGCCAACTCTTGAAATATTGCGAGTGTTGATCCATAAAGTGTAGTAATAATGGAATGTCAGAATCATCAAAACAAACCTCAAGTCTTGGATGATACCAATTACAACTTTTGGAAGTCTAAGATGTGTTACTACATCAAATCATTTGATAAAAGAGCATGGATGTGCATACTTGTGGCTTGGCAACCTCCCATAGAGGAGAAGAGGCCAGCTTCAGGTATGAGTGAAACATATTTTGAAGGAAAACAAGTGGAACGATGGACTCTTGATGAAATCACCTCTGCAAATTACAATTCTAAAGCCATGGGTGCTATTTCCAGCCATATTTCTGGAAATATGTACAAACTTATCACCAATGAATGTATTGCTAATAATGCTTGGGATATCTTGCAGATGCAATGTGAGGGGATTCCAAGTGTTAAATCCACTAGACTTAGGATCTTAATGGATATATTTAAAATTCTTAGAATGGAGGAGACAGAAGACATTGTCTCCTATGTTGCTAAGATCCATGGGATATCTAATGAATGCACTAGCCTTGGTGAGTCTATCTCTAATGCCAGACTTATAAGCAAAATCTTGAGAACCTTAACTGAGAGGTTCAATATAAAGGTTGCTGTCTTAGAGGAGACTGATGACACAACCACAGTAGGTTTAGAAAATATTGTTGGTATTTTAACTGTGTTTGAACTAAATCTTGAGGCTCATAAAAAGAATAAGGCCATAAGCCTTTCCGTCAAAAGCTCTGTAGCAGTTCCAAAATAAATAATTGAGCTCTCCTCTGAAATTGATTAGTCAAGTCTCGAGGATGAGGATTTGGCCCTCATCTCTAAAAAATTCACTTATATACTGAAAAAAAAAAGAGGATGAACAAGTTTCCAAATAGGCCTGCTCCCAGTGTTGAAAAACCAAAGGTTAAGATCCGAACTCACTTCCAATTTTCATACAAGTTCTTTTTTCTAATTTTGTTTAAAATAGGTTCTCCTTGGGAAAGGAAGATTGTTCTTGGTTTAGAAGTTGGTTATAATTTGTTATATTATTTTAATCCTTTTGTTTTCACTTATTCGGGTTTTTTCTTTTCTAAAACAGTTTTTAATAGTGAAAAGTTTTTTGGGCTTAAAGCCTAGTTTTATGGGGTAGAACCAGTAAACATTTATATATTCATGTTATTCTATTTTTCCGTTGCCTATTGGTGGATGTGTGAACAGTTGTAACTAACATCTGTACTCACATCCGTGTTCTATTATGTTAAACTGATTTCCTATCTACACTAATCTTTCAATTGGTATCAGAGCCAACTCTTGAAATATTACTGAGTGTTGATCCATAAAGTGTAGTAATAATGGAATGTCAGAATCATAAAAACAAACCTCAAGTCTTGGATGATACCAATTACAACTTTTGGAAGTCTAAGATGTGTAACTACATCAAATCCATTGATAAAAGAGCGTGGATGTGCATACTTGTGGCTTGGCAACCTCCCATAGAGGAGAAGAGGCTAGCTTCAGGTATGAGTGAAACATATTTTGAAGGAAAACAAGTGGAACGATGGACTCTTGATGAAATCACCTCTGCAAATTACAATTCTAAAGCCATGGGTGCTATTTCCAGCCATATTTATGGATATATGTACAAACTTATCACCAATGAATGTATTGCTAATAATGCTTGGGATATCTTGCATATGCAATGTGAGGGGATTCCAAGTGTTAAATCCACTAGACTTAGGATCTTAATGGACATATTTGAAATTCTTAGAATGGAGGAGACAGAAGACATTGTCTCCTATGTTTCTAAGATCCATGAGATCTCTAATGAATGTACTAGCCTTGGTGAGTCTATCTCTAATGCCAGACTTGTAAGAAAAATCTTGAGAACCTTACCTGAGAGGTTCAATATAAAGGTCGATGTTATAAAGGAGACTAATGACACCAACACATTAGGTTTATACAAAATTGTTGGTATTTTAATTGTGTTTGAACTAAATCTTGAGGCTCATAAAAAGAATAAGGCCATAAGCCTTTCCGTCAAAAGCTCTGTAGCAGTTCCAAAAGAACTAATTGAGCTCTCCTCTGAAATTGACAAGTCATGTCTTGAGGATGAGGATTTGGCCTTCATCTCTAAAAAATTCATTTCTATACTGAAAAAAAAAGAGGATGAACAAGTTTCCAAATAGGCCTGCTCCTAGTGTTGAAAAACCAAAGGTTAACATCCGAACTCACATCTAGTTTTCGTACAAGTTCTTTCTTCTAATTTTGTTTAAAATAGGTTCTCCTTGGGAACGGAAGATTGTTCTTGGTTTAGAAGTTGGTTATAATTTGTTATATTATTTTAATCATTTTGTTTTCACTTATTCGTGTTTTTTCTTTTCTAAAACAACTTTTAATAGTGAAAAGTTTTTTGGGCTTAAAGCCTAGTTAGATGGGTTAGAACCAAGAAACGTTTATATATTCGAGTTATTCTATTTTTTCGTTTCTTATTGGTGGATGTGTGAACAGTTGTAACTAACATCCGTACTCACATCCGTGTTCTGTTGTGTTAAACTGATTTCCTAGCTATACTAACTTTCAATTTATATCAGTGCCAACTCTTGAAATATTACTGAGTGTTGATCCATAAAGTGTAGTAATAATGGAATGTCAGAATCATCAAAACAAACCTCAAGTCTTGGATGATACCAATTACAACTTTTGGAAGTCTAAGATGTGTTACTACATCAAATCATTTGATAAAAGAGCATGGATGTGCATACTTGTGGCTTGGCAACCTCCCATAGAGGAGAAGAGGCCAGCTTCAGGTATGAGTGAAACATATTTTGAAGGAAAACAAGTGGAACGATGGACTCTTGATGAAATCACCTCTGCAAATTACAATTCTAAAGCCATGGGTGCTATTTCCAGCCATATTTCTGGAAATATGTACAAACTTATCACCAATGAATGTATTGCTAATAATGCTTGGGATATCTTGCAGATGCAATGTGAGGGGATTCCAAGTGTTAAATCCACTAGACTTAGGATCTTAATGGATATATTTAAAATTCTTAGAATGGAGGAGACAGAAGACATTGTCTCCTATGTTGCTAAGATCCATGGGATATCTAATGAATGCACTAGCCTTGGTGAGTCTATCTCTAATGCCAGACTTATAAGCAAAATCTTGAGAACCTTAACTGAGAGGTTCAATATAAAGGTTGCTGTCTTAGAGGAGACTGATGACACAACCACAGTAGGTTTAGAAAATATTGTTGGTATTTTAACTGTGTTTGAACTAAATCTTGAGGCTCATAAAAAGAATAAGGCCATAAGCCTTTCCGTCAAAAGCTCTGTAGGGCTCCAAAATAAATAATTGAGCTCTCCTCTCGAAATTGATTAGTCAAGTCTCGAGGATGAGGATTTGGCCCTCATCTCTAAAAATTCACTTATATACCGAAAAAAAAAAAGAGGATGAACAAGTTTCCAAATAGGCCTGCTCCCAGTGTTGAAAAACCAAAGGTTAAGATCCGAACTCACTTCCAATTTTCATACAAGTTCTTTTTCTAATTTTGTTTAAAATAGGTTCTCCTTGGGAAAGGAAGATTGTTCTTGGTTTAGAAGTTGGTTATAATTTGTTATATTATTTTAATCCTTTTGTTTTCACTTATTCGGGTTTTTTCTTTTCTAAAACAGTTTTTAATAGTGAAAAGTTTTTTGGGCTTAAAGCCTAGTTTTATGGGGTAGAACCAGTAAACATTTATATATTCATGTTATTCTATTTTTCCGTTGCCTATTGGTGGATGTGTGAACAGTTGTAACTAACATCTGTACTCACATCCGTGTTCTATTATGTTAAACTGATTTCCTATCTACACTAATCTTTCAATTGGTATCAGAGCCAACTCTTGAAATATTACTGAGTGTTGATCCATAAAGTGTAGTAATAATGGAATGTCAGAATCATAAAAACAAACCTCAAGTCTTGGATGATACCAATTACAACTTTTGGAAGTCTAAGATGTGTAACTACATCAAATCCATTGATAAAAGAGCGTGGATGTGCATACTTGTGGCTTGGCAACCTCCCATAGAGGAGAAGAGGCTAGCTTCGTGTATGAGTGAAACATATTTTGAAGGAAAACAAGTGGAACGATGGACTCTTGATGAAATCACCTCGCAAATTACAATTCTAAAGCCATGGGTGCTATTTCCAGCCATATTTATGGATATATGTACAAACTTATCACCAATGAATGTATTGCTAATAATGCTTGGGATATCTTGCATATGCAATGTGAGGGGATTCCAAGTGTTAAATCCACTAGACTTAGGATCTTAATGGACATATTTGAAATTCTTAGAATGGAGGAGACGAAGACATTGTCTCCTATGTTTCTAAGATCCATGAGATCTCTAATGAATGTACTAGCCTTGGTGAGTCTATCTCTAATGCCGACTTGTAAGAAAAATCTTGAGAACCTTACCTCGAGAGGTTCAATATAAAGGTCGATGTTATAAAGGAGACTAATGACACCAACACATTAGGTTTATACAAAATTGTTGGTATTTTAATTGTGTTTGAACTAAATCTTGAGGCTCATAAAAAGAATAAGGCCATAAGCCTTTCCGTCAAAAGCTCAGAAAGGGTTCCAAAAGAACTAATTGAGCTCTCCTCCGAAATTGACAAGTCATGTCTTGAGGATGAGGATTTGGCCTTCATCTCTAAAAAATTCAGTTCTATACTGAAAAAAAAGAGGATGAACAAGTTTCCAAATAGGCCTCGCTCCTGTTGAAAAACCAAAGGTTAACATCCGAACTCACATCTAGTTTTCGTACAAGTTCTTTCTTCTAATTTTGTTTAAAATAGGTTCTCCTTGGGAACGGAAGATTGTTCTTGGTTTAGAAGTTGGTTATAATTTGTTATATTATTTTAATCATTTTGTTTTCACTTATTCGTGTTTTTTCTTTTCTAAAACAACTTTTAATAGTGAAAAGTTTTTTGGGCTTAAAGCCTAGTTAGATGGGTTAGAACCAGTAAACGTTTATATATTCGAGTTATTCTATTTTTTCGTTTCTTATTGGTGGATGTGTGAACAGGTTGTAACTAACATCCGTACTCACATCCGTGTTCGTTGTGTTAAACCGATTTCCTAGCTATACTAACTTTCAATTTATATCGTGCCAACTCTTGAAATATTACTGAGTGTTGATCCATAAAGTGTAGTAATAATGGAATGTCAGAATCATCAAAACAAACCTCAAGTCTTGGATGATACCAATTACAACTTTTGGAAGTCTAAGATGTGTTACAACATCAAATAATTTGATAAAAGAGCATGGATGTGCATACTTGTGGCTTGGCAACCTCCCATAGAGGAGAAGAGGCCAGCTTCAGGTATGAGTGAAACATATTTTGAAGGAAAACAAGTGGAACGATGGACTCTTGATGAAATCACCTCTGCAAATTACAATTCTAAAGCCATGGGTGCTATTTCCAGCCATATTTCTGGAAATATGTACAAACTTATCACCAATGAATGTATTGCTAATAATGCTTGGGATATCTTGCAGATGCAATGTGAGGGGATTCCAAGTGTTAAATCCACTAGACTTAGGATCTTAATGGATATATTTAAAATTCTTAGAATGGAGGAGACAGAAGACATTGTCTCCTATGTTGCTAAGATCCATGGGATATCTAATGAATGCACTAGCCTTGGTGAGTCTATCTCTAATGCCAGACTTATAAGCAAAATCTTGAGAACCTTAACTGAGAGGTTCAATATAAAGGTTGCTGTCTTAGAGGAGACTGATGACACAACCACAGTAGGTTTAGAAAATATTGTTGGTATTTTAACTGTGTTTGAACTAAATCTTGAGGCTCATAAAAAGAATAAGGCCATAAGCCTTTCCGTCAAAAGCTCAGAAAGGGTTCCAAAATAAATAATTGAGCTCTCCTCTGAAATTGATTAGTCAAGTCTCGAGGATGAGGATTTGGCCCTCATCTCTAAAAAATTCACTTATATACTGAAAAAAAAAAGAGGATGAACAAGTTTCCAAATAGGCCTGCTCCTAGTGTTGAAAAACCAAAGGTTAAGATCCGAACTCACTTCCAATTTTCATACAAGTTCTTTTTTCTAATTTTGTTTAAAATAGGTTCTCCTTGGGAAAGGAAGATTGTTCTTGGTTTAGAAGTTGGTTATAATTTGTTATATTATTTTAATCCTTTTGTTTTCACTTATTCGGGTTTTTTCTTTTCTAAAACAGTTTTTAATAGTGAAAAGTTTTTTGGGCTTAAAGCCTAGTTTTATGGGGTAGAACCAGTAAACATTTATATATTCATGTTATTCTATTTTTCCGTTGCCTATTGGTGGATGTGTGAAAAGTTGTAACTAACATCTGTACTCACATCCGTGTTCTATTATGTTAAACTGATTTCCTATCTACACTAATCTTTCAATTGGTATCGAGCCAACTCTTGAAATATTATCGAGTGTTGATCCATAAAGTGTAGTAATAATGGAATGTCAGAGTCATAAAAACAAACCTCAAGTCTTGGATGATACCAATTACAACTTTTGGAAGTCTAAGATGTGTAACTACATCAAATCCATTGATAAAAGAGCGTGGATGTGCATACTTGTGGCTTGGCAACCTCCCATAGAGGAGAAGAGGCTAGCTTCGTGTATGAGTGAAACATATTTTGAAAGAAAACCAGAGGAATGAAGGACTATTTATGAAATCACCTCTGCTAATTACAATTCTAAAGCCATGGGTGCTATTTCCAGCCATGTTTCTGGAAATATGTACAAAATTATCACCAATGAATGTATTGCTAAAAATGCTTGGGATATCTTGCAGATGCAATGTGAGGGAATTCCAAGTGTTAAATCCACTAGACTTAGGATCTTAATGGACAAATTTGAAATTCTTAGAATGGAGGAGACAGAAGATATCGTCTCCTATGCTGCTAAAATCCATGAGATTTCTAATGAATGCACTAGCCTTGGTGAGTCTATCTCTAATGCCAGACTTGTAAGCAAAATCTTGAGAACCTTACCTGAGAGGTTCAATATAAAGGTTGCTATTATAGAGGAGACTAATGACACAAACACCGTAGGTTTAGATAAAATTGTTGGTATTTTAATTGTGTTTGAACTAAATCTTGAGGCTCATAAAAAGAATAAGGCCATAAGCCTTTCCGTCAAAAGCTCAGAAAGGGCCCAAAAAGAACTAGTTGAGCTCTCCTCTGAAATTGACAAGTTAAGTCTTGAGGATGAGGATTTGGCCATCATCTCTAAAAAATCCAGTTCTATACTAAAAAAATAAAAGGATGAACAAATTTCCAAATAGGACTCCTACTAGTGTTGAAAAACCAAAGGTTAACATCCGAACTCACATCTAGTTTTCGTACAAGTTCTTTCTTCTAATTTTGTTTAAAATAGGTTCTCCTTGGGAACGGAAGATTGTTCTTGGTTTAGAAGTTGGTTATAATTTGTTATATTATTTTAATCATTTTGTTTTCACTTATTCGTGTTTTTCTTTTCTAAAACAACTTTTAATAGTGAAAAGTTTTTTGGGCTTAAAGCCTAGTTAGATGGGTTAGAACCGTAAACGTTTATATATTCGAGTTATTCTATTTTTTCGTTTCTTATTGGTGGATGTGTGAACAGTTGTAACTAACATCCGTACTCACATCCGTGTTCTCGTTGTGTTAAACCGATTTCCTAGCTATACTAACTTTCAATTTATATCGGTGCCAACTCTTGAAATATTGCGAGTGTTGATCCATAAAGTGTAGTAATAATGGAATGTCAGAATCATCAAAACAAACCTCAAGTCTTGGATGATACCAATTACAACTTTTGGAAGTCTAAGATGTGTTACTACATCAAATCATTTGATAAAAGAGCATGGATGTGCATACTTGTGGCTTGGCAACCTCCCATAGAGGAGAAGAGGCCAGCTGTGTATGAGTGAAACATATTTTGAAGGAAAACAAGTGGAACGATGGACTCTTGATGAAATCACCTCTGCAAATTACAATTCTAAAGCCATGGGTGCTATTTCTAGCCATATTTCTGGAAATATGTACAAACTTATCACCAATGAATGTATTGCTAATAATGCTTGGGATATCTTGCAGATGCAATGTGAGGGGATTCCAAGTGTTAAATCCACTAGACTTAGGATCTTAATGGATATATTTAAAATTCTTAGAATGGAGGAGACAAAAGACATTGTCTCCTATGTTGCTAAGATCCATGGGATATCTAATGAATGCACTAGCCTTGGTGAGTCTATCTCTAATGCCAGACTTATAAGCAAAATCTTGAGAACCTTAATTGAGAGGTTCAATATAAAGGTTGTTGTCTTAGAGGAGACTGATGACACAACCACAGTAGGTTTAGAAAATATTGTTGGTATTTTAACTGTGTTTGAACTAAATCTTGAGGCTCATAAAAAGAATAAGGCCATAAGCCTTTCCGTCAAAAGCTCTGTAGCAGTTCCAAAATAAATAATTGAGCTCTCCTCTGAAATTGATTAGTCAAGTCTCGAGGATGAGGATTTGGCCCTCATCTCTAAAAAATTCACTTATATACTGAAAAAAAAAGAGGATGAACAAGTTTCCAAATAGGCCTGCTCCCAGTGTTGAAAAACCAAAGGTTAAGATCCGAACTCACTTCCAATTTTCATACAAGTTCTTTTTTCTAATTTTGTTTAAAATAGGTTCTCCTTGGGAAAGGAAGATTGTTCTTGGTTTAGAAGTTTGTTATAATTTGTTATATTATTTTAATCCTTTTGTTTTCACTTATTCGGGTTTTTTCTTTTCTAAAACAGTTTTTAATAGTGAAAAGTTTTTTGAGCTTAAACCCTAGTTTTATGGGGTAGAACCAGTAAACATTTATATATTCATGTTATTCTATTTTTCCGTTGCCTATTGGTGGATGTGTGAACAGTTGTAACTAACATCTGTACTCACATCCGTGTTCTATTATGTTAAGCGATTTCCTATCTACACTAATCTTTCAATTGGTATCGTGAGCCAACTCTTGAAATATTAATGAGTGTTGATCCATAAAGTGTAGTAATAATGGAATGTCAGAATCATAAAAACAAACCTCAAGTCTTGGATGATACCAATTACAACTTTTGGAAGTCTAAGATGTGTAACTACATCAAATCCATTGATAAAAGAGCGTGGATGTGCATACTTGTGGCTTGGCAACCTCCCATAGAGGAGAAGAGGCTAGCTTCAGGTATGAGTGAAACATATTTTGAAGGAAAACAAGTGGAACGATGGACTCTTGATGAAATCACCTCTGCAAATTACAATTCTAAAGCCATAGGTGCTATTTCCAGCCATATTTATGGATATATGTACAAACTTATCACCAATGAATGTATTGCTAATAATGCTTGGGATATCTTGCATATGCAATGTGAGGGGATTCCAAGTGTTAAATCCACTAGACTTAGTATCTTAATGGACATATTTGAAATTCTTAGAATGGAGGAGACAGAAGACATTGTCTCCTATGTTTCTAAGATCCATGAGATCTCTAATGAATGTACTAGCCTTGGTGAGTCTATCTCTAATGCCAGACTTGTAAGAAAAATCTTGAGAACCTTACTCGAGAGGTTCAATATAAAGGTCGATGTTATAAAGGAGACTAATGACACCAACACATTAGTTTTATACAAAATTGTGGGTATTTTAATTGTGTTTGAACTAAATCTTGAGGCTCATAAAAAGAATAAGGCCATAAGCCTTTCCGTCAAAAGCTCAGTAGCGGTTCCAAAAGAACTAATTGAGCTCTCCTGCTGAAATTGACAAGTCATGTCTTGAGGATGAAGATTTGGCCTTCATCTCTAAAAAATTCATTTCTATACAGAAAAAAAAAGAGGATGAACAAGTTTCCAAATAGGCCTGCTCCCAGTGTTGAAAAACCAAAGGTTAACATCCGAACTCACATCTAGTTTTCGTACAAGTTCTTTCTTCTAATTTTGTTTAAAATAGGTTCTCCTTGGGAACGGAAGATTGTTCTTGGTTTAGAAGTTGGTTATAATTTGTTATATTATTTTAATCATTTTGTTTTCACTTATTCGTGTTTTTTCTTTTCTAAAACAACTTTTAATAGTGAAAAGTTTTTTGGGCTTAAAGCCTAGTTAGATGGGTTAGAACCGGTAAATGTTTATATATTCGAGTTATTCTATTTTTCGTTTCTTATTGGTGGATGTGTGAACAGTTGTAACTAACATCCGTACTCACATCCGTGTTCTCATTGTGTTAAACTGATTTCCTAGCTATACTAACTTTCAATTTATATCGGTGCCAACTCTTGAAATATTGCGAGTGTTGATCCATAAAGTGTAGTAATAATGGAATGTCGGAGAATCATCAAAACAAACCTCAAGTCTTGGATGATACCAATTACAACTTTTGGAAGTCTAAGATGTGTTACTACATCAAATCATTTGATAAAAGAGCATGGATGTGCATACTTGTGGCTTGGCAACCTCCCATAGAGGAGAAGAGGCCAGCTTCAGGTATGAGTGAAACATATTTTGAAGGAAAACAAGTGGAACGATGGACTCTTGATGAAATCACCTCTGCAAATTACAATTCTAAAGCCATGGGTGCTATTTCCAGCCATATTTCTGGAAATATGTACAAACTTATCACCAATGAATGTATTGCTAATAATGCTTGGGATATCTTGCAGATGCAATGTGAGGGGATTCCAAGTGTTAAATCCACTAGACTTAGGATCTTAATGGATATATTTAAAATTCTTAGAATGGAGGAGACAAAAGACATTGTCTCCTATGTTGCTAAGATCCATGGGATATCTAATGAATGCACTAGCCTTGTTGAGTCTATCTCTAATGCCAGACTTATAAGCAAAATCTTGAGAACCTTAACTGAGAGGTTCAATATAAAGGTTCTTTGTCTTAGAGGAGACTGATGACACAACCACAGTAGGTTTAGAAAATATTGTTGGTATTTTAACTGTGTTTGAACTAAATCTTGAGGCTCATAAAAAGAATAAGGCCATAAGCCTTTTCGTCAAAAGCTCTGTAGCAGTTCCAAAATAAATAATTGAGCTCTCCTCTGAAATTGATTAGTCAAGTCTCGAGAATGAGGATTTGGCCCTCTTCTCTAAAAAATTCACTTATATACTGAAAAAAAAAGAGGATGAACAAGTTTCCAAATAGGCCTGCTCCTAGTGTTGAAAAACCAAAGGTTAAGATCCGAACTCACTTCCAATTTTCATACAAGTTCATTTTTCTAATTTTGTTTAAAATAGGTTCTCCTTGGGAAAGGAAGATTGTTCTTGGTTTAGAAGTTGGTTATAATTTGTTATATTATTTTAATCCTTTTGTTTTCACTTATTCGGGTTTTTTCTTTTCTAAAACAGTTTTTAATAGTGAAAAGTTTTTTGGGCTTAAAGCCTAGTTTTATGGGGTAGAACCAGTAAACATTTATATATTCATGTTATTCTATTTTTCCGTTGCCTATTGGTGGATGTGTGAACAGTTGTAACTAACATCTGTACTCACATCCGTGTTCTATTATGTTAAACTGATTTCCTATCTACACTAATCTTTCAATTGGTATCAGAGCCAACTCTTGAAATATTACTGAGTGTTGATCCATAAAGTGTAGTAATAATGGAATGTCGAATCATAAAAACAAACCTCAAGTCTTGGATGATACCAATTACAACTTTTGGAAGTCTAAGATGTGTAACTACATCAAATCCATTGATAAAAGAGCGTGGATGTGCATACTTGTGGCTTGGCAACCTCCCATAGAGGAGAAGAGGCTAACTTCAGGTATGAGTGAAACATATTTTGAAGGAAAACAAGTGGAACGATGGACTCTTGATGAAATCACCTCTGCAAATTACAATTCTAAAGCCATGGGTGCTATTTCCAGCCATATTTATGGATATATGTACAAACTTATCACCAATGAATGTATTGCTAATAATGCTTGGGATATCTTGCATATGCAATGTGAGGGGATTCCAAGTGTTAAATCCACTAGACTTAGGATCTTAATGGACATATTTGAAATTCTTAGAATGGAGGAGACAGAAGACATTGTCTCCTATGTTTCTAAGATCCATGAGATCTCTAATGAATGTACTAGCCTTGGTGAGTCTATCTCTAATGCCAGACTTGTAAGAAAAATCTTGATAACCTTTTCTGAGAGGTTCAATATAAAGGTCGATGTTATAAAGGAGACTGATGACACCAACACATTAGGTTTATACAAAATTGTTGGTATTTTAATTGTGTTTGAACGAAATCTCGAGGCTCATAAAAAGAATAAGGCCATAAGCCTTTCCGTCAAAAGCTCTGTAGCAGTTCTAAAAGAACTAATTGAGCTCTCCTCTGAAATTGACAAGTCATGTCTTGAGGATGAGGATTTGGCCTTCATCTCTAAAAAATTCATTTCTATACTGAAAAAAAAAGAGGATGAACAAGTTTCCAAATAGGCCTGCTCCTAGTGTTGAAAAACCAAAGGTTAACATCCGAACTCACATCTAGTTTTCGTACAAGTTCTTTCTTCTAATTTTGTTTAAAATAGGTTCTCCTTGGGAACGGAAGATTGTTCTTGGTTTAGAAGTTGGTTATAATTTGTTATATTATTTTACTCATTTTGTTTTCACTTATTCGTGTTTTTTCTTTTCTAAAACAACTTTTAATAGTGAAAAGTTTTTTGGGCTTAAAGCCTAGTTAGATGGGTTAGAACCAGTAAACGTTTATATATTCGAGTTATTCTATTTTTTCGTTTCTTATTGGTGGATGTGTGAACAGTTGTAACTAACATCCGTACTCACATCCGTGTTCTGTTGTGTTAAGCGATTTCCTAGCTATACTAACTTTCAATTTATATCGAGCCAACTCTTGAAATATTGCGAGTGTTGATCCATAAAGTGTAGTAATAATGGAATGTCGAATCATCAAAACAAACCTCAAGTCTTGGATGATACCAATTACAACTTTTGGAAGTCTAAGATGTGTTACTACATCAAATCATTTGATAAAAGAGCATGGATGTGCATACTTGTGGCTTGGCAACCTCCCATAGAGGAGAAGAGGCCACTTCGGGTATGAGTGAAACATATTTTGAAGGAAAACAAGTGGAACGATGGACTCTTGATGAAATCACCTCGCAAATTACAATTCTAAAGCCATGGATGCTATTTCCAGCCATATTTCTGGAAATATGTACAAACTTATCACCAATGAATGTATTGCTAATAATGCTTGGGATATCTTGCAGATGCAATGTGAGGGGATTCCAAGTGTTAAATCCACTAGACTTAGGATCTTAATGGATATATTTAAAATTCTTAGAATGGAGGAGACAGAAGACATTGTCTCCTATGTTGCTAAGATCCATGGGATATCTAATGAATGCACTAGCCTTGGTGAGTCTATCTCTAATGCCAGACTTATAAGCAAAATCTTGAGAACCTTAACTGAGAGGTTCAATATAAAGGTTGCTGTCTTAGAGGAGACTGATGACACAACCACAGTAGGTTTAGAAAATATTGTTGGTATTTTAACTGTGTTTGAACTAAATCTTGAGGCTCATAAAAAGAATAAGGCCATAAGCCTTTCCCTCAAAAGCTCTGTAGCAGTTCCAAAAGAACTAATTGAGCTCTCCTCTGAAATTGACAAGTCAAATCTTGAGGATGAGGATTTGGCCCTCATCTCTAAAAAATTCAGTTCTATACTGAAAAAAAAAAGAGGATGAACAAGTTTCCAAATAGGCCTGCTCCTAGTGTTGAAAAACCAAAGGTTAACATCCGAACTCACACCCCAGTTTTCATACAAGTTCTTTGTTCTAATTTTGTTTAAAATAGGTTCTCCTTGGGAAAGGAAGATTGTTCTTGGTTTAGAAGTTGGTTATAATTTGTTATATTATTTTAATATTTTTGTTTTCACTTATTCATGTTTTTTCTTTTCTAAAACAGTTTTTAATAGTGAAAAGTTTTTTGGGCTTATAGCCTAGTTTGATGGGGTAGAACCAGTAAACGTTTATATATTCATGTTATTCTATTTTTCCGTTGCTTATTGGTGGATGTGTGAACAGTTGTAACTAACATCTGTACTCACATCCGTGTTCTGTTGTTTTAAACTGATTTCCTAGCTACACTAATCTTTCAATTGGTATCAGAGCCAACTCTTGAAATATTACTGAGTGTTGATCCATAAAGTGTAGTA
This sequence comes from Adenophora triphylla var. japonica, assembly GCA_022495995.1. Taxonomy (NCBI): domain Eukaryota; kingdom Viridiplantae; phylum Streptophyta; class Magnoliopsida; order Asterales; family Campanulaceae; genus Adenophora; species Adenophora triphylla. The sequence continues at coordinate 341,305 of JAFEMH010001262.1, read as the reverse complement.
ATAATGGAATGTCAGAATCATCAAAACAAACCTCAAGTCTTGGATGTTACCAATTACTACTTTTGGAAGTCTAAGATGTGTAACTACATCAAATCCATTGATAAAAGAGCGTGGATGTGCATACTTGTGGCTTGGCAACCTCCCATAGAGGAGAAGTGGCTTGCTTCAGGTATGAGTGAAACATATTTTGAAGGAAAACAAGTGGAACGATGGACTCTTGATGAAATCACCTCTGCAAATTACAATTCTAAAGCCATGGGTGCTATTTCCAGCCATGTTTCTGGAAATATGTAAAAACTTATCACCAATGAATGTATTGCTAATAATGCTTGGGATATCTTGCAGATGCAATGTGAGGGGATTCCAAGTGTTAAATCCACTAGACTTAGGATCTTAATGGATATATTTGAAATTCTTAGAATGGAGGAGACAGAAGACATTGTCTCCTATGTTGCTAAGATCCATGAGATCTCTAATGAATGCACTAGCCTAGGTGAGTCTATCTCTAATGCCAGACTTGTAAGCAAAATCTTGAGAACCTTAACTGAGAGGTTCAATATAAAGGTTGCTGTCATAGAGGAGACTGATGACACCAACACAGTAGGTTTAGACAAAATTGTTGGTATTTTAACTGTGTTTGAACTAAATCTTGATGCTCATAAAAAGAATAAGGCCATAAGTCTTTCCCTCAAAAGCTCTGTAGCAGTTCCAAAAGAACTAATTGAGCTCACCTCTGAAATTGACAAGTCAAGTCTTGAGGATGAGGATTTGGCCCTCATCTCTAAAAAATTCAGTTCTATACCGAAAAAAAAGAGGATGAACAAGTTTCCAAATAGGCCTGCTCCTAGTGTTGAAAAACCAAAGGTTAACATCCAAACTCACACCCAGTTTTCATACAAGTTCTTTGTTTTAATTTTGTTTAAAATAGGTTCTCCTCGGAAAGGAAGATTGTTCTTGGTTTAAAAGTTGGTTATAATTTGTTATATTATTTTAATATTTTTGTTTTCACTTATTCGTGTTTTTTCTTTTCTAAAACAGTTTTTAATAGTGAAAAGTTTTTTGGGTTTAAAGCCTAGTTTGATGGGGTAGAACCAGTAAACGTTTATATATTCGTGTTATTCTATTTTTCTGTTGCTTATTGGTGGATGTGTGAACAGTTGTAACTAACATCTGTACTCACATTTGTGTTCTGTTGTGTTAAACTGATTTCCTAGCTATACTAATCTTTCAATTGGTATCAGAGCCAACTCTTGAAATATTACTGAGTGTTGATCCATAAAGTGTAGTAATAATGGAATGTCAGAATCATCAAAACAAACCTCAAATCTTGGATGATACCAATTACAACTTTTGGAAGTCTAAGATGTGTAACTACATCAAATCCATTGATAAAAGAGCGTGGATGTGCATACTTGTGGCTTGGAAACCTCTCATAGAGGAGAAGAGGCCAGCTTCAGGTATTAGTGAAACATATTTTGAAGGAAACCTCGAGGAACGATGGACTCTTGATGAAATCACCTCTGCAAATTACATTTCTAAAGCCATGGGTGCTATTTCCAGCCATGTTTCTGGAAATATGTACAAACTTATCACCGATGAATGTATTGCTAATAATGCTTGGGATATCTTGCAGATGCAATGTGAGGGGATTCCAAGTGTTAAATCCACTAGACTTAGGATCTTAATGGATATATTTGAAATTCTTAAAATGGAGGAGATAGAGGACATTGTCTCTTATGTTACTAAGATCCATGAGATCTCTAATGAATGCACTAGCCTTGGTGAGTCTATCTCTAATGCCAAACTTGTAAGCAAAATATTGAGAACCTTATCTGAGAGGTTCAATATAAAGGTTGCTGTCATAGAGGAGACTGATGACACCAACACAGTAGGTTTAGACAAAATTGTTGGTATTTTAACTGTGTTTGAACTAAATCTTGAGGCTCATAAAAAGAATAAGGCCATAAGCCTTTCCCTCAAAAGCTCGGTAGCAGTTCCAAAAAAACTAATTGAGCTCTCCTCTGAAATTGACAAGTCAAGTCTTGAGGATGATGAGGATTTGGCCCTCATCTCTAAAAAATTCAGTTCTATACTGAAAAAAAAAGAGGATGAACAAGTTTCCAAATAGGCCTGCTCCTAGTGTTGAAAAACCAAAGGTTAACATCCAAACTCACACCCAGTTTTCATACAAGTTCTTTGTTCTAATTTTGTTTAAAATAAGTTCTCCTTGGAAAAGGAAGATTGTTCTTGGTTTAGAAGTTGGTTATAATTTGTTATATTATTTTAATATTTTTGTTTTCACTTATTCGTGTTTTTTATTTCCTAAAACAATTTTTAATAGTGAAAAGTTTTTTGGGCTTAAACCCTAGTTTGATGGGGTAGAACCAGTAAACGTTTATATATTTGTGTTATTCTATTTTTCCGTTGCTTATTGGTGGATGTGTGAACAGTTGTAACTAACATCTGTTTTCACATCCATGTTCTGTTGTGTTAAACTAATTTCCTAGCTACACTAATCTTTCAATTGGTATCAGAGCCAACTCTTGAATTATTACTGAGTGTTGATCCATAAAATTTAGTAATAATGGAATTTCAGAATCATCAAAACAAACCTCAAGTCTTGGATGATACCAATTACAACTTTTGGAAGTCTAAGATGTGTAACTACATCAAATCCATTGATAAAAGTGCGTGGATGTGCATACTTGTGGCTTGGCAACCTCCCATAGAGGAGAATAGGCCAGCTTCAGGTATTAGTGAAACATATTTTGAAGGGAAACCAGAGGAACGATGGACTCTTGATGAAATCACCTCTGCAAATTACAATTCTAAAGCCATGGGTGCTATTTCCAGCCATGTTTCTAGAAATATGTACAAACTTATTTCCAATGAATTTATTGCTAATAATGCTTGGGATATCTTACAGATGCAATATGATGGGATTCCAAGTGTCAAATCCACTAGACTTAGGATCTTAATGGACATATTTGAAATTCTTAGAATGGAGGAGACAGAAGACATTGTCTCCTATATTGCTAAGATCCATGAGATCTATAATGAATGCACTAGCCTTGGTGAGTCTATCTCTAATGCCAGAATTGTAAGCAAAATATTGAGAACCTTACCTGAGAGGTTCAATATAAAGGTTGCTGTCATAGATGAGACTGATGACACCAACACAGTAGGTTTAGACAAAATTTTTAGTATTTTAACTGTGTTTGAACTAAATCTTGAGGCTCATAAAAAGAATAAGGCCATAAGCCTTTCCCTCAAAAGCTCTGTAGCAGTTCCAAAAGAACTAATTGAGCTCTCTTCTGAAATTGACAAGTCAAGTCTTGAGGATGAGGATTTGGCCCTCATATTTAAAAAATTCAGTTCTTTACTGTAAAAAAAAGTGGATGAACAAGTTTCCAAATAGGCCTGCTGCTAGTGTTGAAAAACCAAAGGTTAACACTGAGAATGGGGTCAGAAGACCAAACCTAGAGAATAAGAAATCCTCTGATTCTGTGCAATGTATAGCATGTCGTGACTTTGGTCACTGTGCTAATTAATGTGCTAACACACTTAAAAATAAGGGAATTAGCTTGATTGCCTCCCTAAGTGATAGTGAGGATGAAGAGGAAGTTGCTAACATGTTTGTGATAAACTGCCATTCTGTGTTTAATGCTCATTTTGCAGGAATTGAAAAGAGAGATTTTGAGGAGAATGTAGATGTGGACTTAGAAGTGGACACATCCTTGGACACATCTGAAGATACATCTAATCTAACCCTCAACCGTTTCTCTATAAAAGAAGATTCAGATGATAAAGGAAGAGACATTCCCTATTAGGAACTCTTTGAGACATACAAAGAAATGCATACTGATTGGATAAAAAGGATGAACAAAATTGAGGTACTAGCCAAGGTAAACAAAGCTCTTTCTGATAAATTGTCTGTTTGCGAAGATGAGAAAGCTAAACTTTCAAAAGAAAATGATGATAAAAAATATACCATTGCTAAACTTGAAGTTCTGGTAACCAAGAGAGATGTTGAGCTTAAAAAAAAAAATCAAAATTGATTTTGAAAAAGCTGAAGGTACATTAACCAAGTTAAATACTGGGAAAATGAAACTTGATGATGATATAGCTATTGGTAAAACTGGAAAAACTGGTATTGGGTTTGAAAAAACCAAATATGTAAAAGAGGGAAGTGGGGTTTTAAAAACTGATGAAAAACCAATTCTGAGTGCCAAAAGGCCAAGAAGAAGGTATTATATCTGTCATTACTGCTTTGCTACTGGGCACATTCGTCCCTTTTCTTATAAATTAAAAGATGATAGAAAAGCTGGTTGTGTAAACCAAACTTAAATGTGTGACAAGATGTGTACACATCCAGACACACTTCTAGAAACTAGGCTATTACCGACAAAATTTTACTGACGGAGCGCGTCCGTCGGTAATACCGACGGAATAACAACGATTACCGTCGGTAAATGTGAATTTTGCGCCGGTAGTATCGATGGAGCGAGTCCGTCCGTATTACCGACAGATATTGGTTGTTGGTAATTCGTAGAATAAATATGCTTAAACAGAGGTGTCGTATGTCTCTCTCTTAAACCTAAACCTAATCGCTTACCCCTTCTCTCTCTCTCTCCCCTCCTGTGAAACCCATTTTCACATTCTCTCTCTACAATCGTCGCTCCATTATCACCTCCATGCATAAATCCCAAAGATCGGCAGTCATCTTCTCTATTTCTAATTTGTGGTCCTCAGCAAGTACAGGTAGCGCTAATTTTTCATACCGTTCCCTTTTCTGATTTATTTCTCTAACTCTGATCTCCTAGATTTCAAGTGTTTATTCTTTTTGGAATCCCTAATTTCACTGTCCTTGAAGCCCTCCCCTGTAACCGATTTGCATTTTGTTAGAGATTTTGTCTATTTTTAATTTTAATTTTTCCTTTGAAATTGGGGTTTTTCCTCAACCCTGCTATTCTTCCTCTCTACTGATCTGAAATTTTAAACTGTAATGCATGCTTGTCTTCTGTCTTCATTAAGAGGTAGCTGGACTAACTGTAATCACAAAAAAAAAAATTAATAAACTTGCATATGGTTCCTTTGAAACATCACAATTTGGCATGTAACACCAGCCATTTTGTTCCTACCTGTTGGTTCACAGAACTTGAAAATGGTTGCATTTGTTCAGTCTAACTCTAGATCTAAAATTACTATGTTTTGATAAAAGAGGAAGATTAGACCTGAACTTGTGTTCTTGTACTTATAGTTTACCTTCATTAGATCTATTAAACCTTATTTTAAGATCTTGATTTTGTTTCAAGATGCAAAGCTAAATGACTTGTAAAATTTGTTTGGTTTTATATTCCAGATACCCAACTTCTTGATTGCTTTTGCCTTGATGTAACATGATAGGTACTCTGCTGCACGATGAAGACGATGAACGAGAAAATGTAGAGAAGGAAAAGAATGTGCTCATATGGTAAGACCATTGTTTTTATGAATCTTTAGTTTAGATGGTTTTTGCCCTTTCTCCTTTATGGCACGATTTCAATAATTTTTCTGCATTCTATGGTATTATAGCATTGTTAAAGCTATTACAAGTATTAGTGATAAAGCTCTTTCTTATGGATATGTAGCACAATCATTTCCAATACTTAATGATGCCCCATTTGTTCTTTTCTTATTATTATCATTATTAATATGCTATATTACTGAAAGCGTGAGCTTTTTAGGGAACAAATTCTTGTTTCCTTATTTCAAAAGACTTCTTTTATGGTAAGAAGCTTTTGGGACTTTCATGGAAGATTTATTATTGTCCTACTTTAACTAGGACATTGTAAATAAAGTAAATATCTTTTATTTATGCACATAGGTTTATATTAGGACTAACCTACTAATATTCTATTTCTTTGTGAGTGTGTTTATGTTTTCTTATAGGAAAAGAGATCTCACAAAGGAAGATGTTGATTACTTGAAGATCTTCTCCAAAGTGCATATAAATACAAGGCATTCAGCACAAGAGAAGCTACGGAAATTCTGAGAGAAAAATACATATTCTTCATAGTTTTCGACTTTGTGTTTTAGGTTGTGAGTGAAGGTTGTGAGACACATCCGTAACTCTCATCTAGTTTTTCATACAGTTTTTTGTTTTACTTCTGACAAGAATAGGTCCTACTTGGGAAAGGGGAGCTGTTCTTGTCATAGAAGGTGATTAGAACTCGTTTAGTATTTTAGTATTTTGGTTTTTCACTTATCTATTTTTGTAAGCATCGAAAGTTTTTATAGTGAAAAGTTTTTGGGCGTAAGCCTAGTTTGCTGATCTCATAGATCAGTAAGCGTATATAACTCTTGCGTTATTGCTTTTAATTTGTTTTATTCCGCTGCATTATCTGTGGATGTGTGGACAGTTGTGAGACACATCTGTACTCACATCCGTTGTCTGTTGGGTGATTAAAATTTCCTAGCTACACGAAACTTTCAATTGGTATTAGAGCCAACTCTCGATATATTACTGAGTGTTGATCCAGAAAGTGTAGTCATTATGGAATGCCAAAATCACCAAAACAGGCCTCCTGTATTGGATGGCACCAATTACTCTCTTTGGAAGTCTAAGATGCGTAATTATATCAAAAGTATTGATGAAAGGGCTTGGATGTGTATCCTTGTTGCATGGCAACCTTCTACTGTGGAGAAAAAGCCTGCATCTGGTGTTGGTGAGTCAATTTTCGAAAGAAAACCTGAAAGTCAATGGACTCTTGATGAAATACATTTGGCTAACTATAATTCTAAAGCAATGGGTGCTATTTCCAGCCATGTTTCTGGGAATATGTACAAGCTTATCACTAATGAGAATGTAGCCAAAGCTGCTTGGGATATCCTGCAAACACAATGTGAGGGGGCACCAAGTGTAAAAGCTACAAGACTTAGAATTTTAATGGATAGGTTTGAGTTGCTTCGAATGGAAGAAACTGAGGACATTGTATCATATGCTGCTAAGATTCATGAGATTTCAAATGAGTGCACAAGTCTAGGAGAATCAATCTCCAATGCAAGACTTGTGAGTAAGATTTTGAGGACCTTACCTGAGAGGTTCAACATAAAAGTGGCTATGATTGAGGAAACAAATGACACCAATACCGTAGGTCTAGATACAATCGTAGGGATTTTGACTGTGTTTGAGCTAAATCTTGAAGCTCAGAAAAAGAACAAAACTCACAGTCTTGCACTCAAAAGTGTTGCTGTGCTTCCAAAAGAGCTTGTGGAATTATCCTCTGAGATTGACAAGTCAAATCTTGAAGAAGAGGATGTAGCTCTTATTTCAAAGAAATTCAGTTCCATACTGAAAAATAAAAGGATAAGTAAGTTTCCAAACAGACCTACTCCCAGTGCTCCTGAAAAACCAAAACCTAGCACTGACACTGGATTCAAAAAACCAAGCTTTGAAAACAAAAAGTCCTCTGAGTCTGTTCTATGTAGGGCATGTCGTGGCTTTGGTCATTATGCCAATGAGTGTGCTAATACACTCAAAAAGAAGGGAATGAGCTTAACTGCTACCCTTAGTGACAGTGAGGATGACGATGAAGTAGCTAACATATCTATTACCAATTGCCATTCTGTGTTTAATGCTTTTTGTGCAGATATAGAAGATGGAGTTCCTGAAAAATCTTTGGATGTGGTCTCAGATGTGTAGACATCTGGTGTCACATCTCGACCTATCTTGAAGCTGTTTCACAGTAAAAGGAGATTCTGAAGATGAAGAGAGGGACATCCCCTATGAGGAACTTTTTGCAACATACAAGGAGTTGCATACAGATTGGATGAAAAGATTGGACAAGATTGAGGTACTTGTTAAGGTAAATAAATTACTTTCTGATAAATTGGCTGCTTGTGAAGATGAAAAAGCTATACTTTCAAAGGAAAATGATGTTCAAAAAGATACCATTGCCAAACTTGAAGTCCTTGTAACCAAAAGAGAAGTTGAGCTTGAAAAATTCAAAAATGAATGTGAGAAAGCTGAGAGTACATTTACCAAGTTAAACAAAAGTAAGATGAAACTTGATGAAGCTATCTCTATAGGTCAGCTTAACAAAACTAGTTTGGGCTTTGAAAAAGGTAATTTTGTAAAGGAGGGATGTGAGGCTTCTACATCAAAAGGTGTGGAAAAACCAATTTTTAGAGAAAAATTCCTTTTGAGTGAGAAAAGACCAAGTGCCACCTGCAATGTTGTTTACTCTTCCCTTAAGAGTACTGTCTCTAGCTCTTGGTATTTTGATAGTGGGTGCTCTAGGCACATGACTGGAAACCAAGCAGTCCTCCTTGACTATGAAGTGATTAGTGGGGGGAAAGTAAACTTTGGTGGAGGTGCTCAAGGAAAAATTGTTGGAAAAGGAACCCTAGATGTCAAGGGTCTCTCAAAATTGCACAATGTGTACCATGTGGAAGGCTTGAAAGCCAACCTGATATGCATCAGTCAACTATGTGATGATGATCTTTATGTGAAGTTTGATAAGCACTTGTGTGAAGTGTTTGATAAGGATAATAAATGTTTGTTTACTGGTCCTAGATCTGCTGATAATTGTTACCAATTTGGTGACAATCTTTCTTGCCTAAGCTCAAAAGCTAATGATGTCAATCTGTGACACCAAAAATTAGGGCATGCTAGCTGTAGAACTCTAGAAGAACTTCAAAGGTTTGAAGCTATTAAAGAACTCCCTAAACTGAACTTCAAGAACCCTGATGTCTGTGGTTCATGTCAAAAGGGAAAACAAACAAAAGCATCACATAAAAAGGTCCAACAATGCTCCACTTCTAGGTGTTTGGAGCTGATTCACACTGATTTAATGGGACCTATTGAAGTAGAAAGCTTTGGTAGGAAAAAGTATGCCTTTGTGTGTGTTGATGATTATTCTAGGTACACTTGGGTAATGTTCTTAAGAGTGAAATCTGAAACCATTGGTGAATTCAGAAATTGGTACAAAAGGGTGAGAAATCTTTATGGTCTTAAGATTGTAAGGATTAGGTCTGACCATGGCACTGAATATGAGAACCAAATGTTTACTAATTTTTGCAAATTTAAGGGAATCACCCATGAGTTTTCTGCACCAATCACTCCACAACAAAATGGAATTGCTGAAAGAAAGAATAGAACTTTGCAAGAAATGGCTAGGGTCATGTTAAGTTCTAAAAACCTGTCCAAGAAATTTTGGGCAGAAGCTTTAAACACTGCTTGTCACATTGGCAATAGAGTGTTTCTAAGGATTGGTAGCACAGTCACTCCATACTAAATCCTCCTTGGAAGGAAACCAACTGTGAAGTATTTTCATGTGTTTGGATGTATTTTTTACATTCTCAATGATAGAGAATATCTGTCCAAGTTTGATTCAAAGAGTGACAAAGCAATTTTCATGGGCTATTCCACTAATAGTAGAGCTTACAGAGTTTTTAATCTCAAAACTAAGACCATTATGGAATCTGCTAATGTTATTTTTGATGACTCACTTGATCTTAACCTCAAGACTGCTGAGGATGATGTTTCAGGTTGCCTACTGGACTGGAAGGATGAAGAAACAGGTGCTGAAAAACCAACAGAAACATTCAGTGCTGAAAAATATGTTGAACCTGATAAGGATGTAACCAAGGATGTGGACACATCTGCCTCCACATTTGAACCCACATCTTCTCCCATATCCACTCAAAATCCTGTAACTGAGGACAGCACCTCTGAATCTGATCAGGATGATGCTCAAGAAGATAATGTGGATGGGTGTATAGATAGATCAAAGGATATTCCTTCAAAAATCCAGAAAAACCACCCCACTTCACAAGTTGTGGGAGATGTGCATGCTCATGTGAGAACTAGACAAAAGGACAAAGCTGATTATAGAAAGATGGCTGGTTTATGGAGTTGCTCCTCAGCATACTCCCAGGTAAGCTTTTGTTGTTTTGTTTCAAAGATTGAACCTAAGAATATTGCAAAAGCATTGAAAGATGCTTACTGGATTCTTGCTATGCAAGATGAGTTAATTCAATTTGAAAAGAATGAGGTTTGGACTCTTGTCCCTAGACCCTCACATGGAAATGTCATAGGAACCAAATGGATTTTCAAAAACAAAACTGATGAGCAAGGTGTGATCATTAGAAATAAAGCTAGGTTAGTTGCTCAAGGTTACACTCAAATTAAGGGAATTTATTTTGAGGAGACATTTGCTCCTGTTGCTAGGATTGAGTCCATTAGGCTGTTATTAGCCATTGCTTGTTATCTCAAGATTACTCTTCATCAAATGGATGTTAAGAGTGCCTTTCTAAATGGGATATTGAATGAGGAAGCCTATGTTGAACAACCTAAAGGTTTTGTGGACTCCAAGTATCCTAACCATGTGTATGAGCTGAAGAAAGCTCTGTATGGGCTAAAATAAGCCCCTAGAGCTTGGTATGGTAGGTTGACTGACCATTTGCTTCACCTAGGATTCAAGAGAGGTGAGGTTGACAAAACACTGTTTGTGAGGAAAAATAAAAGGGAGATTCTTGTGGCACAAATCTATGTGGATGGTATTGTGTTTGGGTCAAACTCTGACCCTATGCTAGCTGAGTTTATGGATAGCATGACTTCTACATTTGAGATGAGTATGGTAGGTGAGTTGAATTTTTTCTTAGGCCTACAGATTAAACAATTCAAAGATGGCATGTTCATCTCACAGTCTAAGTATGCCAAGAATCTTGTGAAAAAATTTGTACTTGAACACTCTTCACATCAAAGAACACCAATGGAATATTCCCAAACGCTAAGTAATGATTCAGATTGTGAGAGTGTTTATCAAACCCTGTACAGAAGCATGATTGGAAGTCTGCTTTACCTCACTGCAAGTAGACCTGACATTATGTACAGTGTGTGTCTCTGTGCAAGATACCAAGCCAACCCAAAGGTGTCCCATCTGAAAGCCTTGAAAAGAATCATTAGATATGTGAGTGGGACTGTGAACCTAGGACTGCATTACTCTAAAGAAACAAACACCAATTTGGTTGGGTACACTGATTCTGATTGGGCTGGAAATAGTGATGATAGAAAGATTACCACAGGTGGATGTTTCTACCTAGGAAATAACCTTGTGTCTTGGTATAGTAGGAAGCAGAATTGTGTGTCTTTATCCACTGCAGAGGCTGAGTATGTTGCCCTTGGGAGTTGCTGCACACAACTGATTTGGATGAATCAAATGTTGAAAGATTATGGATTAAATAGCAAAATTTTGACTGCTTTCTGTGATAACAAAAGTGCCTTGGACATATCTAAAAATTCTGTCCAACATTCTAGAACAAAACACATTGATATTAGACATCATTTCATTAGAGATCTTGTAGAATAAAAAACTGTGTGTTTGGAATTTGTTGGGACTGAAAATCAATTGGCTGATATATTTACAAAGGCATTAGATTTGGAGAGATTTTCCTCCTTGAGGAAGTCTCTTGGTTTGTGTGATATCTAAGGTTGTGAGCACAAATGTGTCTCACATCCTCTAACACATCTGTATATTAGATTAACTGAAAAAAATATAAAATTAAAAATCAAAAAAAAATTATCATGCATTAGCACGAAATTTCTCAGTGTGGTCACTTGTGAGTCTTCATCTTTGACATTATTTTTGATCACTTAATTGTGAGCACTTCCTGTTCATGTCATCTTTTGATGACTTGATATAGCCTTCCTAGGTATCTCACAGTGGGTGCTATAAAAGGAAAAAATATATGTGAGAAACAGCTGCTTCACCCTTAGTATGAAGCCAGACCATTGTGATCAAGTGATTTTCATAAGAAAACTTAAAATCAAACTTGACAAGATCATTGGGAAAAAGGGCTATCTTTGGGATCAAGTAAAGTGAAAGCTACTCACAATGCAAAAATTCACAACAAAAAAAATGGTGGATGCATCCTAGAGGCTGTGCAGATTGAATTATTGGTCATTGACTTTTTGTGATCTAAATGTGTCCCCAAATGTGACTCACATCTTATGCCACATCTATAAGCTGATGAGATTTTTCCATCACCTGTGTGTTTGCATCATGCTAGGCATACTGCATTCTTTAGGTCATATAGGAGCTTTGTAAATATGCTAGTTAATTTATTTTCATTCTTAATTTATTCTTTGATTTTATAGGTTTTTGATCTTCCATATCTCTCATGAAAGAAAAAGGTGTGTATCATTCCTTGTTTGAAAAGGTTGGAAAATTTCGAATGGGATTATGGTTTGAAAAAGATATGGCAAAAATATTTTTGTTTCCATAAAAATCTATCAAATCTTGTTTATATTAATCCCCTATTTTTTCGAAGGTGGTTTTGTGTGGTAATCTCAAAGGATTCTAGCCGTTGGAGGACTGTTAAGGTATTAAGGTTGTGTGAAACCTTTTTGGAGAAGGATTCCAAGTTTATGTTGGAAAGGGGGAGCTGTGAGTATTAATTAGACCTCACATCCGTCCCATCCCCCATAAACCCTTGCTAAAACCTTTTGTTCTTCTATCTTTTGCACACAATCACACACACATTGCAATTAATTCCCTTGCACTGTTCAACCTAACGCTCTTGAGTTGTTTAAATGGCTGATCACTCAAACATTCGTGAGGAAGACGTCCTAGACATTGAGCCCCTTTCTGTCGCCATTGCTGAAGCTCCAATTACTGCCCCTGTTTTACCCTCTTTTGAACCTTCTTCAACCAAAAAGAGGAAGCTAACTCCTGCGAAATCATTGGGCCATGCTGCAAACCCTGTTCCCCAACGCAATCTACGTCGATCACACAGGGTTAGGAAACTGTCAGAAGCTGACAAGCCTAAGAATTTGAAGAAACCTGGTGGTAAGCCCTCTACTGCCATAGCCTGTGATGAAGAAGAAGAAGAAGAGGTAATTCCTCCTCTTGTTAGAACTAGGGCTCAACCTGCAAATCTTCCTCCCTCAGTTGTTGCCCCTGTTATTGATCCTTCTAAAGTAATTCCCCATGCTGATCCTATTGATCCTGTTCCATCCTCTCCTAATAAGCCTTTTGATCCCATCATCCCTACTCCTACTCCTGTTGTTGATATTCCTGTCCCTGAGGCTGCAAATCCTGTTGATGATCTCTCTGTATTCAGTGATGAAGAGCCCTTGGCCAATATCTTAATGGAGTTAAAAGGTAAGAAAAAGGTGGCTGCTACAGACCTAGAGCCCATTGATGAAGAAGCTGATGAGTCTGAGTCTAGTTATGATAGTGATGATACTGCCTTAGATGCCAATTTCAAGCTAGGAAGGGCTGAGCTTGAACAAGAGAAGGAGGACCAAGAAAAGGATGCCTCTTCTGATGATGAGACAGATGTGGAGTCTGTCAAAATACCATCTCCTGCAAAGGATGTGTCTGAAGATGTGCACACATCCAGACGTACATCCACCCGGAAGAAGGCTGATAAGGGTATTTCTACAACTCTTTCCATTACTCCTGCCCCTAAACCCTTTTCTAAGAAATTTTTAACCAAGAATGCCTCTGATAGGTTTGGTCTGATCTCTAATAAGGCCTTTATTGTGGAGATGAAAAGAGATAGAGAAACTATCTTTAAATTAGGTATCTAAATTTTTTGAAGAGAGAGGCATGTTTTTAACTGTGGATCACCCTCTCCCATTCTATCCTAAGATGGTGTATGAGTTTTATGCCAATTTAACCAAAGAGATAGATAGATACGCCTCTCCCTACACTGTCTATGTTAGAGGAAAGTTTGTCCCCTTTTCCCCATCTGTGATCAATGATTTTCTTGGGTTAGATATTACTTTGGATCAGCTGTGTGTTGTTTCTGAGGAAGAACTTGTGTCTGCAATCACCCATGGCAAAGTGACCTCTTGGCCTGTAAAGCCAAAAGATTTGGGAAGTGGTTCTCTCTCCTCTCTTTATTGTTTTCTGCATACTGTTCTTGCTGCCAACCTGTGCCCCTCAAACAACAAGACCTCTGTTACTAGGGTGCAAGCTGACTTGCTCTATAGGTTGGGTGTTAAAAGAGATATCAATTTTGGAGACTTTATTTTTAGAAAAATTTGTGGTTATGGAGAATCCCCTTCTAAGAAGTGGTCTTTACCCTATCCCTCTCTTATCTCTCAAATTTTGATTGCCAATGGTGTTAAGCCTGAGAAAGGTGAAGATAGGGTTGATAAGATTGAGTTGTTTAAGGAGACCAAAACCCTCCTAGATACCAAGCAAAGATTTGTGGATCTCCCTTTGGGTACTGTCCCTGAAATTTCTATGCCAGATGTGGACACAACTGAACCCACATCTGAAGATCCTTTTGATGCTCAAATGAAGGATTTGGATGCTGAAATTGCAGCTGCTGAATCTCATTCCTCTGCCTTAACTGATCAACTTCAAGCCTCCATTTCTCATGTCAATAATCTCAAGGCCCTTAATGATAGACTCCTCAAATGGCATGCTAACCTTTCTGCTCAAAAAGGGGGAGATGAACCTGCACCTGCTGCTGCTGGAAACAGAGTTTGGGATGCTGCTGTTGCTGCTGCTGGCTGGAGGAGCTGGGAACTTTGAATTAAGGGGGAGAAGATTTTTTAATAGTTGTTTTACTTTGATGGTTTTAAGACAATTTTTAATTTCTGTTTTAGTTTTAAACAATGGGTTGTAATAACTTTAATTAGGATGTTGCTGAATGGTTGTTTTGCTTTTGTTTTTTAATGAACTATTGCTATTCTGCTCTAACTTATTTTATGCAGTTTTTATGTGTGGATGTGTAAACACATCTGGACACACATCCATTCAGGGGGAGTTGTGCTTATATCTGAATTTTGTGGTCAGAAAATGTGATTACTATAAATCTTTGGTTTTGACCAGAAAGTCCAAAATAGGGGGAGATTGAAAGCGTGAGCTTTTTAGGGAACAAATTCTTGTTTCCTTATTTCAAAAGACTTCTTTTATGGTAAGAAGATTTTAGGACTTTCATGGAAGATTTATTATTGTCCTACTTTGACTAGGACATTGTAAATAAAGTAAATATCTTTTATTTATGTACATAGGTTTATATTAGGACTAACCTACTAATATTCTATTTCTTTGTGAGTGTGTTTATGTTTTCTTATAGGAAAAGAGATCTCAGAAAGGAAGATGTTGATTACTTGAAGATCTTCTCCAAAGTGCATATAAATACAAGGCATTCAGCACAAGAGAAGCTATGGAAATTCTGAGAGAAAAATACATATTTTTAATAGTTTTTGACTTTGTGTTTTAGGTTGTGAGTGAAGGTTGTGAGACACATCCGTAACTCACATCTAGTTTTTCATAGTGTTCTTTGTTTTACTTCTGACTAGAATAGGTCCTACTTGGGAAAGGGGAGCTGTTCTTATCATAGAAGGTGATTAGAACTCGTTTAGTACTTTAGTATTTTAGTTTTTCACTTATCTGTTTTTGTAAGCATCGAAAGTTTTTATAGTGAAAAGTTTTTGGGCGTAAGCCTAGTTTGCTGATCTTACAGATCAGTAAGCGTATATAACTCTTGCGTTATTGCTTTTAATTTGTTTTATTCCGCTGCATTATCTGTGGATGTGTGGACAGTTGTGAGACACATCTGTACTCACATCCGTTGTCGGTTGGGTGATTAAAATTTCCTAGCTACACGAAACTTTCAATTACTTTTTATTTTGTGGGGTAGTATCTGCCAAAAAAAATTGGTAACAGGCCAAAATCGAACAAAAGTATTAAAACATTTGTTTGCACCTCTGGGAAAACCTTCTGGTTTAACCAACATGACTGGTTAGAGTGCTAGGTATCCTTATATTTTCCCTTTTGTAGCTTACAGCAAGGCTCTTGAAGATGCTCTCGCGGTGTTGGACAAGATTTCTATGCCAATCGACGTGAATGACCGTAACCTTATTAACTTTCTCTTTTTATATTTTTACTTTTACATGAATGTGAAGTGTGTTTGGCATAGATTTTCCACTTCTATAGAATTTGGTATTAACACTCCCACTCTCACTTGTTAGTAAAGACATAGAATTCATGCACTATTGAATGACATAATTATCCATAAATTTAGATTGCTGGTTGTTAGGCGAGACTCTGTTTTGGAACATGGCATGAAGAAAGAGACTTCTGTTTGACACCTTTGGATAAAACAGGGATTCTTTTCTTGACACAGATTTCATGTTTTTTCTTGTCTTGATACATTTCAACTATGTTATTTTTCAGGGCTGTTGATCATCAATGGGATGGTAGTCTCTTTGCCACAGTTAGTGCTCAAGTAGATATATGGGACCACAATAGGTTCCAATCCTGAATTATTTCTCTTGTTCATTATATATATTTGTTATATGAGGTTTCGTGTTCTTAATTATCCAATTATATAGGTCTCAACCAGTGAATACTTTTGAATGGGGAATAGATACAGTTATATCTGTGCGATTCAACTCGGGGGAGCCAAATGTATTGGCCACGACAGCTAGGTATGCACTTCACTTTTTATCATTATGAGAGACCTTAATCCGTGTTTGTGTGATTTTTATTGTAATGATTAAGTTTATAACGACGATGAGCTTTTTGTCTTATATCATTACCTATTGGGATCTCATTCGCCAGCAAAATTTGTTTCTAATTGAGGCTCCCACCCATTTTAAAGGGTGCATAATACTAGCCAAACTAGAGCAGAGGCATAATGCTTACACATCACAGAACCGTGTCAACCTAGCATCAGAATGCATGTGTAGTGTTGCTGAGTATATATATGCCATACCACATTCCTATCTTGGTTGGTTTACATTATGTAGTGACAGAAAATCGATGCTCAATTCTTATCATGAACATGAATTGTACATCGGCCCTTTGTATCTATGTTTTGCTGCCCTGGCTGGAAGTTAGCCTTTAACCATCAAAAAAATTACCCATCAGTCTATCACTTACTTTTGACACGTGATGTTCCTTGTGGGATATGCATGCTTTATTGTGGAACTACAATGTATCCAGAAACATTGTTATATATGGTTTTGACAAAGAAACATATCCAATGTTATCTGACAGCCAAGATACACTCAATGGACATTGGACAGCCAATACTTAACCTGCACAACTTATAAATCAACCTGACAGCAATGATCAATAAAGACCAATCAAATAAATCAAATGTATTTCTTTACAAAGAGATCATTACATGTCATCTATCTTAATCCTTGACTCCTACTCATCTAGATCAAATAGCTAAACCTGACAGCTAAGAATCTCATCAGCAGAGGTCTCATCCCTCTGACAGCTATGATCTTCAAAGACAGCAACAATGATTTATCTCTGTGATGACCAAGATGTGCCTTGCCCAAAACTCTCAACAAACATTGCCTTGTCATCTCCATGAAGATCCTCTGCACAAGGGTTGCAAATTCCAGTTGTTCTTATCCAGTCAACAATGCTCTAAATGCAAACACTATTCCACCCACATTCATTTACTGCATTGTCTCCCCAACGGCTATATTCCAGCTTATAAAAGGAAGCCTCCTTGACTGAAGCTACTGCCCTTAAACCTACAACTTTTGCAACCTTCCCTTCACCCTTGTATACCTGCAAACCTGCAAACCATTTTCAAACAATTCTCAGACACTTGAGACTGTACTTCAAGTGTATAAACAACTTTGTAAACCACTTAAGACTGACTTTAAGTGTGTATTGTAATTTGCTTCGTAACAAGCAAATCCCTAATTGACTGTACTAATTAGGAAGTGGAGGTTCAAGGAACTTGCCTATTCAATCTTGTAACTCTTAAAGGAAACTAGAGTATAGTGGATTGAACTCACTTGTCAAGATTGACAGTGAGAGTAGACATAGGAGGAGTGAACTCTGAACCACTTTAAACCCATATGTCATTTGGTATTATCACAGACAAACACACACTCACTTACACACACATACACTAATCACTTATCTTTACATTATTTCACCTCTATTTATTCCGTTGCACATTATACTCTTGTCATCTAATCAGTTAATATCTGACAGCTAAGAATTCACCTTAGCTGCCAAAGCTTAACTGTCTGATCTTATTTTAGTTGATCAAGTAAACAGGACCTTTCAATTGGTATCAGAGCTTGTCTTCACCACCAAAAGTCTAACAACTTGTGAAGGATCATCTCTCAACCCACCATGCCTCAACCAAGAAGAAATAATGAGAAAGACATTGCACACATTGATGACTGTGGATCTTTTGAAATCTATGCATCAAAGATCAAAACCTATCTTGATGAAAACAATATTTGGAACTGGTATGCATTAGAAAATGAAGTCACCTATCCAATCCAACCAGATTCAAATGGTGGAGCCAGTAAAATGAAATCCCCAAAAAATTGGACTAAGTATGAAAGGCAACTAATTAGTGCCAACCTTAAAGTCAAAAACATACTTCAAAAGAGTGTAAATGATTCTCTAGCACAAGAGATTGCTAAAGAACCAACTGCAAAATCAGCCTGGGAACTCATCCATGCCAAGTTCCAGAAACACACCAGTGTTAGAACCCAAAACCTGTACAATCTGCTTAGACAACTAGACAACTTTAAGTTCTACCCTGGTGAAATGGTCAGTGCTGCTAGACCAAGGTTTGAAGACCTTGTCAGATCCATTGTTGACCATGGAAAAACCTTTGAGAACCAAGACATATGCCTAAAAATATATTCCAACCTTCCCCAAGAATATGAGAAGGTAGCCTTGCCCATAAGAGAAGGTGCAGAATGGAGCACCATGACTGTTGAGCAATACTTTGGGAAGCTTGAGGCATATGAACAGGAATGATAAAAATTCAACCTGTTCCTTCTATCTCACAAACTCTTGCCTTAGCTGCCCAAGAAACTCCTTACAAACCCATTACTCAACAAGATATTGACTCCATGGTTCTCATCTCCCTTCAGAAAGTAAACCACCCCTCAAACAACATCTCTCAAGGAGACCTACCAACTCTCATATCCATGGCTGTCAGAAATGCCATGAGAACTCATAAGAAGACATTTGAGAGAAGCTACAGTCCATCCACATCTGATCAAGAGAACCACAAAAAGAAAGTTGAATGCTTCAACTGTAAAAAACATGGTCACTACTCATCTGAATGTCCTGAACCAAAGAAACCTAAGGACAATCAGACAGCTAAGAAACTCTCCTACTCAAAGGAAATCATTCACAGTTCCAGATGCAGCTGCTACAACTGCACCAAAAAGAAGAATGAGAAAATAAAGAACAAGTAATGATTGCAGACTCATCAAAATTCAGTGATGAGGAATTTAACTTTAGTGACTCTGAAAGTGAAGGAGAAGAAGCAATGATATGCCTAATGGCAGGAGATGATGAAGAATCAGACAGTGAAGAAGACCTTGAAGCATTAGCTGTTGCTGAAGACTTAAAACAGGTACCCAATTTTAACTCTTTAAATATTGAAGAATTTAAACAATTAGTTAGCACTCTCTTAATTCAAATAAAGAGACACCAAACTAGCTTTGCTTCATTGCTCACTGATAACCTTTCCCAAAACAAAACCATTGAAAACCTTGAGAGAGCCAACCAAGGGCTAAAAGAACAATGCCTTATGCTTGAAAAGACTAATGTTGAGCTGACAACTGAGAAATCAAGATCTCTTGAAAACAACCAAAAAACCATAAACCTTGAAAAAGAAAATGAAGCTCTTAGAAAAAAGATTGAGTCCTGGAACAAGTCAGGAGAAGCTGTGTCATTGTTTAGCTACAACCAGAGACACCCTAGTGACAAGTCAGGAATTGGAGCCCAAAATCCCACTCTAAAAACATACACCCCTACCACTGATGAAAAGGCTATTGATAAGATGTTTCATGAAAGCATGATCTATGTCAAAGCCCAGAAAAATGTCTATCCCATTCAAACAAAATAGGACTTAAAGAAACAAAGAGAGATCAATGAAACCAATGAAGCAAGTTCAAGTCAAATCAATGAAACCTATGAAGCAAACTCAAGTCAACCTAAAGGGAAGGAAAAACAAGCAAATAAAAGCAAATACATCTGGCAAAGAAAAGGAATCAAGGAGTAAGTGAAGAACAATCAGCAAAGATCTACTGGACAGCAAAGATTTTCTAGACAGCCAAGATTCCCCAGACAGCAAAGATTTGATGGACAACAGAGATCATCAAGACAGCAAAGATTCTATAATCATCACACATACTCCAAACATCAAAAACCCAACTGGCAGTACTCAAATGGAAAGAGTCATGCCAGTCAAAATAGCTCACCAAGATCATCTCACTCAAATAAGTTTCATAGCCAGACTCAGTTTCACCATAACCAAAACCAATCCTTTTCTCCAAACCACTTTTTCAACCAATCCCAACCTACTACTCTCACACCTTATATGATGTAAATCATGGGGTATTACAATACCTTAAACCAGTATTTTGGAAAAAGGGCAATAAACAAAGCTAGGGTACCAAATAAAGTCTAATCCTTTGGACCTAAAAGAATAAAAGGGTACATTAAATTTGTTTTCTATTTTGTAGGAACCTAGGAAAGGAATATGGTACTTGGATAGTGGTTGCAGCAGACATATGACCTTTAACAAAGAGTGGCTGCAACAATATGTCCCTAAAAATGGTTCAAATGTAACTTTTGGTGATAATTCTCAAGCCAAAGTCAAAGGATTAGGAAACCTTGTTACTAAAGACATCATTTTCACTAATGTGTCTTATGTAGAAGGTCTCAAACACAATTTGATTAGCATCAGTCAAATTTGTGTCAAAGGATATTAAGTTGTATACTCAAAGAACCACTGCACTGTCAAAGATGCCAACTACAAAGCCATTCTCACTGGAACAAGAAAGGGAAATCTCTACTGTCTAAACTTGGAAATTGTGGAGTCCTCCAATGCTCACTGCCTACTATTCTATAGTCAGTCTGATATGTCATGGTTGTGGCACAAAAGACTGGCTCACCTCAACCTCAAAAGCATTTCCAAATTAGCAAATTCAAACCTAGTCAAAGGCCTACCCAAAATTCCCTTAAAAAAGGACAAGCTATGCAAAGCCTGTCAATGTGGCAAACAAAAGAAAATCTCCTTCTCTGCCAAAACTAGATTAGATACTACAAAACCTCTACAACTACTCCACATGGATCTTTTTGGACATATTAGAACCAGATCTCTTGGTGGAAATAGATACTCTCTAGTGGTAGTTGATGACTACACTAGATTTACTTGGATTATCCTCCTTGAATCCAAAAGGGAAACCTTAGATCACCTGGTCAAATTGTTCAACAAAATTCAAAACCAAAAAGGTCTATCTATCATCAAAATTAGATCTGACCATGGTAAAGAATTTGAGAACACTGGTGTTGAAGAAGACTGTGATCAGAAAGGAATAGAGCACAACTTTTCAGCTCCGAGAACACCACAGCAAAATGGTGTTACAGAAAGAAAGAACAGAACCATTTGTGAAGCAGCAAGAACCATGCTGTCAGAAATCAACCTTCCTAAATACTTTTGGGGAGAAGCTGTCACCACAGTTGTGTATGTCCAAAACAAAACTCTCATCAATAAATTTCACAACAAGACACCCTATGAGTTATGGAATGTGAAATTGTCACGGCCAGAATCACAAGTGATATCCAAGGTGATAACAGCACCAACGATAGCACTTGGGATAGCACACACACACACTTCGAAAATAAAATAATTTTATAAAAGAGATTGCAGTGGAATAATAACACCAAAATTGTTTTTCTCAAGTTATATAAATATAACTTGAGAGTGCCTCTTAGGCAAGACTTTATAATCACTATAATGAATTTACAAAGCTGAAAATGTTCCCTATGGCTATAACAATTAGATCTCTATGGAACAAGAGATAAAGAACGGGATCCTATCCTAGCCTTCACAAAACTTATACCAATGTAATCAAGTGCAAAATTACAAGGGAGGAAGGATTAAAAGAACCAAACAAAGAACTCTATCTCTAAGCTTTCGAAGGTGTGTATGAAATGGCAAATATTGGCATGTCTTCAAATAAAACCTTCCAAGCTTATTTATAGTCTTCAATTTACTTGAAGGCTACTCAATAAACAGCCTTGGGGCTGTATTTGTACGTTGAGGAAGAGTGGGGAAGAGGTTGAGGTTGTTCCTTGATTTAAGCACCCACTTCCTCAAAAATAGCAACCGAGTTGATTTATCTCCAAGTCCAAACTTCAAGCCTTGTACTCCCAAGCTTTATCAGCCTTGTACTCTTCTATAACTCAGCAACAACTCCTTGACCAAGTCTCCACACGTTTTTAATTGTTGTTGCCAAAGTTACGATTTTATGCACAAAATGCATAAATCATTTCCTTCCAAATTCCACACGTGTCTAGCTCTTTCTTAGATGCTATTGCACTCTGAAATATAAACATAAATCATAGACTATACAGATTATATTAGCACATTAGTCTATTAAATAATAAATAAGAAATGATCAACTATTTAAATTCCAGCACAGGAAATCATCTGCGATATCACCTGGAATTTGGGAAATCATCTACGATATCACCTGCAGTTTACACTAACAATCTCCCCCTTAGTTGGATATTTATTTCCAAACCTAATGTGCTGCTCTCGTGCATGGTTAGTCCATAAACAAATATACAGAGCATAGAAACACAGTATAATATCTCCAAGAAAATTAACTTCCCCTTAATCAAGGAGCTAATATAGACAATGATTTATCACAATAAACTAATTTATTTCAAACTTTAAAAAGTTTTCGAAATAAACTAAGTTAACAAAAAAAAACAAAAACCATTGTAGCAAAATATCATCCAAAACTAGCAAAACATCCTGACAGTTAAAGATTTTAAACAGACCAACTAAAGTGTTTTGCAACCAACATAAACAAAATAAAAGAAAAATGTTTAGGGAACCATATCACATCACTAAAATAAAAGAAATTGTTTTAGGACACCACAAACCCAGCCACCAACAAGATAGTGGCAACATCAACCTTCAGGTTTCAGCTTTTTTCTTCTTCAAACTCCTCTTCTTCTTCTTCATCTTCCTCTTGATCTCCTTCCCTATCACTTCCACCATCACTTGGGCCAGCACTGGTGGTAGCACCTGCAGTAGCACCAGCTCCAGAAGTTGCAGCAGCAGCAGATCCTCCCCCTGTTTGGGAAGAAATTTCATCAATGAAAGCATCAGTAGCCTGCTTAAGCTTAGCCCATCCCTCAACAAGTCCTCCCATTGCACTTGACTGTTTGTGCAAAAAGTTGAGCACTGTTGCCTTTGGGATTGATGGACCAGTGTTGCCCAGAAGATTTATCATGTTGGACAGAATACTTGCAGCATCAGTTCCTGCAAAAGTATTAGGGGCAGCACCTGGGGAAGCACTTGGGATATCACGTGAGATAGCACTAGGAAGAACAGAGGCTGTTTCATCAGATTTGTTCCAAGGAAGATCCTTTGTATACCTTTTACCCTTTTTCAGTTGTTAATCAATGGTATAATACTCAAGTTCAGTGGTGAAAACATTAAAGGCTTCAATGGGCAAGGATTGAAAAACTAAAACTTTGAAGATTAAAGAAGGATAGGGGAAAAAGCTAATGTGCATTTCTTTTTTTTTCTACCCCATGAAGCTAAGTGTTTGAACACTAATCTTCCAAAGTTAATCCTTAGATTCTTACCCAATCTGTATAAGACATTAGCATGCTCCAATGTAACAATAGGTTCATTCATAGTAGGGAGCCAATTGAAGATGCATAGCTTGTGAAGCACAGAATACAGAGAAGTAAGCCTAGAAGCATGAAGTTTTTCCTTTAAAGGCCAGGACTGAAGTTTGTTGTGAGTGAGCAGTTTTACCATTTCATCCCTATTAACCTTAATGCTCTCATCATCTAAATTTGGGAGGCCTAAAACCTTGTTAATTAGGGCTGGAGTAAATGAATAAACTTTTCCCCTAACGAATACCATCCCAAATTTTTCAGAACCTTCATCATCCAAATGAGCATGTAGGTTAGCAAAGAAATTTCTCACAACACTTTCAACAAGCACAGAAGTATGATTATTAGCTTTAAGAAAAATCCTGTCCTTCAAAAACTGAACCATTTCTTCCTTTTCTAACTGACCCTCATCAATGTGCTTTTCTTTTAACAATCTCTTACTCGAATTATTCAACCAAAATTCCATGTTTTCTTTCTTATAAAATTCCAAAGTAAGAAATGGTTTTGGAAAAGCCTTATCCTCTTCATTTCGACTAAGTTCATCACCAGAATTATCACTAGATGAACGAGTAGGAATAGAGGAGGGGGCAAGTGTTACCTCAGATGATATCCTCTTCTTGGTAGCACCTTTGGTAGCACTCACTGAAGCTTTGCCCTTGCCCTTCTTCCACAAGGTGCAGAGAGTTTCCTCCTCATCACCATCCACCCGGAGCATAAAAAGAATACATAGTTAGGTTCCTTCTCTTTGTTGGCATCGAAATTCTCGTCACTCACATGAGGTGAGGACACATCTAAGGAGCTTTACGAGACTTCAACCGGATCAAAGGTGGTATTTGATGTAGCCTTGGACTTGATTGACCTTATACGGTTGGAGGACCTCCTCTTTGCAACTTGAGGAGATATTACAGCTTGGAAGCACGTTCATTTGGAGGTTTCCTCTTCCTCGTTTCTTTCGAAAGAAGAGAACTGATCGAGTCACTTTGGCGTAACATATGTAGTGGTGGCAAAGAGTGTAATATGGGGCGAAAGAGGATTCAATGGGGTCACTATCGATTGTTAAAAACTGCTTCGTGACGTTTCGATGACAAGCTTCAGAATCTACACGATTTGCATAGCCACTTCAGGATGACAAGACCTTGAAGTGAGAATCATTTAAAATACTGGTCCAGAAGTTTTGATTGTGTTTCACACGTGTTATTGACTAGTACTGTAATGCACAATCGCTATGCAGAGATTGTCGGAATGATAACAAGAGCGCCATTCGACGGCTAGCTGATCTCGCGGGCATCAGTCCGGGTCATACTAGGTTTGAAACAGAATTCAGGAGTAACTTTCACAAGGCCGGCTGAGCAGGTACCTGGCCGACATGGGCACAAAACAGTATGTAGAGAAAGATTGTGACCGTCAAAGGTGGCCAAACGACGCATACTGGCTGCTAGCTGGCTCGATTCACCCTTTAAACTTACCGCTGCATATGGATTTAATGGGTTCAGCTAGTAAAAAGACAGCTTGGGAGGTAAGATCCATTTCCAGTCATAGCTGATGATTTTCTCTAACTCTACTTGGTATATTTTTCGAAAGACCCAAATCAGAAACCCTGAAAAGATTGTGTCTACATGCTAACAACATGAAAACATGCTTTTGTATATATATATATATCATACAGTATCATCAGATATGGCCTCACTATCAATAGCTATTTATATATGCATATATAAAAGGATATATATACATGGTTTATACTCGCTTCCTAACACTAACAAATTCACAGTGGTTTTGCAAAGGCCCCAAAATAGATCTTACGTCGGCACGCAGGATGCCTTAGCCTCAAAATGGAAAGGAATCTTTCGTGTGGTTCCACCATGTCGGTGCCTTAAACACGCTTGTCATATCTCACAACAGAATTATAATTTTCTATTCATCGGTCCACTAATGCTCTCTCATGAAATTTTGAATGGTAGACAGCTCAGTCAACATTAGGATGTGTAAATGATCTGATAATACTCCCTTAAAAACCACCTGACTCTGCCATGAGTGTCTGGCATGCCAGATAAGCCGAGCATAGTATTTGTACCTATAGGTTTAAACCACTACACCGCTAGCTATGATGACTATATATATATATATATATATATATGATATATATTCTTTAAGTTCAAAAACGTTAAAAAATCGCGAAAAAATAAGTAAACAAAATATTTGTTAACTACGGTATCCAAAACATTTATGAGGACAAAGTCGGAAAAATAAATTAAGGTTAGTTACTCAACAATGTTTACTGAAAAATAAAGGAAACTTGTTGAAGACGCTTTTCAAAAATCGTGGAAACTCTTTAATTAAAGGACTTTCGCAGACTTTTGAAAAATTAGATCAACAGGGGCATGAATTTCTAAAATAAGGAATAAGAGAAAAAACTAGCATATTAGCACACACTAGATATGTTAAGACAATGATGGTAACACGTAGGATAACACATTTTCGTGATATAAATCCCTAGAACTCAAAGATATTGTCGATTTTCAAAGACACTTCAAGCATAACAAGTCTGAGCATTTTCGTGCACTGTGCATAACAAGCCGAGCATTTTTCATGCACTCTAGGCATAACACGCCTATATATATATTTCTTAACAAGCTGAGCATTTTTGCGTGTTATAAAGGATCAATACACTTTAATTTATTGGTACAATAAAGCATTCATAGTAACGACCTGAGTCTCGTGCAAGCGAGTTTTATTTCACAGTGTAGAGATAACAGTGATTTATGCCTTTCAAGTAGTGGCTGACAATTGCATGAGCTTAAACTCCATGTCCCTAATACTTAGCATAAATCCACCTCATACATTCTCATTGCGCAGTTAGTAGCACTGTTGCTAGCAAATTAACACTGTTTCAAATGTGCTCGAGCGTTCTTTAGATGGTTAATTAAAGATGCCTTTCGCCTTTATTTATCAATAAAGGGAAAAGATTGAAGTGACCATCTGTCAACTACGTTAGCATATGTATGTGGAATGACATTGGTATGCTAACTTAAGTAATTGAACCTTACCATAACAAAAATGGTCAAGATGTGCCATGGTTAGAACTAAGCTAATTCCATTAAAAGATGACATGAAAATATTATGGTACATCTACTTAAAAGAGAGAAAACAAAATACACTAGATATACAAGGCCTGAAATGAGCATGATTGGTCACAAGCCATCACTTGTGGAGCAGGCGAGTACAAACAAATGCATCAGAGATTACAAAGCAACCAAGAGTCATGTGCCTGGGCTTTCAAACTAGAAAATATCTCATGTGTTTAAGGCCTTGGTAAACCAGATATCAGCCAAGTCTTGGATACTTAGTTTCAATATCGATCAGATGTTAATTAGGACCTTTATTCTACAATCATCTCTAATAAAATGACGACTTGTATATCTATTTGCTTAGTAATGACGTGAATGTTTAATTTTGTCAAATGTTGACTTAAAGCAATCTGTGTTATCACAAAGTGACATAGTCAAAGAATTACTTTCTGAGGCCATAACACATCTAGCATATGTTTTAGCCAAATAAGTTACATGAGCAACAACTACCACCTTGCAACATACTCGCATGTTAAGTGGGTAAAAGAGAGACACAATTTTGTTTATGACTATATCATGAATCTAAATTATTACCCAAGTAAAAACACCCCCACTAGTACTCTTCCTATCATCCATATCCCCCGCCCAATCCGAATCGCTAAAGCCTACCAAATTGGTGTTAGTATCCTTACTAAACCAAATCCCTAATTCACTTGTTCCCGAAACATATTTAAGTATCTTTTTGACAGAATTAAGGTGGGAGACTTTAGGATTAGCTTGATAACGTGCACAAACGCACACACTAAACATGATATCAAGATGACTAGAAGTGAGATAGAGAAGGCTACCTATCATAGAACGATATAGAGTAGGATCAACATCCTTACCTACTTGGTCTCTACCAAGTTTAAGAGAAGAACACATAGGGATTTTTGAACTTTTTGCTCCTTCCAACCCAAACTGTTTCACTAGGCTCTTTGCATACTTGCTTTGTGAGATGAATATCCCTTCATTTGATTATTTCACCTGCAAGCCTAGAAAGAATGTTAACTCACCAATCATGCTCATTTCAAATATTGATGGCATAGCCTCTACAAAATCTTTTAAACATTTTTGATAAGTAGAGCCATAGATTATGTCATCAAAATAGATTTGAACAATGACTGTTTGTTTGCCATGCCTTAGAATAAATAAGGTCCTATCTGCTTCACGTCTTGTAAAACCATATTCAAGTAAGAAAGAGGTTAAGCGACCATACCAAGCACGTGGAGCTTGTTTCAAGCCATATAAGGCTTTATCAAGTCTATATACATGGTTTGGTAGATGAGGATCTTCAAATCCTTTTGGTTGTTTAACAAAAATTTCTTCTTTTAAATAACCATTTAAAAAGGCAGCTTTAACATCCATTTGAAACAAGGTAATTTTTATAAAACAAGCTATAGCCAAGAGGAGTCTTATGGTTTCTCTTCTAGCAACAGGAGCAAAGGTCTCATCAAAGTCAACACCTTCAATTTGGGTGTAACCTTGAGCTACGAGACGAGCTTTGTTCCTTACAATATTTCCTTGCTCGTCAGATTTATTTTTGAAAATCCATTTTGTACCAATTACATTAGTGTTAATGGGACATGGTACTAAACACCAAAATTCATTACGACCAAATTGTTCAAGTTCCTCTTGCATGGCATGTATCCAAAAATTATCTTTTAAAGCTTCAGTAATATTTTTGGGTTCTAAGGAGAAAACAAAACAGAAATATTTTACCTTGTGGTATGTGGTGGACATGCACACATACCTCACCATTTCACGGTTACTAAAATGCTCCTTGTTCCTTGTTCGTACCCCTTCACTTGCTTCTCCAATAATCTGAGATGAAGGATGATCTCTTCTGATCCTAGCTGGTGGATTCCTTCTCAAATCTTCATGCACATGAGCATCATCATCAGACTGTTCATCCTTTTCAGTTGCTGGACTGGTTTTAGGTGATACCATAGATGCTATCCCTTCAGTGGCAACACTTTGATCAGCACCTGGGGTATCACTTGATTTTGATCCTCCAGTTCTTCCAGCAATATCAATGGAGATTCCTGCACTCCATCACCTGTAACACTTGCTAAGTCATCAAAAACAACGTTAACTGATTCCTGAATGGTTTTAAACCTAAGGTTATAAACCCTATATGCTCGACTATCCTGAGCATACCCAAGAAATATAGCCTTATCACTTTTAGAGTCAAATTTAGCTAAGTAATGCCGATCATTTAGAACAAAACATACACATCCAAATGTATGAAAATAATGGACTTTTGGTATCCTACCATTCAAAATTTCATAAGGTGTCATTCTAGTACCAGGTCTTAGAAAAATTCTATTGGCCGTGTAACAAGCCGTGTTTAAGGCCTCAGCCCAAAATTTTTTTGAAATTCTTTTTGAAAACAACATCACACGTGCCATTTCAAGTAAGGTCCTATTTTTCCTTTCAGCCACCCCATTTTGTTGAGGTGTTTTAGGAGCAGAAAACCCATGTTTAATTCCTTTTAATTCACAAAAAGTAAAAAACAATGAATTATCAGACTCCGTTCCATGATCAGACCTTATTCGCATGATAAGAGCAAAAAACATGTTTTTGATTTTAGCATGTAAGATTTTAATCTTTTCAAAAGTTTCTGATTTTTCTTTCAAAAAATATACCCAAGTAAATTTAGAAAAATCATCAACTATGACAAAAGTATATCTCTTACCTCCCAAACTGTCTACCTCAACTGGACCCATTAAATCCATATGCATCAATTGAAAACAGAGAGTTGTCCCAGAATACTCCTCATTATGTTGGGTAGCACTATGGGTAGCACGTGTTTATTTACCTTTGAGACAATCTTCACATATGATTTTTGTACTTATGTCCAGACTAGGTATACCTCTTATAGCTTCAGCCTTAATGAGTTTCACAATGTTTCAAAAATGGATATGACCCAACTTTTGATGCCACAAGGTAGCATCATCAACCCTCACAGAATGACACTCTTATTTATCCTCAACAAGATAACAGTTATTACTTGACCTAGTACTAGTCATAACACAGTTATTGGTACAATCAAAAACTTCACAAGTGTTTTTATTGAATTTCACTTCAAGATTGTCATCACAAAGTTGGCTAATACTAATTAAATTAGTTACAAGTCCATCAACGTGCAAAACATTTTTCAAAGCAGGAAATCCAGGAACATTTAAAATCCCTTTTCCTACTATATTACTCTTGCCACCACTACCATATGTTACACTACCACCTTGAATAGGTTCATATTCTTTCAAAAACATTTTTGATCATGTCATGGGACGTGAACAACCACTATCAAAATATCATGAACCTTCAGTGATATCTGACGTGCTAGGCAACTCTTCAGGTATCACACAGGAACTGGACTGTTTCTTTAAAAGAGTTTTACAATCATTTTTCAAATGTCCAGTAGAGTAACAGTAGTTACATATTTTCACCTTGTCAGAAGACTTATCAGAAGATATTAGTTCGACATGGTCTCTTTCTTTAACAAAAACTAACTTATCTTCCTTATTATCCAAAGTAGATGTAATAGCATTTAAGGACTCTTGAAAACCCATACCTGCCTTGAGTGGTTTGCTCAACCCAAGAATTGCATCTAACTTGGAAGAACTCGTGTTGAGTTTCTTAAATATGGCCTCGGCTAGAGTAAGCTTGGCCTTGACTTTGTCCAGCTCCACATCCTTCTTTGTGAGTTGAACTTCCAATCTAGTCAAGCCATCAGTCAGGTCTTGAACCTCTTTGGACAAAGAAACCACCTTCTTGTTCTCTTTCTTCCATTCGTCCACCAATTCTTTGCAAAGGTTCTTAAGACCACAAATGAGTTCATCCTTCCTGAACTCCTTACTTTATTCACCCTCTTGTGAACTACCTGCATCAAAGTTAACAGAACCCACAAAACAAACATCATTTATCAAATTAAAATCTATATACCTATTGGATGATATCTCAGGTGCTATCCCACTTTGGATATCACATGAGGTATCACTGACAGAATCTGAGTCACAATTTGTGACCACCATTGTTGTTTGATCTGAATCTTCAGATTGATTGGTCTCCTCATCCTCATTGTCACTAAGCGAAACCCATAGGTTCTTTCCCATCTTCCTTAGAGTGTTAGCACACTCATTTGAGTAATGACCCCATCCAGAGCATGCATGACATTGGATTGATTCAAGGTATTTCGGATCAGATCTAGATTGATCTGATGATGCTCTCCTTATGGGACAACCTTTCTGAGTAGATGGAAATGTCCTCCTTGGCATTGAATTGTTTACCTTGGTTTGTTGCTCTTTAGCCTTCACCTGTACATTTTCTTTGTTAAATTTTCGTAACATAGAGTTATATTTCCTAGCAAGCAAGGCAACACTGGCATCTTCACCTAATTCCTTAAAAATTTTGTCATCCTCATCAGTTGATATACTAGAGGATTGAAATTTTAAAGCAATACTCTTACCTTTAGAAGCTTCACTTTGCTCAGCAAGGTTTGACTCAAAATTTTTTAAAATGCTCATTAAGGAATTGATGTCCATAGTAGAAAGATTATGAGCCTCTTCTATAGATGAAACCTTCATATTAAAACGCTCAGGGAGTGTTCTAATATCCTTTGAAACCAATTGTTTGTTTATAAAAGGTTCACTTAAAAGTTGACACTCATTAGCAATGTCAAACAATTTTTCAAAATAAGAGGAAATGGTATCATTTTCACCCATTCTCAATCTTTCAAATTTGCCAGTAAGACCTCTATGTTTGTTTTCACGCACACTAGAATCACCTTCACAAAACCTTTGTAAAATATCCCAAGCTTATTTAGTTGTGGAAAAATTTTGAACAAGTTTAAAAATGTGCATGTCAACCCACTCAAAAATAGCATTAAGAACTTTCTCATTAAAGTTAGCTAGGGTGATCTCTTCATTAGTCCACTCGTAGTCAGGTTTAACCTGGACATCACCATCCTTATCAGGAGGTAAAATTGGAAGAGAGTACCCATTAACTATAGATCGCCACGCTCGAAAATCAATTGATTTGATATGCAAGCGAAGACGGATCTTCCAATATGCATAATTCGAACCATCTAAAACAGGAAGACGTTTTTGGTTTGGATTTACAGGATCATAAGCCATGACACCTAGACCAAGCACTTAGTATCGTCAAGTGACCGACTCTGATACCAATTGAAATTGTCACGGCCAGAATCGCAAGTAATATCCAAGGTGATAACAGCACCAACGATAGCACTTGGGATAGCACACACACACTTCGAAAATAAAACAATTTTGTAAAAGAGATTGCAGCAGAATAATAACACCAAAATTGTTTTTCTCAAGTTATATAAATATAACTTGAGAGTGCCTCTTAGGCAAGACTTTATAATCACTATAATGAATTTACAAAGCCGAAAATGTTCCCTATGGCTATAACAATTTGAGCTCTATGGAACAAGAGATAAAGAACGTAATCCTATCCTAGCCTTCACACAACTTGATACCAATGTAATCATGTGCGAAATTACAAGGGAGGAAGGATTAAAAGAACCAAACAAAGAACTATATCTCTAAGCTTTCGAAGGTGTGTATGAAATGACAAATATTGGCATGTCTTCAAATAAAACCTTCCAAGCTTATTTATAGTCTTCAATTTACTTGAAGGCTACTCAATAAATAGCCTTGGGGCTGTATTTGCACGTTGAGGAAGAGTGGGGAAGAGGTTGAGGTTGTTCCTTGATTTAAGCACCCACTTCCTCAAAAATAGCAATCGAGTTGATTTATCTCCAAGTCCAAGCTTCAAGCATTGTACTCCCAAGATTTATCAGCCTTGTACTCTTCTATAACTCAGCAAGAACTCCTTGACCATGTCTCCACACATTTTTAATTGTTGTTGCCAAAGTTACGATTTTATGCATAAAATGCATAAATCATTTCCTTCCAAATTCCACACGTGTCTATCTCTTTCTTTGATGCTATTGCACTCTGAAATATAAACATAAATCATAGACTATACAGATTATATTAGCACATTAGTCCATTAAATAATAAACAAGAAATGTTCAACTATTTAAATTCCAGCACAGGAAATCATCTGCGATTTCACCTAGAATTTGGGAAATTATCTACGATATCACCTGCAGTTTACACTAACAGAATGGTAGAACACCAACTATCTCATACCTCCATGGTTTTGGAAGTAGATGCTTTATTCACAACAATGGCAAAAATAATCTTGATATGTTTTATTCCAAAAGTGATGAAGGGATTTTCCTTGGATACTCCAATACTAGCAAAGCCTACAGAGTTTACAACAAAAGAAGACTTGTTGTAGAAGAATCAATTCATGTTGACTTTGATGAAAACAATGATCAAAGCTACACTGAATTGTGTGATTTTGATGAAGCTGTTGGAAACTCAGACAATATTCCTGAGGTATCTCCTGTGCATGACTCCTCAAACATCATTCCTGAAGAAGATTCACCTTCCCTTCCCTATATTGTGCCCAAAGACATTAATACAAATCCTATTGTGTCTCGATGTACCAAGAATCCCAACCCAACAAAGAAAGGTGCATCCGATGCCTATGATGCACCTGACAGCTTACCTTCATCAAGCCAACAAAATACCTCTGTCAATAACCCTATCCAACCTTGCTGCAACACCAATCACTCTATTCCTCAACCTAAACCTATCACCCACATCATTCCACCTAACAGTAACATCTATATTGACCTTCCCATTCATAAAATGGACATTCCTCCAAATATGCCTGTCTATGACTCATTATTGAGTGCATTCATTTCCCAAATGGAACCCAAGAAAATAAATGAAGCCCTTCAAGATCATAATTGGATTGAAGCAATGGAAGAAGAACTGGAACAATTTGAAAGGAACAAGGTTTGGCAACTTTTTCCCAAACCCAAAAACCAAACTGTCATTGGAACAAGATGGGTATTTAGAAACAAAATGAATGAAGAGGGCATTGTTGTGAGAAACAAAGCTAGAATAGTTGCTCAATGGTACAGACAAGAAGAGGGAATTGACTATGATAAAACTTTTGCACCTGTTGCAAGATTAGAGGCCATAAGACTGTTCCTTGCCTTTGCCTCATTCAAGAAGATGAAGGTGTTCCAAATGGATGTCAAAAGTGCCTTCTTGAATGGAGTTCTAAAAGAGAAGGTATTTGTATCTTAACCCCCTGGTTTTGAGCATCCAAAGTTTCCAGACCATGTGTATAAACTGGACAAAGCCTTGTATGGGCTTAAACAAGCACCTAGAGCTTGGTATGACACCCTATCAAAATACCTCCTTGGCAAAGGATTCACCAAGGGACATATTAATAACACTTTGTTCATCAAGAAATATGGGGAAGACCTGTTACTCATCCAAGTTTATGTTGATGACATTATTTTTGGATCATCAAATGAAGACTTGTGTACAAAATTTGGGGAAATAATGAAGAATCAGTTTGAAATGAGCATGATAGGTGAAATCACCTTTTTCTTAGGCCTTCAAGTCAGACAAATGAGGGAAGGAATCTTCATTAACCAGGCAAAGTATACAAGGGACATGATTAAAAAGTTTGACATGCAAACTGCCTCCCCTGCTAGAACCCCTCTATCGACAACAACCAAACTCCATGCTGATCCTGATGGCCAGAGTGTTAATCAAACACTATGTAGGAGTTATATTGGATCTCTTCTATATGTAACTGCTTCCAGACCTGACATCATGTTTAGTGTTTGCCTTTGTGCAAGATTTCAAGCCAATCCTAAGGAATCTCATCTCTCAGCTGTCAAGAGAATTTTGAGATACCTCAAAGGAACCCCTGATTAAGG
Source organism: Adenophora triphylla var. japonica (assembly GCA_022495995.1). Classification (NCBI taxonomy): domain Eukaryota; kingdom Viridiplantae; phylum Streptophyta; class Magnoliopsida; order Asterales; family Campanulaceae; genus Adenophora; species Adenophora triphylla. The sequence goes on along the minus strand of JAFEMH010001262.1, from coordinate 306,695 downwards.
TCTGTGGTATCCCACTGAATCTCCATTTTCCTTAATTGGATTTACTGATTCAGATTATGCTGGATGCAATTTGTATAGGAAATCCACAAGTGGTGGATGTCAGTTCATTGGATCAAGAATAATCTCTTGGTCAAGCAAAAATCAAACCTCAGTAGCCACTTCAACAGCAGAGGCTGAGTATCTTGCTGCTGGCCTTTGCTGATCTCAAATCCTATATCTCAAAAGTCAACTCCAAGACTTTGGGATGGACCTTTCGAACATTCCCATTTTCTGTGATAACTCAAGCACCATTGCTATGACAGAAAATCATGTTCAACACTCTAAAACCAAACATATTGAAGTCAGGCACCACTTCATTAGGGACCATGTGGAAAAAAGGAACATCAACTTGGCTAAAGTGTGCACAGAAGACAATGTGTCTGATATCCTAACAAAAGCCATTGATGAGAAAAGATTTGAGATGCTAAGGGCAATGCTGGGAATGATAAATCTACCGAAATAAGAGTTTATCATTAATCAAAATAACATAACAAATGATTGATGTCAACAGTTGAGTATCTGACAGCTAACCATGATTTTACATAAAAACATACAAAAATCCTAAACCAAACTACCTCCCTCCAAACCTTCGTTATTCAAACACAAAAGCAACCACAAATCCTCGGTACCAAAAGCTTTTCAAACCTTCCTCCTTCTCACAGCTTATCCGCATACATGCTCTGACAGCTAAGAATTCTCATCCTAGACTGTTCCTTGGCTGATCCTGGAAATCCTCCCCTATATACTCATGCTCATTGTAGGCAACATCAGGAGCCTCATAAACATTCTCCCTGATGTCTCCATACCTTTCAAGCCAAACTGGATGCCTCTTCATGAAAGGGTCAAGTGCTGATGTTGAGAATTGTAGAGAAGGACACACCCTCCTAGGCCACCATTCTTCAACAGCATTGTAAGGAGGAAAATCACTCAATGGAGAGACAAAGTTGAAGGTCCCTAAAGTATTTGCATTCTCCTGTGCAATAATAGCTTGATTTGACTGAGGACCTACATCTTCCTCCCCATCCATTACTGCTAGACTCAAGCATTTCAGAAACTATGAGAACAGCCTCATATAAGCTCTTGAAGGAGAACTTTGCACTCCTGCAAAATTGTCTCCAGTTTCCTCAAGAACTGCTTGACTCAATGAGAGTGAATCCCTTGTCACTACAATGTACTCTCTGACAGCTAAGAACTCATGTTGACCAACAGGTGTGTCAATCTTAATCCTTTCTTGGTTGTCCAGCTTCACAAGTTCACCCAATGTGTAGACTCTCTCTACCCCAGCCCCAACATGTTTACTGCATTCACCCTCATTCTTCTTTCCAAACAGATTAACCTTAGCTGTCTGACCAACCTGACCCCCATACTCCATTTTTGCCTTACCTTTCTCCCTAGTTGCCTCTTCTAGTCTATTTTTCTCACTCTCTATCAATGCTATCTTCTCTTCCTCCCAAAACTTTCTTCTTATCTCCCTCTCTCTCAACTCTACTTCCTTACTTAGATCATCACTCGGTAGTTGATCCACCTCCTGCTCTAGACCATTATCAGTTTGAATATGATAAGACAAAAACTCTCTCTCAAACCTCTCTTCCTTGGTTTCTTTCAACCTTGGACTCCTGAAAACCAATTTCTTTGCAGTCTTAGCCATTTTGCTAGGACTAAACATAGAAACCAATATTCCCATTTGTTATATGAATGAAATGAACTTGATAAAACTTATCATCTGATTCATTTCCTTTAATAGACTAGTTTCCAGTCAATATAGATGTGATGATCATTCAAAATAGACTTGGCTGCTCATCAAGTCTGACAGCTATGATTTTGATTTCTTGCCATTCGAGGTTATTGGAACTTGCCACAAACACAAAATCATTTACTTCTCTAATAATACCCTCTGAAAATTTGCCTCTGTGTACGGAATTAACTCCCATGTTCTATGGGAAGTTATTGTAAAAAATGAGTGGGTGACAAAAACCACTGTTCATGAACAGTCACATCCTTAAATGCAATTTTTAACCGTTGTCTAAACCTCGATTTAGCCATTTTAACCATACAAATTCCTCTCCTCATTAACCTCTAAGCTTTCGAAACTAATCCATCCTCTACAATCGTTCCTTACCCACCAAAATCTCCTCTCTAAATCTCTCTGTTTTCACAACCCTAAATCTCTGTTCAAACAGCAATGGCATATACTGAAGCTCATGGTTATTTTATCAAGCCTGAATTTTATGACCATGAAGTGGGAGCACTTATCAAAACCCTGGTTGAATCCAACAATCTATGCAAAATGATGAAAGCATAACCTCCCATTTACGAAAATCTTTGCAGAGAAATCTATATGACTTGAGAGAGACTAGTAAGTGGAGCCATTCGAGCCAATATTGAGGGGACTGAGATTCATGTGTCTCCTAAAGTTGTGTCAGAAATCTACCAAATCCCAATGAAAGATGGATGTCTCAGCAACATTTGGGATAAAAAAGATGATAGATTGGAGATGTTCTACAAAGTGTTCTTTGATCAACCCAACTGCAACTATCAACTGATGCAGGACAAGCCAATTAAAAAGGGATCTCTTGACCTCTTCAAATCAACCCTGATGGATGTTATCATCAAGGGATTCAATGGAAAGCAATCATCTTTTGACCAAATAAGCCCAAATGAATGGAAGCAATCCCTCAGTCTGATAGCTAAGGACACAAACTTGTGTGTAGCCCTTTTACACAACTATCAACTGGTCACATCCACTTCACCTTGGAAATTCAAAAAGCAAACCCCTAGAATGAACAATTTCAGATTTATGAGTGGTATCCTTCACCACTTGATTCCCAATCTGAAACCCCCTCTTAAACATCAATGGCTTGAGACCACAAATTTGGTGCAAACTAGAAGCTTCAGCTCAAGCACATTTAGACTTAAAGGAAAGAAAAGAATGAAACTTGGAGATGAAGCTACTGGAGACCTTGAAGAAACAACAAAAAGGTTAAGAGAGAAGAAAGAAAAGGAAATGAAATGAAACTATGGAAATCACTAGTACACATGGTAAATGATAAAAGATCAAAAAGAAAGCATGACAAAGGGGTTGTTATCAAGGAAAAGGCCCAAGAAACCACAGCTAGCAAAGCTAGAAAGAGGATTGCCAGAGTTGCAAAGAAGAAAACTGACAAATGAAAGAAGATATCTGAAGAAAAGATTGTACAAGATATGGCTGTACAAGTGGTAGACAAAGGGAAGAACATTGCTGAAGAACAATTGGGTTACAGTGAAGAAACTCACTCAAACCCCATATACAAAGACATTGATGAATTTGTTGGTGAAGATGAAGAAAGTCAAGATGATGATTATGATGAACAGCTAAGGAAAGCCCTTGCTAAATCTCTAGTTGATGCTAGGCACAGAATAGCTAAGATAGGGCAATCTTCTGGGATAGCTATAATTGGTCAAGATCTGACAGCCAAGGTTTCTCAACCAGTTGAAACTTCAATTGAGGTAACCTCTAACCCTTCTCTCTTAGTAAATACTTTCACTAGGAAGAGAAAATTAGACAAGAATGCTCCCCTCTCCAAAAAGAAGAAACCAACACACCTCTCCCCTGACCAACCAAAGAACAATCTAGCTCACCACCTCTCTTTGTAGCCCAAGAAATCCTTATCCTGAATGCCTCTAAACTCAACTCAAATGAGCCAAGTGTTGAAAATGAGACGGGGAACACATCTGAATATGATGGAGATGACCTTCAGTTGAGGGGGAACAGTAGTCACTTGTCCCCTAATCTGACAGCTAAGGCCTCCTTATCCCAATCCTCTCCTATTTCCAGCCCCTCTCAATCACCACCCATTCCTGATCATATCCATAAAGCTGCTGATTGACCCTTGAAGGATTCCCTGAATTGCTTCCCACTGTCATCACCTATTTGAGACAAATGTTGACAGAAGATGATATGTTGATAGCTCTAGATGTGATCAAAACTAGAGATAGGGCCAAGAAGTCAAGCATGCCCGATAGTGAAGCCCCATCTAAACCTGTTAAAGATGTTGAACCTCAATTACCACCTAAACCTACATCTGATAGTGAAGCCCCATCTAAACTTGTTGAAGATGTTGAACCTCAATTACCACCTAAACCTACCTATGCTAGTGAACCCATTCCAGCTTGTGAACCCTGGATACTTGACTGTGAAATTGACTTCTCATTTCAATCAGTCATGGCTGCCCACTAAAGATTCAAGGGAATCACCCATTTCCCTGAAATTGTCAATCCAAACATCCTTGAAAAGCCTTAGTTGTTGACCAAAAATGCCACCATCATTCATGCCAGAAACAGAAGTGGGCTCATCATGTTTGGGTATGAAGAATGGAAGTAGTACAGATCATCTCTCCCCTCATCCTTCTTCCATACAGCCCCTAGACTACCTAGTTTCATGGATCTGTCAACCATTATTGACTGGGAAGTCTTGTTCTCCCAATTTTTGTCTAACAACCCGATAGAATGCATCTACATGCCCTCCTCTCTTGTTTATGCTCTCTGTGTGGAATTGACCAAGGAAATTTATTGGAGGATATGTAGCAACAAGGCCAAAATCATGGCTGTCATTGCCAAGCCTAATCTGACAGCCATGTTTCCTCAAACCATCTCCACAGAACCTCCACCCATAATTCCTCCAAACACCAGATCTCTTCAGCTAAATCTCCCATCCAACTTTAACCCCTCAGCATATGTGCCTCCCTATCATGTGACCATCACTGATATGCAAAAGTTTACAAGGACCATGATCACAAAGATGAGATACATAATGGAAGTCTCAGTTGGTGCTAAACCAGAAAAGAAGACCCCCAAAGGAAAGCCCAATGATTCTGATGAGGAAGCTGTTAAACTGGGAATAAGGGCCTCTGGTTCTGCTGCAAATGTCATAGTGTGCAGTGATGAAAAGGATGATGAACCAGTGAAGCAAGTGCCTCAATCCACAACCTCAGTTGTTCACTTTGTCTCCATAGAACCTCCTCTCCATCCATCTCAACTAACCCTCTCTATGCAGTCAAACCCTTTTTTCTCGAACTTATTTTCAGGAACCAAAAGTCAAGTTGCTAGAGGAAAAAGTGCTCCCAAATGGGGTCCCTTAAGGCTGAGGGATGATCAAGAACCACTATCCAAAGCTGGAATAATGAGATGTACTACAGAGGTGTAGAACAAAAGATGAGGAAGGAACTGCTGTCTGAAAGAGATCAAATCCTTGCAGCAAGAAAAGAAAGAGAAGAATTTTCAGACTAGAAACATTTTGGATAAGTCTTTCTTTTTTTTAACCCCTGTCTTAAACATGTTTTATTTTGGATAATATTTGTGTTTTGGCTCTTATGATTGAATTAAGAAGATTGATCTTTTCTTCATTGGTATATTCAATCCATAAGCTATCTTGCAGGTCATATCTTCATAAGATATATAACTTTGCTATAAAGGGGGAAATTGTTAGGACCTAACTATGTAGATACATAGTTATATATGATTTTGACAAAGAAACATATCCAATGTTATCTGACAGCCAAGATTTACTCAATGGACATTGGACAGCCAAGACATAACCTGCACAACTTATAAATCAACCTGACAGCAATGATCAATAAAGACCAATCAAATAAATCAAATGTATTTCTTTACAAAGAGATCATTACATGTCATCTATCTCAATCCTTGACTCCTACTCATCTAGATCAAATAGCTAAACCTGACAAATAAGAATCTCATCAGCAGAGGTCTCATCCCTCTGACAGCTATGATCTTCAAAGACAGCAGCAATGATTTATCTCTGTGATGACCAAGATATGCCTTGCCCAAAACTCTCAACAAACATTGCCTTGTCATCTCCATGAAGATCCTCTGCACAAAGGGTTACAAATTCCAACTGTTCTTATCGAGTCAACAATGCTCTAAATGCAAACACTATTCCACCCACATTCATTTACTGCATTATCTCCCCAACAGCTATATTCCAGCTTATAAAAGAATCCTCCTTGACTGAAGATACTGCCCTTAAACCTACAACTTTTGAAACCTTCCCTTCACCCTTGCATACCTGCAAACCTGCAAACCATTTTCAAACAATTCTCAAACACTTGAGACTGTACTTCAAGTGTATAAACAACTTTGTAAACCACTTAAGACTGACTTTAAGTGTGTATTGTAATTTGCTTCGTAACTAGAAAATCCCTAATTGACTGTACTAATTAGGAAGAGGAGGTTCAAGGAACTTGCCTATTCAATCTTGTAACTCTTAATGGAAACTAGAGTATAGTGGATTAAACTCACTTGTCAAGATTGACAGTGAGAGTGGACGTAGGAGGAGTGAACTCTGAACCACTTTAAACCCTTGTGTCATTTGGTATTATCACACACAAACACACACTCACTTACACACACATACACTAATCACTTATATTTACATTATTTCACCTCTATTTATTCCGCTGCACATTATACTCTTGTCATCTAATCAGTTAATATTCGACAGCTAAGAATTTACTTTAGCTGCCAATGCTTAATTGTCTGATCTTACTTTAGTTGAACAAGTAAACAGGACCTTTCAGAACCCTATGACAATGATCTATTTGAATATAAAAACGATTACCATAAACTAGGATCCTCAATAGTTTTTTGGTTCTACTGCTCAATTACAGTGCTTTGTATATTTTTGATGCAGATAAGTTGTTCTCTTCTGTTGTGATTATAACCATTTACTTCAGTTTTTTTGTTGTGCAGAAAAAATCTAATTCAATATCCTGTAACCCAATGGAGCCCATGAATTTTACTGCTGTGAGTATCTACTGATGTTTTTGTTTGTGTAATGCCCTAGGCGTTTAGTTATGTTTGACTTATAATCTAAAATGCTATGTAATTGTCTTTATCATTTATTATAGAGAAAGTTTATTTGGTTCATTATATGTTTACATGTTTATTATATTGAACTGCGTCCCTAGTTATTGTGAATAACTAGTATAAATAGGTAATGGATAATCATGAAGATGATTATATGCATGTGATGCACATTACACTAATGGATAGTTGCTAGAGAACAAGTATTGGACATGACCTACCGATGAGATTTATGACATGGTCAATAGTCATATGTGTCAAGATTAAATCTCATGATAGTAGTGTCATTGAATCCTTTGAACCTGAGATTATCATCGTCTTCCACATGATGAACATCATGTTTGATATAGTCTAACATTATCTTTAATTAGATAGCAATAAGGGCTATGTTGGCAAGATTGGATTCTTGTAGGGAAGAATGATAAGTCAAGATGGGATTTGTCTCTCTCGTTGAGAGAGATGTTTGCTTGGGCCCCTCGATGAATGATGTTGATGAAATGTGTGGCCACAGTCAAGTGATTTGATAGAGATCAAATGCATTTGGATTAGCAACATATTCGGAATCGAGAAATCATTTAAACATGTGAGTTGACATGGACCATGACTAATGTTCAATAGCACATCGTGGACAAATGGATTGTGACATTTGATCTATCAAGGAATCAAGTTGTGATGTTATATTTAATTGGGTGGACATAATGACTTGCTAGAAGTCATTTATGTCTTGTGAAGTTGATGTTTCAACTCACTACCAACATAAAATATAATTTCTAAAGGGTCACACACAAAAGAACGAATTGAAAATGGCTAAAGGGGTGAATTATGGGCTCAAGGGACGACTCGTCCCCTATGGGACGACTCGTGCCCTAAGGGGATGACTCGTTCCCTATTGGCCCAACTATTCCCCAAGGCAGGGACAAATCTATGGGACAAATATATCAGAGAGCTTGCAATAGGGGACGACTCGTGCCCTATGGGACGAGTTGTGCTCACGACTCGTGCCCCTGGGGACGAGTCATGCTGGCGGCGGTGGAAACCCGTTTTGCTTGGAAAAATGACTCTTTTCCCTAAAGGTTATAGATTTATAACAAGTATAAATAGAATCCTTTTGTCCTAGCCATATGTGACGAAAATTAGAGTTTTTGAAACACTAATTGGTTGATTTTGATTACGAATCAAAGATCAAATTCCATAGATTCATTCTACCAAACAGCCATTGATTATTAAAAAGTGTTTCAATAATCGGGGATCATCTAGCAATCCAACAAGAAGTGTTCTTGGTCCGTTCACATGTGGATTACCGATAGAGGGTGATTACTTTATCACCAAAAGCTTGAAGACTTCAATCGTTGATTCATCCCCAAGTTTTAAACAAGGAGAAGATCAAAAACCTTCATCAACGGTTTTTGAGATTCGCTTTGAAGATCCTTTTTCGAACAAAAAAATCGCATTAAGGTATATAAATTCTATTTCATGTTTCTAATCTCATCATGCTAGACAGATCTAAGGTCTAGGGTTTTGTTGTTGTATAAATATTTTCCACTGCGTTTGTAATCCCAAAACCCAACAGTAGTGTCAGAGCCCTGTCTTGCCATGATTAGGATTGAAATTGGCATGCTAGATTTAATTTGATTAATTGCTATCCATGCTATATGAAATAGATCTAGATTTTATGTGTTTTGTTTTTGTGAAAAACTAGTATATGAGATATGCCACGGTCATGATTTATGATGGATTAATATGATTAATTTATCACATAGGTTATTGATCTATTTAATATGATTAAAGTAGATTGGTAAATTCTCAAAATTGGATCAAAGTGTTTGTATGAAATTTTGTGAAGCCCTATGTTCATGATTATGTACACATAAGATTTATGTTACAGCCATGCGATTTTTGTTATTATGTGTAAAACCTTCTAAATATTTGATCCTTATGCCATTCCTTGATTAGAACACTTGTGAAATTTTAGGATATTATGTAGTTTCAACTCAGTTGGATGCATCATTATATCTTAATTTGTGATCAAGATGAGATAATTGTTGATGTAGTTTTGACTCAGTTAGGTGCATCGTTCCATGTCTCATGCGTTGGAAAAAGGTTTTGACTTAATTGGTGCTTTTAAATGAGATTTGACCCAAGGCATAAATGAGATTTAAAACATGTTATTTGACATATGATGTCTAAGAAAATCTCATAAAAGATCTAAGAGTCATATAGTGTTATGATTGATGTTTCGACCTAAATAGCTTGATTTCGAGCATTGACTCAGTTAAACCAAAATCAAGTGAAATATGGATCTTAGCCTACTATGATTATATGATACATGTTTGTATTTGAAGGTGTATAATTTAGTGGGAGTGTTTATGAAATATATTATTTGCTCTTAGATGATATATGTGTTGATACTTATGTGTTTCATTGTTTGCATATTTTATTGTAGTAATGGAAAATCACAATAATCAACCCCTGTCGCTGCGATCAGTCCTTGAGAAGGACAAGCTCGAAGAGAAAGGTACAAACTATTTTGATTGGATAAGAAACCTAAGAATTGTTCTAAGGCAAGAGAAGAAAATGTACGTTCTTGACGAACCCGTTCCACCTCCACCTGCTGCCAATGCTTAAAGGGCAGATAAGGATGCTCACAAGAAACATGTTGATGATTCTAATGATGTGACTTGGCTTATTCTTGCCACCATGTCTAAGGCCCTTCAGAATGACCTTGAGCACATTGAAGCTGCTTTTGATCTTGCTGAACGCTTAAAGAAAATGTTCCAAGTGCAAGCAAGACAAGAGAGGTATGATGTGGTTAAAGCCCTAACTGCATGCAAGATGCAAGAGGGTCAGTCGGTTGGTGCTCATGTCCTTAAGATGAAGGGTCACATTGAGCGTCTCGAAAGGGTTGGAAATCCGATGAGTTTGGAACTTGCCACGGATTTGATGTTAAATTCATTGCCTGAATGTTATGGTCATTTTATAATGCACTATCACATGAGTGGCATGGATAAAAATCTCTCGGAATTGCATGTGATGCTTAAGACCGCAAAGAAGAACATCAAGAAGCCCGAAACGAAAAACGTGTTAATGGTTAACAAAGGAAACAGGTTGAAGAAAGATGGAAAAGGTAATGCAAGTGTTGCTAAACCTAAGGCAAAAGTTGCTGTTGCCGGAGAGGCACGCAAGGCATCTCAAAAGGATGCGGTTTGCTACCATTGCCAAGAGGTTGGTCATTGGAAACGCAAATGCAAGGCTTATAAGGAAGGCCTAAATGTGAAGAAGGGCAATGCGATTGCTTATGATTCAGATATATATATGATAGATATTTTCCTTTCTATTTCTAGTTCATGGGTATTAGATACCGGATGTGGATCTCACATTTGTTTAAATGTGTAGGGACTAAGGAATAGAAAGCTACTCAAACAAGGTGAAGTTGACCTACATGTGGGGAATGGAGCAAGAGTTGCTCCATTAGCCGTAGGGACATATGATGTAACTTTACCTAGTGGCTTAGTACTTGTTTTGAACAATTGTTACTATGTTCCGGATTTGAGTAGGAATATTATTTTCGTTTCTTGTTTGGATAATGAGGGGTATAATTTTCTTATTATGAATAAGAAGTTTTATATTTATTTAAATGATATGCTTTATGGTATTGCAAATTCATTTAATGGCCTTTATGTTCTTGATGTTGATGAGAAACAAAATAATGTTGAAAATGTTTATCATGTGGACAAGAAGTCTAAACTGAATGACGTGAACAACACGTTCATGTGGCATTGTCGGCTTGGACATATAAATGAGAAACGCATCTCTAAACTCCATAAGGATGGTATGTTAGACTCACATGATTATGAATCATATGAGATATGCTAATCTTGTTTATTGGGCAAAATGACCAAACCACCTTACACTAAGAGTAGTGAAAGGGCTAGTGACTTATTGGGCTTAATACATACTGATGTATGCGAACCAATGAGCAGCATTGCTAAGGGAGGATTTCGGTATTTCATTACATTCACCGATGACTTATCTAGATATGGCTATGTCTATCTGATGAAGTCCAAAAGCAAAACGTTTGAGATGTTTAGAACATTTCAAAATGAAGTACAAAATCAACTTGACAAAAATATTAAAGCACTTCGATCCGATCGTGGTGGAGAATATTTGAGCCAAGAGTTTGACAATCATCTCAAAAACTGTGGAATTGTTTCAGAGTTGACTCCACCCGAAACACCACAATGGAATGGTGTGTCCGAGAGGAGGAATAGAACCTTATTAGATATGGTTTGTTCGATGATGATTCAAGTTGACCTTCCTATTTCCTTTTGGGGACATGCTTTAGGGACTGTTGCGTTCACACTGAACAAAGTCTCTACTTAATCGGCTCCTAAGACCCCACATGAGATGTGGCATGGAAGAAAACCTAGTTTGTCTTTCATGAAGATTTGGGGTTGCGAAGATTATGTGAAGAGACTTGTCTCTGATAAGTTAGCACCTAAATCTGATAAGGTTATTTTCGACGGTTACCCTAAAGAAATCAACTGGTATTACTTTTACAACCGCAATGAGAACAAAGTGTTTGTTGCTCAATATGGTACCTTTCTTGAGAAACAGTTTCTCAATAAAGCATCTAGTGGGAGTATAATTGATCTTGAAGAAATTCAAGAGCCCGATAATAACATGGAACCGGTAGTAGAGACTGAACTAAATCCACAAGAAGTTGTGGAACCGGTTTAAGATCCACAAGTCCATCGTAGATCGAATAGGTTACGATCCGCACCCGAGAGATATGGATTTCTCGTATCGGAAAGTAATGAAGTGGAAGTCATTGAGAATAACAAACCTACTTCCTATCAAGAGGCGATGTCCACTCCTGATTCGGATAAATGGTTGGAGGCCATGGAATCCGAATTGCAATCCATGTCGGACATTCAAGTTTGGAACTTATTTGAGCCACCCGAAGGTGTAAAAATCATAGGGTGCAAGTGGGTCTTCAAGAAGAAGACTGACATGGATAGGAAGGTGCATACTTACAAGGCTAGGCTTGTATCAAAGGGATATAGGCAGATTCATGGTGTAGACTATGATGAAACCTTCTCGCCTGTTTCCATGCTTAAGTCTGTTAGAATTTTGATTGACACAGCAGCGTATTATTACAACGAGATATGGCAAATGGATGTCAAAATGGATTTTCTAAATGGGAAGTTACTCGAGGATGTGTATATGACACAACCCGAAGGTTTTGTCAATCCAAGAAATTCTAACAAAGTGTGCAAGTTGCAGAGATCCATATATAGATTGAAGCAAGCTTCTAGGAGTTGGAAACTTCGTTTTGACGAGAAAATCAAAGAGTTTGGTTTTGTCAAGAACGAAGATGATCCTTTTGTATACATGAAATTCAGTGGGAGCGTAGTGCTACTTCTCTTATTGTATATAAATGATATCTTACTCATTGGAAATGACATTCCTGCACTTCAGACTATCAAGTCTTGGTTAGGGAAATGTTTCTCAATGAAAGATATGGGTGAAGCCGCTTACATCCTTGGCATCAAGATCTATAGAGATAGATCTAAAAGGATAATTGGTTTGAGTCAAAGTACATACATTGATAAGGTTCTTAGAAGATTCAAGATGGGAAATTCTAAGAGAGGCAACTTGCCAATGGGTCATGGTGTTACTCTTAGAAAGAATCAGTGTCCTAAGACAACTAGTGAGTGAAAGAGGATGAATAAGGTTCCATACGCATCGGCTATTGGATCTATCATGTATGCTATGATTTGTACTAGACCCGACGTCTCGTATGCTTTGAGCATGATGAGTCGATACCAATCTGATCCTGGTGAGAATCATTGGATGGCAGTCAAGACGATCCTTAAGTACTTAAAAAGGACTAAGGATGCGTTCTTGGTCTTTGGAGGGATGGAGGAAGATCTTGTTGTAAGAGGTTACACAGATGCTAGCTTCCAAACCGACAAGGATGATTTCCGATCGCAGTCAGGATTTGTGTTTTTGCTTAACGGGGGTGCAATTTGTTGGAAGAGTTCCAAGCAGAGTACCATAGCCGATTCTACAACTGAGGCCGAATAAATAGTGGCATCCGATGCAGCTAAGGAGGCAGTTTGGATCAAAAAGTTTATTAGTGACTTGGATGTTGTTCCAAGTATCACTAATCCGGTGGAACTTTATTGTGACAATAATGGTGCCATTGCGCAAGCAAAGGAACCAAGGTCACATCAGTGATCCCAACATATACTTAGACGTTTCCATCTCATTCGAGAGTTCATTGATAGGGGAGACGTTAAGATATGCAAAGTATCAACTGATGATAACATTGGGGATCCGTTTACAAAGCCCCTCACATAAGCAAAGCATGATGGTCAAGTGAGGTCCATGGGTATACGATACATAGATGGAGCCTAGTGCAAGTGGGAGATTGTTGGTGTAATGCCCTAGGCATTTAGTTATGTTTGACTTATAATCTAAACCACTATGTAATCGTCTTTATCATTTATTATAGAGAAAGTTTATTTTGTTCATTATATGTTTACATGTTTATTATATTGAACTGTGTCCCTAGTATTATGAATAACTAGTATAAGTAGGTAATGGATAATCATGGAGATGATTATATGCATGTGATGCACATTACACTTATGGATACTTGCTAGAGAACAAGTATTGGACATGACCTACCGATGAGATTTATGACATGGTCAATATTCATACGTGTCATGATTAAATCTCATGATAGTAGTGTCATTGAATCCTTTGAACCTGAGATTATCATCGTCTTCCACATGATGAACATCATTTTTGATATAGTCTAACACTATCTTTAATAGGATAGCAATAAGGCCTATTTTGGGACGATTGGATTCTTGTAGTGAAGAATGATAGGTCAAGATGGGATTTGTCCCTCTGTTGAGAGAGATGTTTGCTTGGGCCCCTCGATGAATGATGTTGATGAAATGTGTGGCCACACTCAAGTGATTAGATAGAGATCAAAGGCATTTGAATTATCAACATATTCAGAATCGAGAAAGCATTGAACATGTGAGTTGACATGGACCATGACTAATGTTCAATTGGACATTGTGGACAAAGGGATTGTGACATTTGATCTATCTAGGAATCAAGCTTTGACATTATATTTAATTGGGTGGACATAATGACTTGCTAGAAGTCACTTATGTCTTGTGAGGTTGATGTTTCAACTCACTACCAACATAAAATATAATTCCTAAAGGGTCACACAAAAAATAATGGATTTAAAATGGATAAAGGGGTGAATTCTGGGCTCAAGGGACGACTCGCCCCCTATGGGACGACTCGTGCCCTGTTGTCCCAACTATTCCCCAAGGCAGGGACGAATCTATCAGAGAGCTTGCAATAGAGGAAGAGTCGTGCCCTATGGGACGAGTCGTGCTCATGACTCGTGTCCCTGGGGACGATTCATGTTGGCGGCGCTGGAAACCCGTTTTGGCTTGGAAAAATGACTCTTTTCCCTAAAGGTTAGGGTTTATAACAAGTATAAATAGAATCCTTTTGTCCCAGCCATATGTGACGAAAATTAGAGTTTTTGAAATACTAATTGGTTGATTTTGATTACGAATCAAAGATCAAATTTCATAGATTCATTTTACCAAACATCCATTGATTATTGAAAAGCGTTTAAATAATCAGGGATCATCTAGCAATCCAACAAGAAGTGTTCTTGGTCCGTTCGCATGTGGATTACCAATAGAGCGTGATTACTTTATCACCAAAAGCTTGAAGACTTCAATCGTTGATTCATCACCAAGTTTAGAACAAGGAGAAGATCAAAAACCTTCATCAACGGTTTTTGAGATTCGTTTTGAGATTCGCTTTGAAGATCCGTTTTCGAACAAACAAATTGCATTAAGGTATGTAAATTATATTTCATGTTTCTAATCTCTTCACGCTAGATGGATCTAACACTACAAGAAAACTGACAGATACCGACGAAAATTAGCGACGGAAATAAATTTGTCACTAATACCAACGGATTAGCGACAAAATAGCAACGACCTAGGGTGAAAAACAAAAAACGAAATTAGGACGAGATAACCGACAGACTTAGTTACGGATATGCCGACGGATTCCATTCCGTCTCTAATCCGTCACCATTTTGGCGCCAAAAAATTGCGCACTTTTTACCGACGGATTTATGACGGAATGGCGACGGATATTTTTACCGACGGATTTGAGTCGTTGCTAAATTATTTAAAATAATTATTAAATTAATATTTTAGGTAAGTGACGGATTAGTGACGGATTTAATTACCGACGGATTAAAATCCGTCGGTAAATTAATTACATATTATTACCGACGGATTTGAGTCGTTGCTAAATTATTTAAAATAATTATTAAATTTATATTTTAGGTTAGTGACGGATTAGTGATGGATTTAATTACCAACGAATTATAATCCGTCGGTAAATTAATTATATATTATTACCGACGGATTTGAGTCTTTGCTAAATTATTTAAAATAATTATTAAATTTATATATTAGGTTAGCGACGGATTAGTGACGGATTTAATTATCGACGGATTATAATCCGTCGGTAAATTAATTACATATTATTACCGACAGATTTGAGTCGTTGCTAAATTATTCAAAATAATTATTAATTTTATATTTTAGGTTAGCGACGAATTAGTGACGGATTTAATTACCGACGGATTATAATCCGTCTGCAATTAATTACATATTATTGCCGACAGATTTGAGTCGTTGCTAAATTATTTAAAATAATTATTAAATTTATATTTTAGGTTAGCGATGGATTTGTGACGGATTTAATTACGGATGGATTATAATAGAAGATGGACGGACAATACCATATATACTTTTTTAATTTTTTTATACTTTTTTTTTGATAAATAAAACTATTTGAGATTTTGGTTAGTAGTGATTTTTTTATAAAAAGTTATATAAAAAAGTTAAGAATTTTTAAAGAAACGAAAGTATATAATAGAAAAAAGAGAGACGGACAATATCATTTACTTTTTTAATTTTTTTTTTTAATTTTTTGTATGGATAAATAAAACTGTTTGAGATGTTGGTTAGTAGTGAATTTTTTTTTTACAAAAAATTATATAAAAATGTTAAGAATTTTTAAAGAAATAAAAGTTTATAATAGAAGAGGGACGGACAGTATACTTTTTTAAATTTATTTTGGATAAATAAAATTATTTGAGCTGTTGGTTGGTAGTGGATTTTTTTACAAATAAAAAAACTATACATTTATAAATAAAAAATTAAAGAATTTTACCCGTCCCTGATTTCTTTATTATACTTTCATTTGTTTATTTTTTCTAACTTTTTTTATATAACTTTTTGAAAAAAACTTCAATACTAAAGAATGTCCAAAATATTTATTTATATTCATAAAAAATAAAAAAAACTATACATTTATAAATAAAAATTAAAGAATATTACCCGTCCCTGATTCAATACTAAAAAATGTCTAAAATATTTATTTAAATTCTTAAAAAATAAAAAAAATTATACATTTAGGGTATAGGGTATATGGTATAGTGTATAGTGTATAGGGTATAGGGTATAGGGTATAGGATATAGGGTATATGATATAGGATATAGGGTATAGAGTATAGGGTATAGGGTATAATATATAGGGTATATGGTATAGGGTATAGTATATAGGGTAGAGTATAGGGTATAGTATATAGGGTATAGGGTATAGGGTATAGGGTATAAGGTATAGGGTATAGTATATAGGGTATAGGGTATAGGGTATAGGGTATAGAGTATAGTATACAGGGTATATGGTATAGGGTATAATATATAGGGTATAGTGTATATGGTATAGTATATAGGGTATAGGATACAGGGTATAGTATATAGGGTATAGGGTATAGTATATAGGATATAAAGTATATGGTATAGGGTATAGGGTATAAAGGGTATAGGGTATAGTATATATGGTATAGGGTATAGTATATAGGGTATAGGGTATAGGGTATAGTATATAGGGTATAGAGTATAGGGTATAGGGTATAGGGTATAGGGTATAGTATATATAGTATATGGTATAGGGTGTAGTATATAGGGCATAGGGTATAGGGTATATGATATAGGATATAGGGTATATGGTATAGGGTATAGGGTATAAGGTGTTAAGGCATATGATTTAGGGTTTAGGGTATGGGGTATGGTTTAGGGTTTAGGGTATTGGGGTATATGATTTAGGATTTAGGTATATAAATTTTTGTTTAGGGTATGTCTTAGAAGTTTAATTTATTTTGTTGTTTTAAGTATTTTTTATATATTATTATCATAATATTTATTTATTACTATTATTCAATTATTTTTTATTATCTCTCAATAATATTAGTAAATATTCTTCTTCTTGATATTTGCTTGGTTTATTAATAATGATTATTACTATTATTATTATTATTATTAAATATTATTATTTATTTATTTATGATTATGATAAAATGTTATTTTGTATTTATAATTTTTTTGTGAGACAAATTATTATTATTGTTGTTTATTATTTTAAATAATTATTATAATCATCAAGAAAATATGTATATTATTATTATGATATATTGTTATTTATTATTTAATTATTAGATACTATTATTTTATATTTTAAATCTTTTTTTATATTAATAATTATTTTTATTAATTATTATGGTCATTAAGAGACTTTTGTGATAAACAAATAAATATAAGAGGTGACAATAAATCATTAGAACATATATATACACATGGATCACTACCCCAAGCAACATCTTCACCATTAAATACATCAAATATAAATGAATCAAATGGTTCAAATTCATCCATCAAAAACACAAATACACTTCTTTTGATTGGCTCCCCTAATTTCACATAGATTGATTTTAAATCAATCTGGACCATTAATCACACACATCCAATGGTCCAAATTCAACATAAAAAAATTCAACCACATAATTTTCTCTCTCTATTCTTTTCTCTCTCTATTATTTTCTCTTTTTCTCCCTCATTTCTTCAGTGTTCTTTCTCCCTTATTTCTCTCTCTGTTTTGCTTGCTGCCGTTCTTTCTCCCTCACTTATCTCTCTGTTTGCTGCCGTCCGCCTCCCAACGCCGACCCATCTTGCCGAATCTGGCTACCTGCCCACCATGTTACCCGGTCTCCTGCCTCTTCTCCGACCACAACACCTGCACCACCAACCACATCGGTCACCCTTTCCCTTCATCACTCCTCAGTGGTGAAGTAGCCTTTCATAAAGGTCCATCCATCCGACAACATTGGTCGCCCCTTTTTCCTTCATCACTCCTCAGTGGTAAAGTAGCCCCTCGGTCTAGATATTCGACCACATTGGTCACTCCCTTCATCTGGCATATCCCCAGTAGGATCAGCCATTTAATCTCCTAGGTCACTTTCCTTCCATCTTCCTAGCGAGATACCAGTTTCTCTTCGCCATTCCCCAGTGGATCCCCGAACTACGGCCTGGCTTGATTTCTCCGGGATACGTAGGTAGCCTACTTTAGGTTCAGCCAATTCTTCACATAAGACACCCCTTTCCCCAGCGGATCTTTTTCGAACTATGACCTGGCTTGATTCCTTCGGGATTCGTAGGTAGCCTTCCAAAGGTTCAGCCACTCGACCACCTTGGTCACCCAATCTGTCTCGGCAGTTCACCAGATTGGATCCTTTTTTATCGACAACCCCACTTGCCCTACAAGTGACATTGCCGAGGGGCTTCTGTAAGTACCCAAATCTGGCTCATGCCCTCCGGTTAAGTTTCCCGACAATTCCCCGGACTTTTCTAAAGTTTAGGGGCAATTTGGGAACTTTCTCAAACCTTTCGAGGGGAAAAGGACTTTTTAGGAATTAAAATTCCATGTAGTCCCTCACTGGAAAAGAGCTTCTAGAATGCCACCTTGCATGGTTCTAGAATCAGGCTGAGTCACTAAAGGATAAGACCGTACGACGTTATTAGCTAAAGGTTACAGCCGCACGGCTTCATTAGCCAACCCCAAACTTCCTATAAATAGTGGCCTCCTCTATTCATTTTGATATAGAATTTTGAGCACTGTTACTCTGACAAAATACAAACACGAAATTCTAGAGAGCTGAAACCACTCAAAATCACCTCCCTCCGCTCCAAAACCCCTCCAAGGTTGCTCCTTCCTTAGGAAATCTTCAAGGGAGATAGAGGAACACCACCATTTGTAACCTCTCCTCCTCTTCTCTTTAAAATATACTTGTCATACTTGCTATATTGATCTTTGCCATTTATATTGCCGTATACTTGCTTTATATTTGATTTATTGCTATAAAAATCAAGTCTTTAGTCATGTAGATCATAATACCCCCATTCCCTTATCACATGGGATTCATGGAGGATCGATCCCAAGGATGAATAATAAGACCTCAAATGGCTTGTTCTAGGGTGGATCTCTCATATGATGATGTGAAAATAGCATCCTTTGCATATAAAAATGTCATCTTTTACATTAAAAATGTCATCTTTATTCATGAATGTTATCCCCCTTTCCATAGACCTTGCTTCCAAGGATTTTCCACCTAAATGCTTCTTAAAGGACATAGGAAAACCATAAAGGTCCTCCCTTTTAATTCCTAGTCGTAGCTTGCATCATGTTCATTACATATGTTAGCATAAAAATGTCATCTTTACTTTAAAATGCATTCCCCATGTCCCTCATGGTTGGATCACTCTCCAAGGATTACCTAGTAACCTTCTTAAGGCACAAAAAGGCATAGGATGAGTATAAAGATCCAATCTTTATACCCCTCCCCTTAGTCCCTTTGGTACTTGAAGCATCTCTTGGAGCGTAATGGTGTAAAGGTCCTATCTTTACATCATTCCCTCCACATAAAGATGCCATAGCCGGATATTCCTTTAGAAAAGGATGAACTTGAGCCCCCACATGTCCGATCATCACTTGAGACGAGCATAAATGTCGCGACTAAGCTCAAATCGTCTCAAGATGTAGGATTGATGGGCAAAGGTCCTTCCTTTCTAAAGAGTCTCATCCTTGGACTATAAAAAAGGTGTCCCTATTCCGATCACATGTGACTCAAGGTCTCATAATGATGATCATAAGTCCAAGATGAGAATGGGATCAAAGTCCCTAACACATAAAAATCCAAGGAATCCCGAGCGATAACCAACTCATGGTTTATACGTCTGGAAGACCACTTGGCACATTCCCACCTTTTCAAAAAACACATCCCACACACGAAAACACAAAGGCAAGCATGAAAATCGGATCTTGGAAGACTTGCTTCGGCAAGGCTCCTTGGGTGAACGTCGATCCGTTCTTCCCAAGGGGTAACTTAACCTCCGGACCTAAATCCTTTTTTTCAAAGTTTTGAGGAAATCAAAATGGCGTGGCGACTCCGTTTTTCAATTTAAACCGGATGTCTTCAAACCGATGTGAGGCGGTGACCCCTTACACGAGAAAGCGGTTCCAACATAAAAAATGAGGAAAGGAAAAGCCGCAATCTTGGGCACCACATTCACAGCATCCACATCCGCACCCACATCTTTCCTCACATCCTCCCAAACTCTTGAATCTGAGGACAGCTCCTCTGAATCTGACAAAGATGATACTCCAAAAGGTGTAAGGATGGGTGTGTGGATATATCAAGGGATATTCCTTCAAGAATACAGAAAAACCATCCCACCTCACAGGTTGTGAGAGATGTGCATGATCAGGTGAGTACTAGGTAAAATTACCCGATCCGGCGGCACCCGCGGCTCGCCCCGGGGCCTTCCTCTTCGAGAGGATGAGAAATGGTTTCAAAGATTGGATGGGTGAATTTCTTTGAAAAGAAAGAGTCACCATGCTATTTTAGTTATGCCCAAAACATTGAAAAAAGGCTTTTTGTTGTGTGATGAGATTTTTGAGTTCAGTGGTCATGTTACGCCTAGGGAAGAGATTTTTGTGCTCACTCGAAACGCCTCATATACATGAGTCTTTCTAAATCCTTCTTTGAATGTTGTGTGTGTGTGTGTGTGTGTGTTTAAGAAGTAAAATACATTTGAAAATAAATAATGAAAATATAATACATGGAACAGGAACAAACCACTATAACCATCAGACCTCCATTCTTGTGCACATTGTACATGGAAAATCTTTTAGGGTCATTTAGATGGTTTGGGTCTAAGAAATATATAATAAGTAAATACTACATTATAAATGATATATTAAAAAATAGTTCATAATATATTTAAAGACTTGGAAATTAAAGCATTAATTAGGGTTTGGAAGGAGATCTCACCAATATTGGTTCCTTTCTATCTTCCTAGGATTTGTGTTTGTGAAGGAAGTGAGGGATTTGCTTAGGTGGTTTGTTTCGGGTGATTAAAGAGGAGAAAAATTATGCTTCACTTAGGCAGAACCTCCCCTAATTAACTCTCACTCAATCGGCGGTTTTTTGTGTTGCTTAGCTTTGGGACGACTTTTTGGATTGGTTTACGTCGCCGGCTTTGGTTTTTGGCTGTGAGGAGTTGGAGGAGGGTTGGAGGAGGTTTTGGTGTGTTGAAATGAGGCTGCAAGGGGCTGTATTTATAGCCTCTAGAGGTTGACAAAGAGGTCTGTACGGCTCAACAAAGAGGTTCGCACGGACCAATCAAGCAGTGTCAGTTTTTGTCAGTTTTCTTGACTTTTGTGTATGTGGCGTGTTACTGGCAATTTGACAAAGAGGTCCGTACGTATGCAATGAGGTCCGTACGGCTCTCCCATTAATTTGTCAGCATTTTGACCTTTGTGCCATTCCTGCATGCCCTCCTGACAATTCTTAATGCTTGAAAAGTCCATCTTTTGGTTTGTTTTGATCAGTTTGGTCCTTTGGGAAGTTACGAGACTTCGTGATCGCGGGGAGGTGAACCCTTAGTGTTTTCTGTATGCTCGGATGGAGAGCGGTCCGGATTGGGGTTCTTACAGAAGCCCCTCGGCGACATCACTTATGAAGGAAGTGGGGTTGCCGATTAAAATAAGAATCCTGATCTGGATCTCTTATCGGGAGGGAGAGAGAAATGACCATGTCGGTCGGACGGCTGGACCATTTGATAGGATTCCTACGTATCCCGAGTGGGATAAAGAAAATCTTAGTTCGAGTGTGAGGGAAATTTAGAGGGGGCCTCAACCGATGGGGAATGATTTAGAGGTATTCATCCTGTGGGAGACAGTTTGGAGGCGTCTGGACCTAAGTTGAGGACAATTCGGAGGTGTCTCTACCTAAGTGGGACAATTTGACGGCGTCTAGACCTAAGTTAAGGAAAATTTGGAGGTGTCTCTACCTAAGTTGAGAACGATTTGGAGGGGTCTCACCCTAAGTTGAGAAGAATTCGGAGGGGTCTCGACCTAAGTGGGACTATTTGAAGGTGTCTGGACCTAAGTTGAGGACAATTTGGAGGTGTCTCTACCTAAGTGAGACTATTTGAAGGCATCTATACGTAAGTGAGACTGTTCGAAGGCGTCTAGACCTACGTTGAGGAAAATTCAGAGGTGTCTCTACCTAAGTGGTAGTATTTGAAGGCGTCAGGACCTAAGTGAGACTGTTTGAAGGCGTCTTGACCTAAGTGAGACTATTTGAAGGCTTTTATACCTAAGTGAGACTGTTTGAAGGCGTCTGATCCTAAGTGAGACTGTTTGAAGGCGTCTGGACCTAAGTGAGACCATTTGAAGGCATTTATACCTAAGTGAGAGTGTTTGAAGGTGTCTATACCTAAGTGAGACTATTTGAAGGCGTTTATACCTAAGTAAGACTGTTTGAAGGCCTCTATACCTAAGTGAGACTATTTGAAGGCATCTATACCTATGAGAGACTATTTGAAGGCGTCTAGACCTATGTGAGACTGTTTGAAGGTATCTAGACCTAAGTGAGACTGTTTGAATACATCCATACCTAAGTGAGACTGTTTGAAGGCATCTATACCTAAGTGAGACCGTTTGAAGGCATCTATACCTAAGTGAGACTGTTTGAAGAAGGCATCTATACCTAAGTGAGACTGTTTGAAGGCGTCTATACCTAAGTGAGACTATTTGAAGGCGTCTATACCTAAGTGAGACTATTTGAATGTGTATATACCTAAGTAAGACTGTTTGAAGGAGTCTATACCTAAGGAGATTTGACGATGTATTTTGTGAATCATGTATTGAACTTTGTTTGTAGTTGCCAAAGTGCATAGAAAATTGTTAGAATTGGGGTGAAAATCTTTTAGAAAGGAAACATGCCGTGTTGGGACGGACCTTTTTGAACATGGGTGTGCCGTGTTAGGACGGACTTTTTGAAATGAAATGTGCCGTGTTGGGACGGACTTTATGAAATGAAATCTTCCGTGTTGGGATTGACTTTTTGAAATGAAATGTGCCGTGTTGGGATGAACTTTTCTGAAATGAAATGTGTCGTGTTGGGACGGACTATTTGAAATGAAATGTTCCGTGTTGGGACGGACTTTTTTTAAACGAAATGTGCCGTTTTTAGACGGACTTTTTGAAATCAAATGTGTAGTGTTGGGACGGACTTTTTATAATGAAATGTGCCATTTTGGGACCGACATTTTGAAATGAAATGTGCCATGTTGGGACGGACTTTTTGAAATGAAATGTGCCGTGTTGGGATCGACTTTGTGACAAAATGTGAATGATATGTGACATTCTTCTTTTATGTAGAATTTATTACTGCTATGTCTTGCATATGAAGTTTATTGACATACCTTTGATGTGTTTACCTGCAGGAGGAGGCGCCTTTGTGAGGAGGAAGTTGAGGACGCCGCAGGTGCTGGCCAAGGAGAGGAGGGATGGCTCGTTGTGCCCTCGAGATGTCCCTGTGCCGGGGGCGGATTTCTCCTATGTTCGCGGGGATTCTTCCAGGAGGCGGGTACTTGTGCCCATCCCGGAGCAGGTTCCTCCCGCTTACCGAGTTGATCCAGATGATTCAGTGAGTTGTTACTCCTTCTTTTGTTGTTTCTGTTTTATCTCTTGTGTGAGCATTTTATCTCTTTTATGCAGGTCTCGAGGCGGACCGTGGATTTGATCACCCGTCGATATCTGGGGATGAAGTCTTTTGCGAAGAAGGTTGTGAGGGTAATGTCTTATGGATCCTCGAGAGGTGCAGCAGTTCATGAGCCGATGCCTTCAAGTAGGTCGGTGGATACTCCTCTCCTGGGTGCGGACACGGATTCACAGCCTGCTTCCCAGCCTGATATACTGATTCATGGAAGGCATAGTCATGACGGGAGTTTCTTTGAGGAGGGCCGAGGGGCGTGACCGTTTCCGTAGTTCTTTCCTCAGTCTAGTGCACAGGCGGAGGGCTCGTCTTCTTTTTCCTTCTTAGGTCTTACTTCTGCAGACTTCACGGAGTATCCGGTCGAGGAAGGTGCCGAGTTTATCGAGGATGATGAGGTGGCTGGCGGAGGCACCGAGATGCGGGAGTCTTCACCAGGTGGTGCTGCCGATGACTCGGAGTAGGACTCTTTTTTTCTTTTATGTGTATTTTAGTGAGGAAAGCAATAAAATATTTGTATTTATATGCACAACGTACTCACATGTAATGAACTCCTTTATTTGCATTTTAATGGTGATAACTTAGGAGTTGTTTCTACTTCTTTTTTTTTATGTTTTCTGCATGTCGCATGAGCTTGAAATGTTTGTGGTATATAGGGACTGAAAAATCTTTGGCAGGTTCTGAGCAGTTGGGGACTGAAACAATTTTGACAGATTCATGAATGATGATGAGAGTGACATTTTATGGGATGTGTTTTCTCTATGTGGATAGCCACCCCATTCATGGTCATCTCCCTCGGGATATGTCACAGTGCTTTTATAGATGTGATAGGCCATTACTGAGCGGGTGAGGACATTGTTCCTTTGTTTTTGGGAGTGACTTTCAACATTATAGATCGACTGGCGATGGGGGATAGAATCATGCGTGGAGGAAGCCCCACTTTGCTTACTTTATGGTTGAGAGAGAGACTTCAAGCTATGCATGTGCTTCCGACAGCTTTTAGTCTGTGGACATTTGCTCAGCGACCTTTGGTCTTGGAGACAGATCAATCTGAATGGGAAAGGTGGATGGCCAGGCTCGGCACGCATCACATTCGTTGGTGGGTTCCTCATTGGAAGATAGAAATTCGGAGGGCTCTTCAGGATGGTTCCTATGTTGTCAGGGTTCCTGGGCTGTCTCAGTCTTCTTTCTACATTTTGTCCCTTGTTTCCAGGCAGTTTGGGATGAGGCAGGAGCCTTTGCTGGGTTGGATTGATATTGCTACTATGATGGTAGCTCCTTTCTCTATGGCGGACCCATCCGCCTTCCTTCTCTTCCTGGAGATATGGAAGTTTTTTGTTTTTCCTCTTGGGGTACTTCTCAGACGCAGGGAGAGTCTACTGAGTACTTGGACTGGTATGAGAAGCATATTGGACAGGCTCAGATGATTCTAGGGAGCATGAGTGAGGCAATTCTGGGGCAGGTTTGCCGTTCCGGTTACAACCTTAGAAGTGCGGAAGCTTGGGTCAACCCTCAAGATATCACAGGGGACGCCTTGGTTGACTACGAGACAAGAGTTGACAGATTGGCGGAGAGAGCTCCCCTTTTACAGACTCGTAGGGAGGAGATCCGAGCAGAGGCACAGACGAATGAAGCTCTTAGAGTGACTGGATTTCTTGACATGACAGGGAGGACTCCTGATCTTGGAAGGAGAGAGAAAGAGATAGCTCCTGCGGAATGCAAGAAGACTCATCGGGGACGGGGAAAAAAAAAGGAAAGAATGGCGAAGGAACAAGCGCGAGCGGCATGGAATGACCTTCTGAAACTCTGAGTATCAATTCATTGTCATTAGATGACACATTAATTATTAGATGTTTTATGTTGTCTTAGCATGTTGTGAGTCGAGAGTAGACCGTGCTTGAACTCATCAAGAAGTTTTTTAACTGTAATGATTTTGCGGTTTACTTTTAGAGTTTCATCGAGACACAAAATTTTTGCTTGTGTCTCCTTCTGAACCTTGATAGTATCAACTTTTGGAATTTTGTATAATCTTTAGACCGGAACAGTGAAGGCTGCCTACGTTCCGCTCTTACAATTGGACTGGGGGGCTCAGGTCTCCGTAGTTCGACTCTTTTTGTAAGAGAAGGGGAAACAGAAAAAGGGGGAGAATGGTGCAACCCTGATTTTACCAAGACTGCCCTTTTAGGGTTTTCAATCTAGTCGGGTATATTCTTCAATATCGATGTATTTTTTTTGTTTATAGTGTAGGGGGGGGGGGAAAGGAAGACTCGATATTCTTTAGGTAAAATATCGACAGAGCTTGCTTCCATTGACTGGGTTCACGAAAGGGTTCCCATCCAGATCTGTTAATTTTATTGCACCTCCTGAGAATATTTTCTGAACCACAAAGGAGCCGATCCACCTTGGTTCCCATTTTCCAAGTGGGCTGATTCGGGTGGGAGGCTTCTCCTTAAGTACCCGATCGCCTTCTCTGATATATCAGGACTTTATCTTCTTGTCTAAAGCTCTAGTCATCCGACTCTGATAGGCTGGAATGTGCTCCATGGCCTTTAGTCGACGTTCATTTAGTAGGGTCAATTCGTCGTGACGGCTTCAGAGCCATTCCACTTTGTGACTTCATTCTTCTACAGGACTCGTAGCGATGGGATCTCCAGTTCTATGGGCAACACTTCTTCCATTCCATATGTTAGGGCGAATGGGGTTTCTCCTGTGACAGTCCTAACTGACGTTCGGTAGCCCCAAAGTGCCAAATGTAGCTTTTCTTGCCAATCTCGTCCCCATATCGTCATTTTTTTGATGATTCTTTCGAGGGTTTTGTTTGCTGCTTCCACGGTGCCATTAGTTTTTTTGCCTATAAGGAGAGGACTTATGGCGGGTGATCTTGAATTCGGTCAATCTGTCACAGTCTCCCTCGAAGTGAGATCCGTTGTCTGATATGACTTCATTTGGGATGCCGTATCTGCATATGATGTTTTCTTTGACGAATTAGGCGACTTTCTTGGAACTCAAAACTTTGTAGGACTTAGCTTCGACCCATTTTGTGAAGTAGTTGACGGCTACCAAAACGAACTTGTGTCCGTTGCTACCAGGCGGAGTGATTTTCCCAATGACATCAATTCCCCAAGTGGCAAAAGGCCAGGGAGTGGTGATGCAATAGAGGTCATGAGGGGGAAGGTGGTCAAGGTTGGAGAATCGGTGGCATTTGTCGCAGCTCCTGTCAAAAACGGATACAATCTGTTTCCATGGAGATCCAGTAGTAACCCATTCGAAGAATAATTTGCATCAGAGCTCGAGGATTCATGTGGGGACCACAAGTCCCATTGTGGACTTTGTTCACGAGTTCGAATGCATTTTCATTGCTGATGCATCAGAGGAGAGGTCCTTGGTAGCGTTTCTTGTATATCATATCTCCCAGAATGACAAAATGAGAGGCAAGGCGCTTCAAGGCTACAATACTTTCAACTTGGACTCCTTCTTTGTATTTTCCTTCCTCATTCATTACTTTGTCCCGAGTTACTCCAAACGTTCATTTAGCAGTCTCAAGTCGTAAGATGTTGTCCGTCTGATCGTTTTGAGTGAATGATCATGTCGTCGACATACACCTCGATTTCCTTGTGGATCATATCGTGGAAAAGTGCGGCGCTGCCAATTGGTAGGTAGCCCTAGCGTTCTTCAATCTGAAAGGCATTACTGTATAACAGTGAGTTCCCCAGGGGGCGGTAAAGGCGGTCTTTTCTTGATCTTCTTCAGCCATCTTGATCTGGTTATATCTGGCGAAACTATCCACGAAAGATTTTACTTCGAAATTAGCCGTGGTGTCAACCAGCATATCAATGTTTGGCAGCGGAAAGTCGTCCTTTGGACTTGCTTTGTTGAGATCCCGAAAATCTACACAATAACGCACCTTTCCATGGGCCTTTGTAATCGTGACTATGTTGGAGAGCCAAGTTGGCTATTCGATCACCCTTATAAAGCTGACGCGGAGCATCTTTTTGATTTCTTCTTTGACTTGAAAAAACCACTCGGGCTTGATCTTGCATAACTTTCTGCTTGACGGGCTTGGCCGTCGGGATTTAGGGGAATCCGATGTTCTACTATGGCGGGATCCAAATCGGGCATATCCTGATAGGATCAGGCGAACACATCTACAAACTCTTTGAGCAACGCAGTTGATGCTTCTCGCTCGGCGGCGCCGACGAAGAAATCTCTGATTTGCGTCTCTTTAGGCTCTTCAGCAATCCCCAAATTCACTTTGGTTAAAACATCCTCGACAGCTTGGGCCCGATTTTTCTCTCGTTCAACAACATGCTTAAAGATTTATTTAATGTATTGTTCATTTAGTGTGTCTGCATCTTTATCAAGTACATTATTATTAACCGTTCTTGGTTTATTAATAAATTTATCATTTGTTAAAGTGCCAATGAGGGGATACTCAGAAGGTCGAACTTTTCCTTCAAAGCATACGGGAATACAGTTTTTGCTACAAACTCATAATATTAGGGCGTAAGGCCGTCAGATGACTCGAGAGACTCAAGATAAAAAACAATAGACTATTGATGTTTTTCGAAGCTAGACTCTAAGAAATGAGGGGTTATTCCAAGCTTCTCGACCACTTCCCTTCTGCTGGCCGTGGGTTCCAAAATGGTAACTGTGAGTACCCCGACCCGAACTCGTGTTTTTGGGTACACTTTCCTTGATTTTTGGGCTCATTTAATTGCTAAAACGCATTTTGAGCCCAATTATCCATTTAATCACTCAACCCATTGGGCCTGCCATCCATTCGGCCCAACTTTGCCATAAAGTTAACCGGTGTCGGACGACACCGGTTATCCAAAGGTGGTTTAACTCCCTCTGTCGTCCGACATGGAGCCTCCTATCAGCATGCCTATAAATAAAGGGCATGGCTGATCATTTTAAAGGGGTTTTGGCAAGTAAGGAAACTCTGCTAAAATCAACACTCACTCTCTCTCTCTCTCTCATACACACACACTCACCTCCTTCCTCACACACACACACATCCAAGCCAAGATCCAAAGAGAAGCTTTCCTTTGTTGGTGTGTTGAAGGGGTAAACACCATACTATTGGTGCCTTTACCTTGTGGACTACAATAGGTAGCCACTAAACCCTCTCTCTCTCTGATTAACTCTTGCATATTCATCTATATCACCTTGCATGCTTATATGTCTTGATATTATGAGAAATATTTGGGATTTTGCATGATAAAGGTGGTGGAGAGGTGAATCTTCCATATTCACTTCTCCCCACCTCAGATCTGAACATTTGGTGACCTTAGCACCATTAAAGTTTGAATCTTGGTTGTCTTCCTTTGAGTTAGGAGGAGATGGCTACATGATAATGGCCATAAATATGTGATTTATCACATTTGGCCATTAAAGCCATATGACCCTCTTGTGTCGGACGACACAGGACCCCTCAAAGGATCCTGTGTCATACGACATACAGTTCCCAGAAAGCCATCTGGCTTTCAAGGACTTCAGATCCACTCAGATCGATTCCCTTTGTGACTCAAAGCTATGATTAAATAGTAGTTTTAGTTCATTTTACACTATTTGGGGGACCTAAGATCTCTTTGGGTGCAATAAATCAATGGAGGCGGTTTATCATATGACATGGACATTCTCGGGTGTCCTATGTCATATGACATCCGTATCATTAAAAGACAATCTTGGCTTTGCTCACTCCAATCAACCCCAAACTGATCTTAGACCCTGAATAGTGTCTCTCTTTTTAGTTAAAATAATCTTGTCCCATTTCCATAGTAGCTTTGGTGTTGTAAGAGACAATCTGACCAGGAGGCTTCCTGTCGTCCGACATCCCTCTCTGAGGGAGTCCTGTGTCGGACGACATCCAAGCTTCCTGAGCAGACTGTCTCAGCTCTTGCCTTGTAATGCAAGTCAACATTTGTAAAGGGTGTGGCCCCCTGTCATGGCTCACAAGTTGTATCCATTCTGAATTACCATCAATGAAATCCCAGTTTGCATGCCCTGTTTATTGACACAAATCGCACACACTTTGAATGTTTACAATTGTCCAATGTTTGATTGAAAGTCTCGAAAGAGGCATGTTGGGTGAACTCCAAAGTTCTTCCCAACACGTAACCTGACCCTCGAACCCAAATTCTCTTTAAAAAATGTTTTTCAATGTTTTCCTTTAAAAACGGCGTGGCGACTCCCAAAATTATTCAAAATTCAAAAAGATAAAACATACTTTTTCGGAGGCCGTTCATTCAGTGGCGACTCCGCTGGGGAAGTACAGTGAAAAACCTTTGTTTTTGAAAAAAATGAAAACGATACTTGGTATATAGGTGGAAACCGTTAACCTTCCTGTATCGCTCCCTAACCCGGGGCTTGGGATAAATTGTGGTCTAACAATCCCACGTACCGGTATCATTCTTCTTTTTTGAAAAAGGAAAAGTTTTTCTTAAGAGGGTCAAACTTTCTTTAAAATCAACTTGGACAATTTCTTCATTCTCCTTGTGTGCATTTTGAGTCATTATGTGTGCTCTTATGTGCCTTGCCATGATTCTGTGCCTACATGCTTTATATGCCTTGGTATGTGGTATTTTTGGGACAATAGGGGCTTCCCCCTTTGCAGTTTGCTTGGCCCTGTTGGTCAGCATCCCTATGTCGGACGACATCCCCTTCCTGGGAAGTCCTGTGTCAGACGACATAGGAATGCAGTGCAGAAGCAGGTTCAGCTGATCAGATGAACAGGGCAGGATGATTCTGGAATACAGCTGCTGGTGATCTTGACATTTGGGGCAGTCCCCTTTTGTCGTGCTTTGGGCTCATTCTCTTGTCATTCCTTTTTTGCATATTGCATAAAAAAACAAAAAAAAGCAAAAAAAATATTTTTCTAGAAGATGCCTTCACACTACTCGCACGCTACCTGCACATAGAGTTAGAACACGGGAGTGTACGGACAGCATCGCAGACAGTGACGTGCACTTACGCTTGAGTGCCTAAAGTCCTCCTAGCCTGTGGAGTCAGCCAACACTTGTCCGTGACACACTTTCTACCGTGACTAGTTGGTTTTTGGCCAAATACTTTTCAAACTCAGTTTTCAAATTTTTCTCACAAAGTCCGAGTCATATTCCATCTACAAAATTTTGGCATACTTTCCCTCTTCATGTCGAAATTACGACATAACTCAACGAGGGTACGTGTCAAAACATTGGCATATCTCAACGCGGGTACATGTTGACTTCTCGACTTGGCTTCGCAAGAGGTCATGACGCATTTTCGACATGTGCTAACGCGAGACCATGTCGAATTCTTGACACATACCAACGGGAGGTTATGCCGAAATTTCGCCATGAAGCGACGAGAGGCCATGCCGGATTTTTGACTCGAAGTGAGGAGAGGTCATGCCGAATTTTTTTCAGGAATTTACCTGCAAATTGAGGTCTCGTACATTCAAACGTACTCTCGACCCTCTCTCCTCCCGAGTCTAGACGTTGACTTGGACTTGGTTTTGAAAATTTTGAGTTTGACTTGTTTTGACTTGTATGCCCATAGGTCCGTTCTCCCTTTTGATTGGTGGGTTCCACGTGCCCTATAGGACCTCTGCCGGGATTGTCCGTCCCGGAGGTGCAATACAGGTGGAATACAGGGGGTCTATAGACGTAGTGATGGAACCCACTGATCCAGGAATAGTGTAGAATGCGAAAAAGAAGGTGTCCCCCTTTTCAAAAGATTCCTAGGATTAATAAAAATTATTTTTATAAAAAATAATAATAAAAAAAAACAAAAGATCATATGCATGAGTCCGTCCTAAGCCTATCCTCTCCCCTACCTAAAACCGTTCTCTCCCCCTTTCAGCGAGCAAGTATTGTGTCAGAGTTCTGGGTGGTCGGTTAATCAGTTTCTCTCCGGTCAGGGATTCGTTTCCAGCAGTCTCAGATAATCCATGAAAATCATCAGTTTCAGCATTCCAGTGTTCAGTATGGCCAATGCTGTAATCAACAATGGTAATGACCAGGTTCTAGGAGGGATTGTCCCAGCTCAACCCATCCCCCACATCTGGTATGATGTGTGTGATTGCGAGGACTGTTTGGAAGATGATTATCGAGATTGGATCAACGAAGATGCCCCTTCGAGAAAGAAGAAGAAGAAGAATTCCATGCAACAGAATTGAGAGAAAGGTATGAATCTGGAAACAAGGGTGTGGGAAATTTAGGGGAGCCCTCAGGCAAGTTCGACTATTAAGTCAGTTACGCCAAGGAATCAGTCAGCCATAACAAAGTCCAGCCCGACACTCCTGCAATCACTAATCCTCTTGAGGTAAAGAGCTCGGAGTTTGTTGCCACTGCAAAGTTCAACGAAAAGCTAGCAGATCTGGAAGCAGAATATAAGACTCCCATGGAATACAGTTTTGACCAAGGCGGAATCAAAGTATCTCCCGAGGAAGACTTCATCAGCATCATCCAAGTCAACCCCCCTTTTGGGTACTCAGATAAAGTTGCGGTGTCAAAGATCGGTAGAGAGGAGATAATTTATCGGCAGCGTACCGACAAGGAGAGCCAGGCCCTTCAGTCAACAGGTCCGTTTGTCATGGACGAGCTCGCCAAAGAATTGCATCAGATTTCTTTAGCTCCCCGCACCATCTTTCCAAGGTACCGGCTTACTAATGATTTCTGACAAGTTTCTCGGTCAGCTTGAAGTCTCCATCTTTCTGAAGGACGCTGACAAGGCCACTACTCCCCGGGACAACAGTAGGAGAAAGTAAAAGTCCAACCCATGTCAAAAGCTTCGAGTCAAATAAGAAGTGTAGGGTCCAGAGTCATTTGGGTCAGGAGTCAGTTAAGTCAGGAATCTTGAGTCAGTCCTCAGAGTCTCTTGTTATCGAGTTCGAGTCTCTAGATAGGTCTGATACTCTCACGGCTGATGATCATCGCCGTGTCCTTGATTCTGTCTTCCCTTTTGCGTTGAATGAAATGGTTGACCTTTCTGCGTATCCCTTAATTGCCACCTTAACAAATGATAAGTTAACTAAAACAGATCTTAATGACTTAAAAGTGGTTAATAATGATTCATTTGAAGAGGACACGGACTTTTTACACGAAAACTTTTTAAATGATAATATAAATCAGGTTTTTTAGCGAGACGACAATCGGGCCCAAGCTGCCGATGAGGTATTGACTACATTGAATTTGGGAACTACTGAAGAGCCCAAAGAGACACAGATTGGCAGTTTCTTCACCGGAGAAGAGCGGGAATCCCTCATTAATTTGCTCAAGGAATACGTAGACGTATTTGCCTGGTCCTACAAGGACATGCCCGGGTTGGATACTTCAACTGTTGAGCATCGAATACCCCTGGACCCAGAAGCCATGCCCATCAAACATAAGCTCTGCCGAATTAAGCCAGAATGGTCTCTCCAGGTCAAAGAAGAGATAGAGAAGCTGCTCAGAGTGGGTTTCATTAGAGTGGTCGAATACCCAAAGTGGTTAGCCAACATAGTGACGGTAACCAAGTCGAATGGCAAAGTCAGGGTTTGTGTGGACTTCAGGGACGTAAACAAGGCTAGCCCGAAGGATGATTTTCCCTTGCCCAATATCGATCAGTTGGTAGATACTACTGCCAGTTACGAAGTCAAATCATTTGTGGATGGCTTTGCGGGTTACAATCAGATTAAAGTCGCCGAAGAAGATCAGGAAAAAACTGCCTTCACCAGCCTTTGGGGGACCTTTTGTCATACAGTCATGCCCTTTGGCCTGAAGAATGCCGGCGCCACTTACCAGTGAGCAGTCACTGCACTTTTTCATGACAATATCCATAAGGAGATCGAGGTCTATGTTGATGATATGATTATCCATTCCAAGGGATCAGATGGTCAACACTTGGTCGACTTAAGGAAATTATTTAACCGGCTATGGGAGCATGACATGAGATTGAACGCGGCAAATGTACTTTTGGCATAGTCCGAGGAAAAGTTCTGGGATATATGGTCACGGAGCGAGGAATTGAGGCCGATCCAAGAAAAATTAAAGCCATCATAGAGATGAAACCGCCAAGAACAGTAACAGAAGTGAAGGCTTTCATGGGCCGTCTCCAATATATCAGCCGATTCATCCACCAACTAACCTTTATTTGTGAGCCGATCTTTAAGCTACTCAAGAAGAATCAGGAGGTTGAATGGAATGAGCAGTGTCAGATCGCCTTTGAGACAATCAAGGCCTACTTGGTCCATCCCCCAATCCTGTGTCCTCCACATAAGGACAAGCCCTTGTTGCTATATTTGACAGTTACAGATACGGCTGTCGGAGCCATGCTTGCGCAAGAAAAGCCAGATTCAAAAGTGGAGAATGCCATTTACTTCGTCAGTCGAAAGCTTCAGGGCAGTGAATTGAACTACTCAGCTTTAGAGAAGACCTGTGCAGCTTTGGTATGGGTGGTCAGCAAATTGAGACACTATCTTTTGGCACATACCGTACACCTGGTGTCAAAGATGGATCCCATCAAATGCCTATTCGGTATGTCTTTTCTGTCATCAAGGCTTGCGAAGTGGTCTTTCTTTCTAGCCGAGTTTGATATCAAATTTGTGACCCGCAAGGCAATCAAAGTCAAGCTCTATCAGATCATTTGGCAGACTTCCCGAGCTCAGAAGCGCGTGGACTCGAACCCCAGTTTCCAGACGATGGAATTTTCATGGTAGAAGGTGCAGACCGTTGGCAGTTGTTCTTTGATGGTGCCGCCAACAAGAGGGGCAATGGTATCGGCATGGTGTTGGTTGATCCGAATGATGCACACACCCCAATTGCTATCAAGTTGAACTTCCCAGCTACTAACAACGCCGCGGAATATGAAGCTTGTATAGCCGGCCTCGAGGCAGCTTTAGAGCGAAATGTCGAAAAGTTGGAGGTGTACGGAGACTCTCAGCTAATCATCAATCAGGTGTCCAATAAGTGGAAAATTGTAGACCAGTACCTGCAGATGTACTATGCCTATATGGAGGACCTGATCAACCAATTCAAGGAGGTCACGTTCCACTACCTACCCCGGGACAAGAACAGGTTCGCGGACGCCCTGGCCACCATAGCCTCATTAGTAGAGATTCTGGAGGGAAAGTCAGTAAAGCCATTCAGAGTTGGGAGGCACGACAATCCTGCCTACTGTTGTCAGATTAAACTAGAAAAGTTCGATGACTTATGGCACAGCCAGATTTTTCAATATCTTAAGCATGGTGAAGCCTCATTCCCGACAGAAGAGGACGGTAAGCTGAAAGAGGGTCTTCGCGCTAAAAGCTTACAAGCTTTAAAGAGGTTGTCTGCACAGTATGTTATTATGGGAGATGACTTGTGGAAGAAAAGACACCGAGGACAACTTTTGCTCTGTATCAGCAGGTCTAAAGCTAAAAAGGTCATGGAAGAAGTCCATGGTGGTGCATGTGGGCCACATATGAACGCGCGGGCTTTGATGTTCAGCATACTCAGGATGGGCTATTATTGGATCTCCATGGAGACTGACTGTATACAGTTTGTGCGGACCAGCGATAAATGTCAGCGGTTCTCCAATCTCAACCATATACCTCCCCATGATCTCTAATGTATGAGCACTCCTTGGCCGTTCGCAACATGGGGAATCGATGTTATTGGAGAGATAACTCCTGCCGGTAACAATGGGCACGAATTTGTGTTGGTTGCCGTCGATTATTTCACCAAGTGGGTCGAAGCGGCTTCCTACAAGGTCCTCAACTCCAAAAAAGGTGGCCCATTTTATGAAAGAGAACATTATGTGCCGGTATGGAGTTCTGAACGAGATTATTTCCGACAACGGTTCACACTTCGATGGAGATGCCGACAGACTGCTCGCAGAGTTCAGGATCAAGCGACATAAGTCCTCCCCTTATCGCCCTCAAAACAATGGTGATGTCAAAGCAGCGAACAAGAATCTAGAGAGGATCATCCGGAAAATGGCCGAAAGAAGCCGAGATTGGCCTGAAAAGCTTCACTTGGCATTATGGGGCTATCGTACTTCAGTGAGAACAGCCACCGGTGAAACCCCGTTCGCTCTGACATATGGGATGGATGTCGTCTTGCCCATTGAACTAGAGATTCCCTCTCTTCGGGTTCTGCATGAAAACGAGGTCAATGAGATAGACTGGCTTCAGAGTAGACATGACGAGTTAGCTCTTCTAGATGAGCGAAGGCTCAAGGCAATGGAGCACATCCGGGCTTATCAAAAGCGCATGGCTAGGGCCTTTGACAAGAAGGTGCATCCACGTGACAATAAGGTCGGTGATTTGGTCTTAAAAGAGAAGCCGTCGAATCAATTCAGTCCATTGGGCAAGTGGGCGCCAGTCTGGGTGGGCCCGTATCCGGTAAATGAGATCTGTTCTGGTGGAGCAATGAAGTTGACAGATTTGGATGGTAACCCCTTCATGCACCTGGTGAACGGCGACAAACTGCGCCGCTATTACGTCTAAATCGAGTCTCCCCCTCTCTAAAAAAAGAAAAATAAATAAAAAAGAGAAAAAAAATAAATAAATAAAAGCGCGAAAATAATGTACCCAGACGAGACTGAAAACCTCTCAAAAGGCAGTCCGTGCAAAACAAAAGGCGCGCTAGGTGCTAAAGAATATACCCAGCTAGGCTGAAAACCCTAAAAACGGGCGGTCTAGGTAAAAAACAGGGTTGCACCACTTGTCCCCCTTCTATCTATCCCTTTCTTTAAACACAAGTTAATTGGGTCGAACTACGAAGACCTGAGCCCCTTAGTCCATTTTTGTAAAAGGGGAATGTAGGCAGCCGTTCGCGGTTCCGTCTAAAAACCATAAAAATCACCAAATCCTGTCAACAGTAGTATTTTGTGATTACCAAGATGTGTCTTGATTAAGTTCTGAAGTAATTTCAACTTTCACTACATTAATACATTCATTGATGAGTTCAAGCACGGTCTACTCTCGACTCATTAACATTAGCAAAAATAAAATCTTTTAAAAAGGTACGTCTAGACTGTCTGTGTCGGCAACAAGGGATACAATGACCGGTCACCTAATTCTTGTCACTCGTTCCCACTCCCGAACTAGCACTCTTCTTCTTCCTCTTCCTCGGTCCTTGGGAGGTCTTTGGCTTAGCTATCCCAAACAGTTCTGTCTCCCATCGTCCCGGCTCAGGAATAATATGAGTCGGTGAGTCAACCAATTCGGCAGCTCTCAGTGCCACCTGCGCAGCCCTCTCCTCTCTCAAAGCTGTCCTTCGGGCCATAACTTCAGGGTCATCCCTCATATTGGCCCTTCTCTCGACGAGTCTCTCAAAATCTGCTGCTAGATCGTCGGTCACGTTATCTGGGTCAATCAGGGCCTCAGCATCACGTAGCTCCCGGCTAGTTTGGTCTCCTCCTCGGGTCCCTTGGCAATGTGCTTCAATGGTGTGCTGAACTGGTCCCATCTGCTCCCCATACCAAATGAGATACAAGGTGGACAGATATGTGATCCCCCGGGTCTTCCGTATCAATGTGTGAGCGGGAAAAGCTGCTCCCGAAAAGGCCCTGGCAAAGAATATGAGAGTCCGGACATCAGTCATGTCAAGAGGAACGGTATCCCAAGCTATCTGCTCTCTGAACCCACCAATAACCTGCTGTGGGTACCCGTACTGCCTCAGAACAAGTAAGGGGATGCTAAATGATGGAAAGTGCAATCCCGATAGCATCACGACAACATAATCATCCTGCCTGCCGCTCATGGTCTTGAGCCTCCATCTGGGAACCCAATACTGAATATCCGTGGTGGTATACCTGGCCAATCGCCTCTTCCAGCTCTCCTACGAAGCCTCCGGAGCCACTCGCCTCTGTTGTGTAACCCAGGGTGCTGCAGTCTGCCCTGCGGGTAATGGGGAGATAAGTCCCAACCGCTCAAAGAGCCACAACGATAAGAGACTGGGGCTTCCGCGTCCCATGTGTAATGACCCTCCAGCCAGTTGGTCCATCCCATGATAGGTCTCTGCCAGCAAAATGGGAACTATGTCTCTCTCTCCCTGCCCGGGCCGAATCTCAGTCAGTGTGGTACCTCGGTAACCCCACATCTGCCTAACAACTCCTAGCAGTAAACCGGAGCATACCCCATCATACTCACAGAAGCAGTATAGGGAGATCATAATCAGCATGAAAATATCCATGGCCACGGATAAGTCAAATAGCTCCGGACGTGATACATCCAATCGGGCTATCTGGGCCAGGTCAATAAAGGACAGATCAAGAATCAGATCGGATACCTGCTCTGTGTGAAATCCCAAAAAATCGGCCAACTTTTCAGTCAAGGGTCATGAATCTCGTGGGAAGACCACATCTCTGAGCTCAGCTCCTCCAGTCAGTGCAGGAACTCTTCAATGGTGGGTGTAAGGTCATTATATGAAAGGTTAAAGACATGCCTCTCGCAATCCCAATATCTGGGCGCAGCCCGTAGAAGATTCCAATCTACCGCCCACTCCTTTAATGCCCAGATGCATCTCAACCCATACCATTGATCGATAACCCTCCTATTGGTGCTATGATGGTGGCGGGTTAGATTGACGAGATCGGAGTGAAATTGACTTTCTTTGATCTTGGATCTGTCGTTGTAATGCTCCATTTCGGGTCAAAGGTCGAATCTTGGGGCTAATTTCAGGGTGGAAGATCAATTTGGTTTCTGCTATGACTGCTGGAATGTGTTTTTTACGAGTCTGCCTCCTTTTAAATGCTGGGGCTTGCTGCTCAAGAAAACCTATTCCTCAGACTCTCCATGTCGGACGACATGGGGCCATCCCATGAAGTCCTGTGTCGGACGACATGAGAAGCCCCATCAGACACCATCAACAGCTGCAACTGCAGCAACCCCTTAGCGATCCAATGCTTGCTCAAAATTTGCCCAAACATGTCCAAAACATACAAAAACCATACATATACACTCCCTTTCACCCATCAAGCACATGGGAGAGGATCCGGCATACCCAACACACCCACAGATGCATAAACATTGCCCAATACATGCAAAACCACAAAAATACCCAATCACATCAAAAGCCACCATTTTGTACCTTTCTTGGGACAGACTTGTGCATATGAACTAGCAAATATACAAATAAGCAAATGCTTTAGTTGGTAAAATACAAAATACAACAAAATAGTTGTTTTACAATTCAAAAGTAACGAAAATAGTGCATGCATTGTTTTTCTTTCTCTCTCTCCCTAATGAGTCCAAAGCATGACAAAAAGGGGACCGCCATGATCAATCCTACTCGGAATCATCCTCCTCGGAGTCGCTGTCATCCTGGCCTCTGCCTACCTCCTCCTCAGAGCCGCTCTGCTCCTGGCCATCGCTGCCACCCTCCTGCGCCTTGTGAATCTTGCCATCAGAGCTATCATCCTCATATCGGGTCTACGGCCGGGGCTCGCCATAATATCCATGCCACTCAGGCACTGTGGAGAAAGGGGGCTGATAAGGATCATCCTCACCATCATCATCAGGCTAGGGCTGCTGACTCGACCCACCCGCCTGCGAGCTAGAAGGAGCCAAAGTCGGTCTAGGCCTCTTCTTCGGAGGCACGACGTCACCAGGCTGAGAGCTGCATCTCCCCTTCCAATGCTCCGCGCTCTTCTGAAACTGGCGCAGCATCTTCACAGCCCCGGTGAGCGCCTTGGCCACCGCCCTGTAGGTCTTGGCCGGAACCTGTTGAATGGAAACAAAAGACAGTCAGAAGAAGTAAATATAGGCACTAAAAACAGTAAAGGACTTGAACAGAACAGAAAAGAAAGAATGCTCACAGAGGTAGTCCCACGGGGAAGCCGTAAATAGGGATGAGTCTCAGACATGTCAAATGAAGAGCGGCGAATGACGCCCTCGATCTCATACTCAATGAAACGGGGAGGCATCGGTATCTGCACCCCCGCTGCCCTCCTGGCAGCCATGACCTGAGGAGTCACTAACCGAGTAAAGACAAACTGGCCATAGTCTCCATCATCCGACAGCTAAGTAGCATCAATACCCATCCGCAAGCGCTCTAAGTCAGGCAGGGCCAGGATATAACAAATCCCCTCAGGAGGATCGTGCGGGACGCGGGCAGCGGCACCATGTCCATGCTGCCTACAGACTCTCTCTCCCAGATACAGGGCATCTCCCTCCAAACCAATCAGAAGCCTCCTCATCCTGGTCACCAAAGCCGCATCACCAACCACATCCTCACCATACCTACCATGCCATGAAACAACCTCAACCTAGCTGGGGTACCCCTCAGGGCAATCATCGTATCATGATAACAAGCAGTCTTCCGGGGCTTCACCCCGTCCACTCTCCGGCTCTCCCTAGCCCGAAAGGTCCACCGGCGGATGGCAGGGAACAGGTCTGCAGCAATCCCATCAGCTATAGCCCAAGCATAACAGCCAAAGACCTCTTAGGCCTTCACCTGAAAATCAGAGACAAGAATCTTTCAGTGTGCAGCAGTTGTGATAAATGATGACAGAAAAGGCAGTATGACAGTCAATGTGCAAAAAGTAAAAAGGGCATACCTCCAAAAAGTCTGATAGCAGTCTAAAGAGGTCATCGTGCCTCTGCTCACCTCATCTAAGGCCCTATACACCTGAGCCAAGCTGGCCTCGCCCATGAAAAGGTGGAGACCTAGCCCCAGTCCCTAAGAGGCTCCAGCAAATGAGTCAATGCCGTAGTAGAGGCATTACAGAACAGGGTATCAGAGAATCCAGCCTAGGCAAACCCCCTCGCCAACTGCTCAGCCGTGACTGTGGCAACACCCTTAGAGAAAAGA
The DNA here is from genome assembly GCA_022495995.1 of Adenophora triphylla var. japonica. Lineage (NCBI taxonomy): Eukaryota > Viridiplantae > Streptophyta > Magnoliopsida > Asterales > Campanulaceae > Adenophora > Adenophora triphylla. The sequence goes on along the minus strand of JAFEMH010001262.1, from coordinate 266,012 downwards.
TGACACAGCTGCGTCAAAGCCGAATGCAAGTCCACCAGTGGAACCCCATTGCCCTTCGGGCGAAGGGTCAGGCCAGTCAGTGCTCTAATGGCGTCCGGGCTCAGGACACCAGGATCCTCAGAAAAGATAGGTCTGCCGTGAACAGCAGACAAGTGATGGCAATGAAATCATAGGGAGTGATGGTGGACTCACCCCAAGACAGATAAAAAGTGTGGGTAGAGTCCCACCAGTACTGCCTAAAGGCCCTGACCAGCTCCACGCTCCTAGGCGTGTCTCCAAACTCTCCGAAAGCAGTAAAAAATGGGCCGAGACCGGCAGCAAATATCTAGCCCTTGGGACTGTCGAGCAAATCAGAGGAACCGGGAAGAATACCCCAAATCGTAGCAATCGCCTCAGGGGACCCCTTGGTCCGCAAAGCCTGCAGGTAAGCACAACACAGGTATCAGAACATACTCATAATAATGTGTGCATTCTTTTACTTGTGTGCATTTTAAATCTCTAAAATCACGTAATTCTTTCAAAAGAACAAAAAAAAAATCTCTCTTCTTGATTTAATGCATCTCATTCCATAGCATGCAACATCCTTTTGGGTGCGATTTTCCCCAAATCCTATCTCGAGCCCTACGAAAAAGAAAAGGGAAGGGTTGATGGTTTAGAATACTTACCCCCATTCGCTCCGCGGTGGAAGTATGTAAATCAAGGCTCGGATAGAGCCCACTCCCCTTCGGAAATTTCTTCCGTTTGTTCCGATCGATGAGCCTCCTTCTCTCGGACAATCCTAATTGCACTTGCCTTCTTGATTCTGCTCTCGAAGGCATTGTCAATTTGGTTTGAATCAAAATCGGAGGAAGGAAATTTAAAATTTTCTTCTCTTCTCTCTCAGAATACTCAGCGGCTGTTGTTTGCGTTTAAACCCTCTGTCTTACGACTGGAGGGTTTTAATTAAAGCAGCCTGGGGAAGGTCCCATGTCTTACGACATCCATGTTCCAGAAGGGGTGATCTTCCTTTTTTGCCCCTGGTCAATTTTGCCAGTCCCTCGCAACTGCCTATCATCATAATTCACCATTTCGTTCGGGTATAAACACCCACCTCTCAGTTTTTCTCAAAATCGTGGGTGACTCCCAAAGAAAAAGACAAATCGCGGGTGACTCCCAAAGAAAAAGTCAAAATCGCTGGTGACTCCTAAAGAAAAAGTCAAATTCGCGGGTGACTCCCAAAGAAAAAGTCAAATCGCGGGTGACTCCCAAAGAAAAAGTCAAATTCGCGGGTGACTCCTAAAGAAAAAGTCAAATCTGCGGGTGACTCCCAAAGAAAAAGTCAAATCGCGGGTGACTCCCAAAGAAAAAGTCAAATCGCGGGTGACTCCTAAAGAAAAAGTCAAATCGCGGGTGAATCCCAAAGAAAAAGTAAAATCACGGGTGACTCCCAAAGAAAAAATCAAAATCGCGGGTGACTCCCAAAGAAAAAGTCAAATTCGCAGGTGACTCCCAAAGAAAAAGTTAAATCACAGGTGACTCCCAAAGAAAAAGTCAAAATCGCGGGTAACTCCCAAAGAAAAAGTCAAATTCGCGGGTGACTCCCAAAGAAAAAGTCAAATTTGCGGGTGACTCCCAAAGAAAAAGTCAAATCGCGGGTGACTCTCAAAGAAAAAGTCAAATTCGCGGGTGTCTCCCAAAGAAAAAGTCAAATTCGCGGGTGTCTCCCAAAGAAAAAATCAAATTCATGGGTGTCTCCCAAAGAAAAAGTCAAATTCGCAGGTGTCTCTCAAAGAAAAAGTCAATTCGCGGGTGACTCCCAAAGAAAAAGTCAATTCGCGGGTGACTCCCAAAGAAAAAGTCAAATCGCGGGTGACTCCCAAAGAAAAAGTCAATCTTCGGGGTGACTCCCCTTGGAACAGTCAATCTTCGGGGTGACTCCCCTTAGAACAGTCAATCTTCGGGGTGACTCCCCTTGGAACAGTCAATCTTCGGGGTGACTCCCCTTGGAACAGTCAATCTTTCGGGGTGACTCCCCTTGGAACAGTCAATCTTTCGGGGTGACTCCCCTTGGAACAGTCAATCTTCGGGGTGACTCCCCTTGGAACAGTCACTCTTGGGTACAAAGCCCATGGCCGCTCATTAGCGCCACCTCTTTGTTGATCTATGATTCGGCTTGATTCCCCCACAGGATACGTAGGAATCCTTTTCATAAAAGGTCTAGCCGCATGACCATTATGGTCGATTTCCCCGGGACGCAAACGTCCATCTTGTTGAACTACGATTCGGCTTGATTCCCCCACGGGATACGTAGGAATCCTTTCCACAAAAGGTCCAGCCACTCGACCATCTTGGTCATCTTTTTCCCCGCCGTTCGTGTCCAGCTCGGGATTCTCATTGTGTCGACGACCCCACTTCCCGTGGAAGTGACATCGCCGAGGGGCTCTGCGAGTACCCCGACTCGAACTCGTATTTTTGGTTCCACTTTCCTTGATTTTTGGGCTCATTTATTTGCTAAAACGCAATTTGAGCCCAATTATCCATTTAATCACTCAACCCATTGGGCCTGCCATCCATTCGGCCCAACTTTGCCATAAAGTTGACCGGTGTCGGACGACACCGGTTATCTAAAGGCGGTTTAACTCCCTCTGTCGTCTGACATGGAGCCTCCTATCAGTATGCCTATAAATAAAGGGCATGGCTGATCATTTTAAAGGGGTTTTGGCAAGTAAGGAAACTCTGCTAAAATCAACACTCACTCTCTCTCTCATACATACACATTCACCTCCCTCCTCACACACACACACACATCCAAGCCAAGATCCAAAGAGAAGCTTTCCTTTATTGGTGTGTTGAAGGGGTAAACACCATACTATTGGTGCCTTTACCTTGTGGACTACAATAGGTAGCCACTAAACCCTCTCTCTCTCTCTCTGATTAACTCTTGCATATTCATCTATATAACCTTGCATGCTTATATGTCTTGATATTATGTGAAATATTTGGGATTTTGCATGATAAAGGTGGTGGAGAGGTGAATCTTCCATATTCACTTCTCCCCACCTCAGATCTGAACATTTGGTGACCTTAGCACCATTAAAGTTTGAATCTTGGTTGTCTTCCTTTGAGTTAGGAGGAGATGGCTACATGATATTGGCCATAGATATGTGATTTATCACATTTGGCCATTAAAGACATGTGTTCCTCCCATAATACTCACGTAGTGTTACTATTTTACTCTTTCCAGTTGATAACATAGCTTAGTTTTGCATTGAGAACAAGGTGGAATCAATCTGGCTGAAGGGCACTGAAACAGGCCTCTTGTGTCGGACGACACAGGACCCCTCAAAGGATCCTGTGTCATACGACATCTGATTCCCAGAGAAAGCCATCTGGCTTTCAAGGACTTCAGATCCACTCAGATCGGTTCCCTTTGTGACTCAAAGCTATGATTAAATAGTAGTTTTAGTTCATTTAACACTATTTGGGGGACCTAAGATCTCTTTGGGTGCAATAAATCAATGGAGGCGGTTTTTCATATGACATGGACACTCTCGGGTGTCCTATGTCATATGACATCCGTATCATTAAAAGCCAATCTTGGCTTTGCTCACTCCAATCAACCCCAAACTGATCTTAGACCCTGAATAGTGTCTCTCTTTTTAGTTAAAATAATCTTGTCCCAGTTCCAGAGTAGCTTTGGTGTTGTAAGAGACAATCTGACCAGGAGGCTTCCTGTCGTCCGACATCCCTCTCTGAGGAAGTCCTGTGTCGGACGACATCCAAGCTTCCTGAGCAGACTGTCTCAGCTCTAGCCTTGTAATGCAAGTCAGCATTTGTAAAGGGTGTGGCCCCCTGTCATGGCTCACAAGTTGTATCCATTCTGAATTACCATCAATGAAATCCCAGTTTGCATGCCCTGTTTATTGACACAAATCGCACACACTTTGAATGTTTACAATTGTCCAATGTTTGATTGAAAGTCTCGAAAGAGGCGTGTTGGGTGAACTCCCAAGTTCTTCCCAACACGTAACCTGACCCCCGAACCCAAATTCTCTCTAAAAAAAAGGTTTTTCAATGTTTTCCTTTAAAAACGGCGTGGCGACTCCCAAAATTTTTCAAAATTCAAAAAGATAAAACATACTTTTTCGGAGGCCGTTCATTCAGTAACCCAATTTTTTAGTGGCATTGTTGATGGGTTTATGAGGGTACGAGGGTCGAAAGGCTTCACGCTACTTTCCCCGATCATGGCTATTGTTGAGTTATCAGTAACAAAATCGATTAGATCCGGCATTTCGGTTCCTTCCAGCTTATCATGGAACAAAAATAGTCACGATCTCGAGCTGATCCTTTCCAGAGGATGACATCGTCCTCTTCGTCCATCTTGTCTCGGTTATTCTCTGAAGAATTGTGCTCCATGACGTTCCTCCCTTCAGACTGGTTTGAGGTCATTTCTAGACATTTAGAGGGTGAGATGATTCTGAATCCCTTCACATCGTATTCGAGCTGGGTTATGTCTACCCCTGGGTACTCACCGTGCAATCTCCCAACTTTCTATGTGGCTTCGAGGAGCTCATCCCTTACACGTGGCGAAGGTTCTGGCAGCCATTCTTTAATTAACACTATCCTGGGAGGTAGGTTCATTTTTGTTTCAACCATAAGCCAAACTGAAGAGATAAATGGATGTTCATTTGGAAGCATCCCATCGTTGATCACTCCTCAGTGGTGAGGTAGCCTTTCATAAAGGTCCAGCCATCCGAAAACACTGGTTACCCCCTTCCATCATCACTCCTCAGTGAAGCATGAGCCTTTCAAAAAAGTCCAGCTATCCGACCATATTGGTCACTCCCTTCATTTGGCATATCCCAGTAGAATCAGCCATTTGACCTCCTAGGTCATGTCCTTTCCATCTTCCAAGCAAGGGACCAGTCTCTCTTCGCTATTCCCCAGTGGATTATGAACTACGGTCATGACTTGATTCCTCCGGGATACGTAGGTAGCCTACTTTAGGTTCAGCCAATTCGTCACATATGACACCCTTTCCCTAGTGGATTCCGAACTATGATCATGGCTTGATTCCTTCGGGATACGTAGGTAGCCTTCCAAAGGTTCAGCCACTCGACTTCCTTGGTCACCCAATCCCAATCCGTCTCGGCAGTTCACCAGATTGGATTCTTTTTATCGACAACCCCACCATCCTGCAAGTGCCGTTGCCGAGGGGCTTCTGTAAGTATCCAAATCTGGCTCATGCCTTCCGATTAAATTTCCCGGCAATTCCCTGAACTTTCCTAAAGTTCAGGGGCAATTCTGGAACTTTTCCAAACTGCCAAAAGGGGGAAGGACTTGCTAGGAATTAAAATTCCAAGCAGTCCCTCGCTGGAATGAAGCTTCCAGCTGCCACCTTCCATGAATCTAGAAACATGCTGAGTCATCGCGGATAACGCCGGATGACTTCTTTTGCCAGAGGTTAATGCCGCACGGCTTCATTAGGAAACACAAATCAGCCTATAAATAGAGGCCTCCTCTACCCATTTTAACAAGAACATTTTAGCACTATTACTCAGCCAAACTGAAAACTCGAATTTCAAGAAACCAAAACTCCCAAAAAACAACCTCTCTCCTCCATAAAATCCATCCAAAGCTCTTCCTACATTAGGAAAAACCCCAAGGGAGATAGAGAAAACCACCATTGGTAATCTCTCCTTCCTTTCTCCTTGAAATATCTATATTATATTGTTATATTGTTTACTTGCCATTTGCTTTGCCTTTTCTTGTCATTAAATTTGATATATTGTTATAAAGATCCTATCTTTATCATGTAGATATCATTTCCCCCTATTTCCCCCAACACAAATGATTTATGGGGAATCCCTTCCCAAGGATGAACAAGACTCCACACGTGGCTTGTTCTAGGGAGGATTCATCATATGATGATGTGAAATAGTCCCATTTTATTACGTAAAAATGCAATCTTTACTCTCATTTTGTATTCCCCCTCCCTTGACCTTGCTTCCAAGTATTGTCCACCTCATAAGGTTCTCAAAGGACATAGGAACGCCTCAAAGGTCTTCCCTTTATATTCATAGCTTTAGTTCTCATAGTGTTCATTACACTTATTTTCATAAAAATGCAATCTTTACTTTCCAAAGTCATCCCCCATGTCCCATTTGATTGGATCACTCTCCAAGGATTGTCTAGTGACCTTCTTAAGGCACGAAAGTCATAGGTTGAGTATAAAGACCCAATCTTTATACCCCTCCCCCTAGTCCCTTTGGTACTCGAAGCATCCCGTGATGTGGATCGGTGTAAAGACATCATCTTTACATCGTTTCCGCCACTAAAATGCCATAGTCGAAGTCCATTTAGAAGCAGATGAATCTTAGCCCCTACATCTCCGATCATCACTTGAGACGAGCATAAATGTCCCTACTAAGCTCAAATCGTCTCAAGATGTAGGATTGATGGGCAAGGGCTCTTCCTTTCTAAAGAGTCTCATTCTTGGACTATAAAAAGGTGTCCCTCTCTCCCGATCACATATGACCTTGTCCCGAAGAACGTTGGTTTAAGATACACCAAGGCTTTCACGCCTAATATGGTTGATTATTCCAACGGGAGGGTAAAAAGGTCACTTAATGATGATCATAAGTCCAAGATGAGCACAGGATCAAAATCCTGAACATATCAAATCCAGGGAATCCCGAGTGATAACCAACTCAAATGGTTTATACGTCCGGAAGATAACTTGGCAAATTCCCTCCCCTTTTTCAAAGTCACATCTCACACACAAACACACAAAACAAGCACAAAAATTGGATCTAGGAAGACTTGCCTTTGGCAAGGCTCCTTGGGTGAATGCCAAACGTTCTTCCTAAGGAGTAACTTAACCTCCGGACCCTATTCCTTTTTTTTCAAAGTTTTGAGGAAATCAAAATGGCGTGGCGACTCCGTTTTTCAATAAACCGCTGTCTTCAAATTGAGGTGAAATGGCGACCCTATAAAACACGGTTCAAATCCGTGATTGGGCCCACATTCACAGTTTGGCTACTCCGCTGGGGAATAAGTAAATGTTTCCAAACTCCTTTTCTCATAAGAAGCATTGGAAATGTTTACGAGGGTTAGCCTTCCACCGCGGATCCAATTTTTGTGCTTGTTTTTCTCTTCTTATTTTGCATGCATCTTGGTTTTTGGATTGTGCATACTCTGAATACTGAACAGGGATCATTCTGAAGCTGAAAGGTGCCAAAAATGTCCGGGAAAACAGCCTGGAAATGAAAAAATTTGGAACCTGGAAAACTGCTAGATCTAGCCGGACGGCTTGATCTTCCTGGATCATAGCCGAGCGGCTTCTTTGGCAGTTCCACCAGGATACTTTTTGAGGTTAATCTAGCAGCTTTGGCAGCTTGGGCTATTCAGTTCCAAGACTGACCATACTCCAGAAAATTTATGTGCTTACTTGCCGCATTTTCCCCGTCCCGAAAAACATTCCTTTAAAATACATTTATGAAAATCTCTGTTTTAACTCTAAAAAGGAATATTTTTAGGAGGCCGCACACTACGCGCACTATATATATCCTGTACACTTTGCACGCACGTCCTTTTAACCCGGGATAGTTGTTCAGCTTCAGTCATGGACAGTGTTATGACGCTCCCGGGCGCGCACGGAATCATTCCAAACTCCCCATGGCAGCCAGTGTCGACCAATGCACTAGTCCGTGTCACACTTTTAAAACCGTGACTTTTTTTGGTTGGTTTATGGTCTACACCATGTCATACAGTCTCTGGCATTGTCTTCGAATTTGACCTGCACGGGATACGTAAGAGTCAAGCCCGAGTCCGTGCCAAAAATCAAGATCTTTCGCGCAAGCGAAGCTCTGCCGAAATTCCGTCAAGGAAAAATTGGCAAGATCTTGACCTGACATTGACTTTGACTTTGACTTGCACAACGTAAGCTCAATGTGACGCCGTGTCATTCGACTTTTACCATCTGACCCATGCCTATTATTTTCCTTGGATAATGCCAAAGTCAAAAACGTCTATCGCGTAAGCCAAACTCTGCCGAAATTTCGTTAAGGCTAAAAGACGAGACTTTCCCGACATTGTCTTGACTATAATCCGCCTCGCTTGTGCGTTAAAAGTTCCTATGATCCACTAGACCCTAGGACCGTTCTTCTCTCTCGGTCGGTGGGATCCGCGTGCCTTATAGGACCCTCGCTCGGGGTTGTCCACCCTGGGAGGTCGAAATACAGGTGAAAAACGAGGGGCTTATAGACGTAGTGACGGAACCCACTGATCCAGGATCTAGAGTAGTTGCAAAAAAGAAGGGCAACCCCTTTTCCAACCAAATAGAAATAAATAAAATTGTAGACACCCCATTCTGAACCCATAATTACATGATTACACTACTCTTCGTTTCTCTTTTATGTTTTGATGAAAGCATATCAGTTTCGTCATGTTTCGTTAAGTTTCTAACTAACCTCGTTAGTTTTGGACCTAGCCCGACTAACGGAATAGCTGAAGAGGACAAAATAGTCATCAGACTAGTTATCTCGCACGAGATATCATATCTCGCGCGAGATATCCCCTCGACAGGATATGCAGAAATCACTCTCCTTCTCCGTTTCAAACTCTCTTTTTGGATAAAACCTTATCAATTCGGGTATCCAATCGGGCGAGTTACGGAACCTTCCTAGGATTTTACCTCTCCACCTTCACCTCTCCAACCTCCTATAAATGCTGGATGACTTCCCGGTGTTTCGAAGTCGACAATTCTGATCCTTGATCAAGAAAACACACAACACACACAAATTTGTTGGTTTCTTTCCACGAAAGACTCCTTCAAATCACTCACAAACAACTCCTAAATTCGTCCTTCAACCACGTTGATTGACGAACATCGAAGCCCGAATCAAAGGACCAAGGCAAGGCTCCGTCCGCATCAAGATCCAAGTCAAGGATCGAGGCGAAGCTCTGTCCGAATCAAGGTTCAACTCTAAACTTGAGTCGAAACTCGTCCGAATCTCTCCTCAAAAGGTAATCATCCTTTAAACTTTCGTTTCTCTTCTCAACCTCTCTATTGATTTTAGAGTAGTGTAATCCCATCAAAAGGATTAGCCTAGAGTCCCTTCAGTCAATGAAGGCGATCTCGAAGCATACAATCCGACATTCCTAATCAAGAAATTGATTAGGGTTTATTTGTTCTTCTTTAATTATTTTATTAAAAAGATTGAAAACCTCTCTTTTCTTTAGCAAGACCGATCTCCGGATTGGGTGAAATGGATGCCTTCTTAACCTACCCATTTCATAACCTAAGCCCCGAACTCAAATCTCTTTCAAATGGTTTTCCTATGTTTCCAAACGAATAATATAGGTGGCGACTCAAAAAGATGAAAAGATGAAATTTTTCTCACAACGCTACAGTGGCGACTCTGCTGGGGATTTAAAATTAAGAGGCTTAAACTTGCGTCAAAATTAAAAGAGAGGTTTTCAAAAATTTTGTAAATTTGAATTTTTTGCTCTCAGATGAGGCATGTCTCGCGGCCAGATATCATATCTCGCGCGAGATATTGCTTCGGCAATCTGGTTGTTTTCTGGTTTCTCCCGTTTGTCTCATAGTCCAAGACGAGAGCCGAACATGCAAGGGGGATCCCAGAATTCCTTATCTGCAGAGTTCCCGCATCTTAAGGCCTCCCTTAAGGTGTAGAACTCGAACCTTCGTTTCCTTTAAATAATTGATTATTATTTATAAACTGCGTGCGATTGGGTTTTATTTAATTAAAGTCCGGTCCATTGGGGATTCGGGAGTTGTAAATTGAATTATTTATCTCTCTTTCTCTCTCTTTATGTGGAACTACGACGGCCTGAGTCTTCCTAAATTGGGAGAAACGTAGGCAACCACTTGGTGCGGCCATTATCTGTTTTCCTTTTGGTTTTTCAAAAAAAATCTCTATTTTACTCTATCACCTAGATTGACTCTCACACACGCGCGCACTCATGCTATATCTGTCATTGCACTGCATACCCCGATTAACCCGGGACCCACACTAAGGACGGATGACGGTAACCACCTAGTCGCCGGTCTCTCCGAAGTTGGATCATCCCACTCCGCGTATTCAATCCACCTAGATTGTCATATCGCGGGGAGCCTAGCCTTCCAAAGCATCGCCACATTTTCATGTAGATTGTCTTTCTAAGAACACTCCGTGACCGGTCGGTTTTGACTTGGTAATCTTTCTTGTCTTTGACCAAAATAAAGTTAATGTAAAATTGACTATCGAGAAAGGATTCGGAAAAGTCCCTTCGGAAAAAGAAAACGTCCCTTCGGAATGACCCTTTCGGAAGTCCCTTTAAAGAAAAAAAATCCTTCCGGTCAATTTTACGTGGCTTTACATTTCAAAGAATGGTCAATTACCGAGTCCCTAGGTTTGGTTCGAATTACGTACGCCTGCAAGTTTTGCCTAGGATGCTAGATAGAAAACGGACCTTTGTCCGTCCGACCATGAATTTAGGAAATAAAAAGGAATAAAATCCATCTCTCCGAATGGTTATCTCGTGCGAGATTACCTACTCCCGCGCGAGATATTATTTGCAGAAAATGTATTTGTGATTGATAATCGATGTGCGCTCCCTCCTTGAGTCAAAACTCCGTCTCTAAAAAAAATAAAATTTCAAAAAAAAAAAAAAATCACTCGTGAGGTAATTTTAACCATCATCCTTTTCTCCATCTAGGATCGTTTGGGGCTAATATTCGAAAAGACGTTTCGTTAGGATATCTCGAGTTCATCTCTAAGGTTGTCAAGCTCCCTTGCCTCTCCAACGGTAGCATCTCAATTTCTTTCCGACACGATGAATTCCGAAGCACTCAAGAAGGAAATAGAGGATCAAAGGATTCGATATGAAGAAATGCTACAAGCCCAAGCCGATGAAATGGAGGCCAAATTAGAACTTGAAAGGAGAATCCAAGCCGGGGAAATGAAAGCCATGGTTGACGAACTCCAAGCCATGAAACTACAATTGGCCGAATTAAGCTCAAAGAAGAAAGAGAATGAGTCCTCTTCCGATGACAAAGTATCATACACTAAGAAAGCTAAAAGGCACCGCAAGCACAAGAAAAAGGTGTATAAGTCTAGCTCATCATCTTCCTCCTCTGACAATGAGAGTTATGCTTCAAAGAAAGAAATAAAGAGGGAAAGCAAGAACGAACCCCTTACCATGGAATTGCTAGAAAAGAAACTTGCATCCCTCGATGTGAGTAAGGGAGCCTCGCTCTCTATCGACTATGACACCCTTCGTCAATCCATGTCAAAGATTCCTAGAAAGTACAAGACACCCGACATTGCAAAATTCAATGGTTCTACTTGTCCAAAAATCCATCTGGAAACCTACTCTTGGGCCATGCTACCTATGGGTGTCGATGACAACTTGCTAGTCCAATGCTTCCCTCAAACCCTTGATGGTGCCGCTAGAGATTGGTACATGACTCTTCCACTCTCCACAAGGCTTGATTGGCCACTCGCCAGTCGTGCCTTCCAAGAACAATTTGAGGACAACATTACCTACCGCACTACTAGGAGAGACCTTGAGCAAACCAAGCAACTTCCGAATGAATCATTCGCAGACTTCGTCAAAAGATGGAGGACCAAACTGATTGAAATCGTTGATAGGCCAAGCCTAGACGAACAAATTCATATCCTAATTCAATGCCTCCGCGAAGAATACCAAGAGAAGCTTGCCGGCAATTACTTCCCTAGTTTCGTCGAACTCCATAAATAGGGCCTTAGAATCGATGAATTGATCCTTCTTAGAAAGAATTCAGAAAAGGAGAATCATCCAACAAGGGGGAGCACCGGTCGTACCTATCATGATTTTGGTGGGGCTACTCTTAAGGAAATATTCGATGATCTAGTAGGCCAAGGAAAATTGAAGCCAATGGAAGACTATCATCCTAAGAAAATGAGAGAAGATTGGGACCACGACAAATTTTGCGATTACCATCAGTTTAGTGGTCATGACACCAACAATTGCTACAATTTGAGGGATGCCATCCAAGACTTGTATGAAGCCGGCAAGATCAACTGAAGCATCACCACCTTGGGGCTCCGATTGTCCTCTCCCTTTTTCCTTTGAAAAAAAAAAAAAGAAAAGAAGAAAAAAAAAAAACATAGATTAGGTAAATTTCCTAGTATGTTCTCGAAGAGTCGTTCTGTCTTTCTAGTACATCTCTATCCTCTCTAGTTTATGTCAAGTGAACTATCGAGTCTGTTTCGAATTTCCTTATCAATAAAAGTTATCTCTTTATCCTAAACACTTTCCCAAAAGTTGTTTTTCTTTATGAGTATCATTTGATCCGTGCTGAATAGTGGACCCTCATACCTTAAATCATCACGAAAAGAAATAGAAACTTCTAAACAAGTTCGAAATGAAAACAATCCTTAGAAGGCTTAAGGCTAAACATTACTCATGTTGAAAGTCGAAGATCAACAAACGAAGGAAGCCAAAGGCGCTGCTATCAACATTCATCCCAAGAAAAGTGGGGCTACTCAATTCAAGGCTTTGAGAGTACAAAAATAAAAAGCTCGCTAGGTCGAAACTCCTCAAATCGTCCTAGGCAAAAATAGAGCATCAAAAAAAAAAAACTCTCAAGCCTTCGTCGCCCCACAACAAAGATGAAATTTCAACAAAGGCAAGAAGGACTCTCTCGCAAAGAAGAAGAGTCAAGTGATATCAATGAAGAAAAGAGGATCCCTCAACATCCTCTTACAATGAAGCCCGAATGGCAACGCAAATGAAGAAGACTTTCAACATCAATCCATAAAGAAAAATGTTTAGCCTTAAGTCATGCTAATGATTGGCTTTCTTTTCAAATTCGTTAAGAAATTTCTAGATGATACAAGGTCCATTAAAAGTAGAGCAACTTTTCTAGACCTTTGAGCCATATAGCGTTCTTTGTTGAGTCTAGGGGCTTCCTCTTAGCCATTCTCATACACACTCTTGAAATCCAAGCATCAAAACTGGGGCTTCCTAACCTTTCCTCCCCCAGTCAATCCCTACTCAAACTCTCGAGAGTAATCAAATCTGCATTAGGGGCTTTCCTCTTCATTTCTCACTCTCATCATTAGAGAATACACTCCCCAAAAGAGTCAATGCTTGGATCATCTTCCAAAAAATAGAGTCCGTCTCTCCTCAACTAAACTTGAGATCTCATCTTTTTCCTTAATGAGATTCTTCCAACTGAGTCACCTTCGAGTACACATACTTTTCAAAAAAAAAAAAAAAGGAAAGAGAATAACTCGCTAGGTTGAAAACTCGTAAAGAGCGGCCTAGGCAAAAGTTAGAGAACAAAAACAAAAGACGCAAAAGAGATGCCCGCTAGATTGAAAACCCGAAAGGGCAGTCTAGGCAAAAACCAGGGTGCGTCACAAAAAAAAAATCAAAGGGAAAAAGGAGGGGATCCTTCTTCGATTCACGCAGTCTCACAAGCCTGTTTGCGAAGTCATCTACAACATACAAGAAGTCTTGGGGCTTGGTATCGAGATAAGCCTTTGGAAAATACATGCTTTGGATTGGGCAGCATAAGTTCTACGTAGCGAAAGCCATTGGAGTGGTTTAGACATCGTTCAGTCAATGATCATCACATGAGAAACTTGGGGCTTGACGATGAAGAAGTCCTATGACAACAAAAAATCCTTGAAGCATCCTGAACCTTAGTGTTGAACTTCGGTTATCTCAACGGAATCCTATTAGACGATTGTCTCATTCGATCTTTAGATGGACCTCACGAGTTGGTCTTCTAAACCAAAATCTAAATCACAAACGATTTTCAATTCTCACATAATAGAACTCACTCTCCCCGCTGATTCTTGGAGTCGAGTGCACATTGATCGTCTTGATCAAACAAATGCTTAAGTGAATGTATGTTGTTAGACAAATGCTTTCACTAACCCTCTTGCAGGAATTAAAGCACGTCAAGTGCTTACTTTTAGATCAAACATGTTGAGTGTTTGGATTTTTTCCTACCATATACCTTTCTATGCATCCAATTAAGTGCGTCGAGCATCTCTTAAAGCGTCAAGCAACCATTGCGTCAAGCAATCATTGCGTCAAGCAACCATTGCGTCAAGCAACCTTTGCGTCAAGCATCCACCACGTCAAGTGCCATGCTTCAAGCATATTCCAACAAAAAGCCCGATTCAACGCCCAGACAGGTGGATCGCCATCAAATAGATGTGTCAAGCATCTAGGGTCAGTATGTCAAATACTTACCTTAACAAAAGCCCGATTCAATGCCCAAACAGGTGGATCGTCATCAAATAGATGTGTCAAACATCTAGGGTAAGTATGTCGAGTACTCACCAACCAAAAAGCTCGGTCTTGAATCGCCAGGATCGTCACCAATTAGGTGTGTCAAGCATCTACAAGTAGTATGTCGAGTACTACTCAACGAAAAGCTCGGTCTTGAATTGCCAGGATCGTCACCTCAACAAAAGCTCGGTCCCGAATCACCAGGATCGTCACCTCACTTCGTCAACAAACAGGTATCTTCAGAATTGGGTCATGATTTGATTCCTCAGTATGGATTTGCCTTTTCAAAAATAAAATCTCCTCGATTTCCAAAAATGATTTTCAAAATACCTAAAGCAGCCTTTTCGTGTTTTGGAGTCGAACTACGTTTGGTCTGATTCTCCGATAGAGATACGTAGGCAGCCATGCGGCACGACCATCCCAGCGTTCAGAATGATGTCTTTTCTATCGACGACACTTCTTATTTCATAAGACCTGTCGCCGAGGGGCTCTGTAGACACCCCATTCTGAACCCATAATTACATGATTACACTACTCTTCGTTTCTCTTTTATGTTTTGATGAAAGCATATCAGTTTCGTCATGTTTCGTTAAGTTTCTAACTAACCTCGTTAGTTTTGGACCTAACTGACTAACGGAATAACTGAAGAGGACAAAATAGTCATCAGACTAGTTATCTCGCACGAGATATCATATCTCGCGCGAGATATCCCCTCGACAGGATATGCAGAAATCACTCTCCTTCTCCGTTTCAAACTCTCTTTTTGGATAAAACCTTATCAATTCGGGTATCCAATCAGAACTGAGTTCTGGAACCTTCCTAGGGATTTTACCTCTCCACCTTCACCTCTCCAACCTCCTATAAATACTGGATGACTTCCAGTGTTTCAGAGGTCGACAATTCTGATCCTTGATCAAGAAAACACACAACACACACAAATTTGTTGGTTTCTTTCCACGAAAGACTCCTTCAAATCACTCACAAACAACTCCTAAATTCGTCCTTCAACCACGTTGATTGACGAACATCGAAGCCCAAATCAAAGGACCAAGGCAAGGCTCCGTCCGCATCAAGATCCAAGTCAAGGATCGAGGCGAAGCTCTGTCCGAATCAAGGTTCAACTCTAAACTTGAGTCGAAACTCTGTCCGAATCTCTCCTCAAAAGGTAATCATCCTTTAAACTTTCGTTTCTCTTCTCAACCTCTCTATTGATTTTAGAGTAGTGTAATCCCATCAAAAGGATTAGCCTAGAGTCCCTTCAGTTAATGAAGGCGATCTCGAAGCATACAATCCGACATTCCTAATCAAGAAATTGATTAGGGTTTATTTGTTCTTCTTTAATTATTTTATTAAAAAGATTGAAAACCTCTCTTTTCTTTAGCAAGACCGATCTCCGGATTGGGTGAAATGGATGCCTTCTAAACCTACCCATTTCATAACCTAAGCCCCGAACTCAAATCTCTATCAAAATGGTTTTCCTATGTTTCCAAACGAATAATATAGGTGGCGACTCAAAAAGATGAAAAGATGAAATTTTCTCACAACGCTACAAAAATACACTATTTTTTAAGTAAACGTGAAGATTTCTAATTGCATATTACTTGAGCCTTCAGCCTAAACACCTACCCCGAGTCTAAAACTTGCCTATCCCTTTCCCGCATCGAGAAAGAAGTGGGTGAGAATACCGAGTCAGCGGCTTGTTAGTACAGAAGTCTCTGATAGTTCGCCAGAATCGTCAGTTTCGTCAGTCCAGAGAGTCAGAATGGCAGAGTTGATAGAAAACAGCAGTGGTTTGGGTAACCGGCTGACTAGGGAGGAAGAGCTAGCCTTAGCCTTGGAGAACAGTCGTAAGGTCCATGAGAAACAGCAGGCCATGCTTATTGATGCACTCCGCCGTCAAGGGGTTCAGATAGTGGTTGAAGCCAATGGTTCCTAGGCCATGGTAGAAGATGAGACTCCAGAAACAGTAATTTCAGCTCCTCCATCCTATAACCAATGCCCTCCTCCGTCCACATATGATCCATTACCAAGGACTACTCCTTTTCAGTCCTTTCCAACATCCCAGGCCATCAGGGCTCCAACACCCTCGCCTCCTCAGATAAGACCCAGCTTTGTTCCCACTAACAGAGAACAAATGCCACGGCCACCTCAGTCACTCTGTCTCTGCATTATCCCATAGGATTCACTCCCTCTCTTCAGTATGGGCCATCCCAGATGATCTCCAGACCCCAAAACCAATCCAGTGATCTCCTTAACCTCTGCCCTGCCACAGCAGATCTTCCACCCCCGACCTTTCCAACAGGACCCCACGAGGCTCCTTACCCCTTTTCTTACCCCGGTAGCTATGAACCAAACTCTTATGCCTCTGGCTTGCCTTATGGAAACATGGGACCAGGTCAAGTTTACACCTACTTCCCTTCGAAAGATCTCCAAGTCATGGTACCAGCTACCAATGTACCACCCACTATCCTGCCACCCAAATCTGATAAACCTATCCCGGAATCGAACTATTCAAAACTATCACCTGACCCTAACATGACCTGGTTGATGGAGCAAGTTAAGTCCATGCAAGAGAATTTTGGTGAACTGAGCACCAAGAAAGCGGCATACCAGAAACCAGCAGGAAAGACTTGCATGTGTTAATACGAGGGGCTTATAGACGTAGTGACGGAACCCACTGATCCAAGATCTAGTGTAGTTGCGAAAAAGAAGGGCAGAACCCCTTTTCTAACCAAATAGAAATTAATAAAAGACACTGTTTTAAGTAAACTGGAAGATTCTTAATCTGCATATTGCTTGAGCCTTCAGCCTAAACACCTACCCCGAGTCTAAACCTCTCCTATCCCTTTCCCGCAGCGAGAAAGAAGTGGGTGAGGACACCGGTACAGCAGTTTGTCGGCACAGAGATCCCAGATAACCCGTCAAAATCATCAAGTCTCAGTTTCCCAGTGTCAAAATGGCCAACGTGGTAATCAACAATGGCAATGACCAAGTAGTCGGAGAAGCCATCCCAGTTCAACCCAGACCCCATATCAGGTATGATGTGTGCAATTGTGAAGACTGTCTAGAATATGAGTATCAAGAATGGATTAATGAAGACGCTCCTTCAAGAAAGAAGAAGAAGAGGAAGTCCATGCAATAGAAATTAAAAGAAAGGTACGAAGCCGGGGACAAGAGCGTGGGAACTTTAGGGGAGCCTTCGGGCAAGTTTGACTACTACGTCAGTTATGCCAAAGAGCCTACCAAGGAACCCGTCATTCAAAATGCAGCCTCCGCCTCGATACCCCTGTGGTCAGTGACCCTCTCGAGGCAGAAAGTTCTGAATTTGTTGCCATCATGAAGTTCAATGAGAAGCTAGCAGGTTTGGAAGCAGAATACAGAAAACCCATAGAATACGTGTCCAATCAAGGAAGAATCAAGGTCTCTCCTAAAGAAGACTTCATCAGCATTATCCAGGCCAACCCTCCCGTTGGCTATATTGACAAGGTCATGGTATCAAAGATCAGTAAAAAGAAAATGAGTTATCAGCAGTGTATTGATAAGATGAGCCAGACTCTTCAGTCAATGAGTCCAGTTGTCACAGACGAGCTCGCCGAGAGATTGCATCAGGCTACTCTAGCTCCCCTCACCATCTTTCCACGGTACCGGCCTACCAATGATTTCCGGCAAGTTTTCAATCAGTTCGAAGTTTCCAACTTTCTGAAGAATGCTGACAAGACTGCTACTCCCCAGGGCAAAAGCAGGAAAGAGTAAACCCCAGTCAAACCCGCTTCAAACACTTCAAGTCAATAAGTAGTGTAGGGTTAAGAGTCAGTAGGGTCAAGAGTCAGTTGAGTCAGGAATCTTTGAATTCCAGTCCTCCGAGTCATCCGAAGGCCTCACGCCTGAGGATTATGAACATGCAATCAATGTCATCTTTCCCCTTGCTTTGAATGAAATGACAGATCTTTCTGAGTAACCTCTTATTGCCAACTTAACAAATGATAAATTAACTCAAAACTTAACAACAGTTAATAATGAATCATTTGAACAAGATGCAAACACACTAAACGAACAATACATCCAAGAAATCTTTAAGCAGGTTACAGACAAAGAGGAAAACCGGGCCCAAGCTGCCGAGGAGGTTTTGACAAGTGTTAACCTGGGTACTGTCGAGGAACCTAAAGAGACACTTATTGGAAGCTTCTTCCAGGGGGTTGAAAGGGACAGACTGGTTAATCTGCTCAGAGAATACATGGACGTCTTTGCATGGTCGTACAAGGATATGCCAGGGCTAGACAGTTCGATAGTAGAGCACAGAATCCCTCTAGCACCAGATGCTAAGCCGCAGCGTAAACCGAGAAAAATCAAGCCAGAGTGGTCTCTACAGGTCAAAGAAGAGATTGAGAAGCTACTGCGGGTAGGATTCATCAGAGTCATCGAATATCCGACATGGTTATCCAATATTGTGACCGTAACCAAGGCCAATGGGAAGCTGCGCTGCTATGTAGATTTCCGAGATATGAACAAAGCCAGCCCCAAAGACGATTACCCCTTGCCAAACATAGACATCCTGGTGGACTCCACTGCCAACTACGAAGTCAAATCCTTCGTTGACGGCTTTGCAGGCTACATCCAGATCAAGATGGCCGAAGAAGACCAAGAAAAGACAGCCTTCACCACACCGTGGGGAACTTACTGCTATACCGTGATGCCATTTGGGCTCAAGAATGCCGGGGCTACTTACCAAAGGGCAGCGACCGCGCTTTTTCATGACATGATCCACAAGGAGACTGAGGTCTACGTCGATGACATGATAATCCACTCCAAAGGCGAGAATGGACAACACTTTGTTGACCTGCGAAAGTTCTTCAAGAGGCTAAGACAACATTCCATGAGACTAAACCCTGCCAAATGCACCTTCGGAGTGACAAGGGGAAAAGTGCTTGGGTATATGGTCACGGAGCGAGGTGTCGAAGTCGACCCCCGAAAGATCAAAGCCATTATGGACATGAGGCCACCTCAAACCCAGACAGAAGTCAAAAGCTTTATGGGCCAACTGCAGTATATCAGCCTCTACGTCAACCAGTTGACCACTATGTACGAGCCCATTTTCAAGCTCATGAAGAAGAATGTAGACACAGAATGGACCGAAGAATGCCAGGATGCCTTTGACCAGATCAAGGCGTACTTAGTACATCCTCCGGTGCTATGCCCCCCACATAGACAGAAACCTCTTCTGCTCTATCTCACTGTCACTGATACGGCAGTTGGGGCTATGCTTGCTCAAGAAAAGAAAGACTCTCGGGTAGAGAATGCCATTTACTTTGTCAGCCGGAAGCTGCAGGGGAGTGAGCTCAATTACTCACCATGTGAAAAGACTTGTGCAGGACTGGTCTGGGTAGTCGGTAAGCTGAAGCATTACATGCAAGCCCACCCTGTGAACTTGGTCTCGAAAATGGACCCCATCAAGTACATCTTCGACAAGCCTTCTCTCTCGATGCGTCTAGCAAAGTGGTCCTTCTTCTTAGCTGAATACGACATCAACTATGTGACCAGAAAGGCCATCAAGGGTCTAGCATTGTCAGACCATCTGGCAAATTTCCCTAGTAATGAGGACCGCGGGCCTGAACCCCAATTCCCAGATGAAGGGATCTTTGTAGTCGAGCCTGAAAGCCGATGGCAGCTTTTCTTTGACGGGGCTGCTAACAAGAGAGGAAATGGCGTAGGGATGCTACTGGTCAATCCGAAGGATGAGCACACACCCATAGCCCTCAAGTTGAACTTCCCTGCCATGAACAATGTTGCCGAGTATGAAGCCTGCATTGCTGGTTTAGAAGCTGCCTTAGAAAGGAATGTCATGGAGCTTGAAGTTTATGGAGACTCAGCCCTGATCATCAACCAGGTCTCCAACAAATGGAAGACTGTGGACCCTAATCTTCAGCGTTATCATGCCTATATGGAGGAGTTGACTGGACAGTTCAGAGAAGTGACTTTCCACTGGTAGAGATCCTCGAGGGAAAAGCCATAAAACCCTTCAGTGTGGGTAGAAGAGAAGCCCCGACTTTCTGTTGTGAAGTAGACTTGGGACCTGAGCCTATCAAGGAACCCTGGTACTCATGATTTACCAGTTCCTCAAAGATGGAGAGTCAGCTTTCAGAGACGAAGAAGGTAGACCAAAAGAAGGTGTCAAAGCCAAGAGCTTGCAAGCCCTGAAAAGGTTGGCCTCCCATTATATCATTTTAGGAGGAAACCTGTACAAGAAGCAGTACCAAGGACCACTCCTCTTGTGCGTCACTCAAGAAAGGGCCAGAGAGTTGATGACCGAAGTCCACAATGGTCCCTGCGGTCCTCATATGAATGCTAGAGCCCTGATGCAAGTTATCCTCAGAATGGGTTACTACTGGATTTCCATGGAGACAGACTGTGTCCAACATGTCCGAGCGTGCGTCAAATGCCAACGGTTTGCCAACCTCAACCATCTCCCGCCTCATGACCTGTACTCATGACGACTCCTTGGCCGTTCGCAACTTGGGGTATTGACGTGATAGGGAAGATAGCCCCGACAGGAAGCAATGGGCATGAATTTGTGTTAGTAGCCATCGACTACTTCACCAAGTGGGTAGAGGCCAAGTCCTACAAAGTCCTCACTTCCAGAAAAGTGGCCCAGATTATCAAGGAAAACATAATGTGTAGATATGGGGTGCCCAATGAGATCATTTCTGATAACGGGTCGCACTTTGAAAGAGACTGCTATAGGTTACTGTCAGAATTCAGAATCACTCGCCACAAGTCATCCCCATACAGACCTCAGACTAACGGAGCCGTGGAAGGTGCTAATAAGACGCTCGAACGGATCATCCGGAAAATGGCCACCCGTTATCGTGATTGGCCCGAAAAGCTGCACCTAGCACTCTTGGGGCTACCGAACATCTGTCAGAATAGCTACAGGAGAAACCCCTTTTGCCCTCGCCTACGGGATGGAAGCAGTGTTACCAGTGGAGTTGGAAATCCCGTCAATAAGGGTCCTCCTGGAAAACAGTGTCAACGAAGTAGAGTGGCTACGCAGCCGGCATGATGAATTGGCCCTGCTCGATGAGAGAAGGCTCAAGGTCATGGAGCACACCCGAGCCTACCAGAGGCGAATGGCCAGAGCATTTGACAAAAAGGTCAAGGCCAGGGACATCAAGGAGGGTGACTTAGTGTTGAAAGTGAAGCGCCCTACCAGAGACAACCCCCTGGGAAAGTGGGAACCCGTTTGGATCGGCCCGTATGTGGTGCAGAAGATACTATCGGGAGGAGCCATGAAGCTTGCAGACCTGGACGACAATCCCTTTGTCCACCCAGTCAACGGCGATAAGCTCCGAAGATACTATGTCTAAAAAAAATAATAATAATAAAAAAAGGAAAATAAAAAAAAATCTTAGTGCAAAAAGAGTAATACCCAGCTAGGCTGAAAACCCAAAAAATGGCGGTCTAGGCAAAAAACAGGGTTGCACATAAAAAAAGAGAAAAAATCTTAGTGCAAAAAGAGTAATGCCCAGCTAGGGTGAAAACCCAAAAAGGGCGGTCTAGGCAAAAAACAGGGTTGCACAAAAAAAATAAAAATAATTAAATAAATAAATAAAAAAAGAAAAAGGCCAAAAGACCTAATCCTGATAGTTCACCAGAATGAACTACGAAGACCTGAGCCCCTTAATCTTTCTTGTAAAAGGGGAACGTAGGCAGCCATTTATGGTCGGTCTAAACAATAAAAAGGGCGATCAATTTTCCATGAAGTGCGTCCTAAACAATAAATAATAAAGGGCATTCAAGTTTTCAGAAAACGGTTCCTAATCAATAAGACATTTGAAATTTCCATGAAATTGTGTCTTGATTAATTTCTAAGATAATATCTCTTGTTCATTACGAGTTAAAAACTTCTTGATGAGTTCAAGCACGGTCTACTCTTGACTCTGCTAACCTGCTACAAAGATCTAAAATATAATAAAATGCCTAATAAACTACTGTGTTTGCAAATCGCAATAAGGGAATCCTAAGAAAAGATCTGTCAGCTGTCATTCACTGAGTCTTCTTTGGTCTTCTTCCCTTTACCTCGACCCCGTCGAGTGTTCTTTCTCTTCTTCTCTATGATGTCGGTCTCCCTCATCCGATCTCCGGTATCATCACTGGAGCCTCCATCAAACCCGTGTCAATAAGTGCCCTCTCAATACGGGCACGAGTCCGCACTTCCTCCCTCTCGAGCCTCGCCGGGAGCGACTTCGTAAAGCCTCTTATATCGAGACTCCATATCTCTGATAAGGTCACCCGACTGGTTATGGCGACTCGCCTTAGCCTCAGTCTCCCTCAGAGTCCTACTCGAATTGCAGTCAGCCCCCAATAAAGCCTGACGTCTCTCTCCCAATATGACCTGAGTCGCTCCCATCTCCTTCTCGTACCAATCCAAGTAGGCCGTAGTCAAGATGGTACTCTTCCTGCTCCTGAGGATAGCCCTGGTGGGAAAACAGTATATGTCCAAGCCCTCAAGAAGAATGAGAAGCTAGCTGGATCCCTCATGTCTAAGGACACCACCTCCATGGTACGGATGTCCTTTCAATCGCCCAACGGCTCCTGTAAGGTCCCGAACTACCTGGATACCAAGCAGGGTATGTAGAAGGATGACCAACAGAACCCTGGAACCCTCACCACATAGGACTCCTGAAATGTCCTCCTGGTCTGCAACCTCCAGTGAGGTACCCACCAGCGAATATCCGAAGTGGATAACCTAGCCATCATCGCCTCCCTGGCTACACCCGGTCCTGCCGTCGTGCAAACCCCTCCGAGAAATCACCCAAGGGCACTGAGTCGGCAAAGCTCCGAGCCTCTCCTGCATCCATAAAGTCAACACGGCCGGACTCCCAGATCTCATGAAATGGTCTCCTCTAGCCATCCTATAAATGCCGTGCAGGGTCTCACCCAAAACCAATGGGACAATGTCCTTCCCAGCCCTGCAATCCCTAACCATGTCCAAGAGACCACCATGACAGATCCCCACGGACTCAGCAGTGAACAGAGACGAGAATATGCAGAGGATAAAGGAATCCATAGCCACCGTGGTCGTAGCGATATCCGGAGACCCAAATCTGCCTGGGATATCAGAAAGGTCAATCCTGTCCGGAGCTATCATCATCCCCTCAGCCTCTCCCAGAGATATGTGCAGAAAAGATGCCAACTTTGCCGCCACCGGCACATCTTCGATCAGAGGAATCGATATAGCCTCAATTTCTGGACCCCCGATCAAGGTTCGAAAGTCTTCATAGGTTGGGACAATCTCATTGTATGAAAAGCAGTAAACGTGTCTCCGGACATCCCAAAACCTTGCTGCTGCCCTCAAAAGGTCCAAATCAGGCGGGAGATCCTTCAAATGCCATAAAGATTTGATCTTGAAGGTAGAATCGAACAGCCCCTTGTGAGATTGAAAGTTATATCTCACCCAAGAATGAAGATCGGACAGAAAACGGTCTCTTTTCCCCTTTTGCAATCTAACGGGTTTCTCCATTGCAAGATGATCAAAGTTGATGTCTTTAGGTCTAATATGTGCTCTGGGAATAGTTGGGACAAGTCTGGAGTGGAAATGAAATGAAATGGTCAAGCCTTGATTTTATTCTAAAAAAGACCAGTCTAGACAAAACTATAAGCCGCACGGCCTCTTTTGCTCACAAGACCAGTCCGCACGGCTTCATTTGCCTGATGTGGAAAACAATCTGCAGCAACCAAAGTTGCTGCCCAAGGGGAGTTCTCACCCCACTTTCTCAATGAAACCTGTCCCAAAACATGTCCAAAGATCATCCAAGCAGTTATATACCATCTTAAATCATTTTGGCCCAGTTTCAGCCTCAATTCCAAGCAAAAAAGCAGCCCCAAGGCTCAAGTAATATGCAAAATTCATAAAGCATAAATTAGAAAAGTAAATAAAACATTAATACATTGTTTTTGCCCCATCGGCGCCCAAATAAAGCAAAAAATAAACAAGTTGTGCATAAAATTGTTCATTGTTTGTTTCCTCCCTAGATCAACCCTAGAGACCTCCTAGGCCTCTGATCCCTCCTCATCACTACTCAGCTCATAGAAGCTCGCCTCTCTCATCAAATCCTCGCTATCACTCACATCAGAAAGATGGACATTATCGTGTTCATACTTAGCCTAGCCGCTCCAAGGATGCCGGCATTAGGCCCCTGTCCCCGAGGCAAGGCACTGGAAGAGTACTCTGAAGCCGATGAGGTGGATGTCGTGCTCCCTACGTGCCTCCTTTTGTGCACGGGCTCCTGCACGTTTGCTGCAGCCTTTGAAGCGCAAGCAAGCTTCTTCAAGAGGGACCGGCATACATCCTTCCAGCCCCTATTCTGCCTGACCAAGCCGTCATAAGTGCGAGCTGGAACCTGAAAAAACGAGAAGAAAATCTTAGAAAAATCTCAGAATCAGAAAAATCAAAGAAGTCTGAAAAAGGGAAAGACCCTAAAGTGTACTCACAATGCTGTCCGGCGGCAGAGTATACTGGGGCTCCCTCGTATCGGGGACGGGTATCCTAAACCTCCTCGGTACCCCGTTGACCACATAAGAAAGGTGAGCAGGAGGCATCGGCGGGTCAGTAGGCTCGGCCTCCCCATACCCCTGAGTGAGAGCCAGCTTCACTAGCTTCTGTGGCGTCCTCAATCGCTGCTCCAAAAAAGTAGCATATGGGGTAGCCAAGTCAAAATACTCCTCCGGCCACGCTTGATATCTAGCAATGTTGTCCTCCGACCAATCCTCGGGCCGCAGGCATCCGTGCCGGGAGGATCGAGGGGAGTAATGGCATCCAATGGAGGGACGTGGTCATGCTGCCTGGAAAAGCGGTCCCTTAGATAAATAACATCACATGTCAGCCCGGTCAACCGTCGCCTCTGTCTAGTCACCTCCAAGGCATCTCCTAGCAAAATCTCCGGGTACCTCCCCCAAGGATAAAAGTCCACTCCATCATGCCCATCCCTGTTGATGACTGGTCTAACCATCTTATAGTCAATGGTGATCTGGGTCTTCCCGGTGAACTTATCCCTCGCATATCCCCTCCAGCGGATCATAGCGGGAAAGATGGTGACATCGCATTGTTGGTTCCACGAAAAGAACCTGATCACCTCACAAAACCAGACCTGCATGTTCAAAACATCAAAAGGGTCATTTTTCTTTCATAAAAAGTCTCAAAGACAGAAAGTAAAAGAGAAAGGAAAGCGAGACTACCTCGAGAGCAAAAGAGAAGCAATCAATGGAGGCAGCCTTATTTCGGCTGTACAGATCCAGGGAGAAGTATAGCTCCGCCAATCCGGCCTCGCCCCATGAGACCGTCCCAATCCCATCAACATCCTCCAGAGAGTCGAGGAGGCAAGTCATAGCCAGAGTCCCAGAATTGGCAAAGATGGTGACTGACAGCATCAACCACACAAATGCCCTCGCAAGCTGGTGGGCAGTCACCTCACTAGCAGCAAAGTCCCGCATGCAGTTCTGGACTGCCACCTCGACGTTCCTCGTCTCCATTCCTAGCCCCTTGGGAACAAGCTCAAACCCGACCAAAGCTCTAAACTCCTCGGCAGTGATATGGTCCCTCCAAGTCACAGGCCTCCCGGTGAACTGTAAGCCCGTGATAGCAGTGAAATCGGCCGGAGTCACCGTCAGCTCCCCCCAGCTAAGATGAAAGTTGTGGGTGGTGTCCCACCAGAACTCAGATAGGGCCTGGACCAAGCCCTTGCTCTTCGAGGTAATGTGAATACCTCTGCCGATGGCCTCAATAAACAAATCCAAGCCGGTAGCCCTCACCAGCTGCTTAGGGTTCGCCCCATTCTTCTCAAAATCGGGCATCCTCTCCCACAGCTTTACTGCGACCTCAGAAGGCCCTCTAGACTTGTTCTCCTGTAGACAAGCACAGCAAAAGAAATGTTTCAGTCCTTCATCTCATTTCAAAAGCATGCATATATTCAAAAGTGCACATACTTTCAAAAGAAAATCATTCATGAAAAATTTTCTAGCATCCTTTGCATCGAAAACGTGTCTTTCATCATTTGAAACACATCATGTCAAGCACATTGCTTTCCTAAGCACAAAATCATAATTTTCAAAATTATTTGCACATAAGCATTATTTTTTTCTCAAAAAATGGCATGCATGAATCCTTTTCATCGTCCAAAATCCCATTTTCTCATCCATAATAAAAAATTGACCTAGTTTTAGCACATGAAGGCTTCGTCACATTTTAGACAATTATTTCTCTTACTTTATTTTCGAAAAAAAAAATGGGTCATTCTCATTATTTTGTCAAATAAATTGCACATGCATGTTCTTTCATCTTCTTAGCCTCATAGGTTAATCATCAAGATTTCAAAATCATCCAAAAATCCTAGGAAAATTCGAAAAATTCCTAAAGCTTGGTGTGAATGTGTGCCCCAAAATTTTTGTTTATTGGAATTCACGCGAGTTTGAAGACATCCGAGTTTAATTTGAAAAACGGAGTCGCCACGCCATTTTGATTACCACAAAACTTTGAAAAAAAGGTTTTATGGGTTCGGAGGTTAAGTTACCCCTTGGGAAGAACGTTTGGCGTTCACCCAAAGTGCCTTGCCGGAGCAAGTCTCCCTAGATTTCATTAATCGTGTTTGCTTGCGTGCTTTCTTTGTGTGCATGTGTTTGAAAATAAAAGGGGGGAATGTCCCAAGTTGTCTTCCGGACGTACAAACCATTTGTTGGTTGTCGCTCGGGATTCCTTGGAATTTATGTATTTGGGATTATGATCCCGTCCTCATCTTATGACTTATGATCATCGCATTTTAAACCTCGGGACCCTCGGGACTTGCGTGATCGAGAGAATGACTCTCTTTTGGGTCAAAGATGAGGTTCTTTAGGAAGGAATGTCCTTAGCCCATCAATCCTACGCTTTAAGACGGTCGAGCTCGTATAGAGGCTTCATACTCATTCTTAAGCGATAATTGGAGATATAGGGTTCAAGGTTATCCTTTTCCTAAAGAAATCATGAACCTTTAATGGAAGGAACGATGCAAAGATGAGAACTTTTACACCGGTCCGTTCCAAGGTTGGGGGAAAGGGAAAATGCATGATGAAAAATGACTCTTTAATGAAAAGATGACATTTTGGTTTTAGCAAATGATGCTTTTTGATTGAAAGAAATGATCTTTATGCAAATGATGCATAAAGATAGCATTTTTATGCAAATGATGCATTAGAAAGGGGGTTTTTGATGCAAAGGATGCATTTTTATTGAAAAAAGATTTGATCTTTGTATGCAAATGATGCATAAAGATAACATTTTTATTGGAAAATAGGGATTTTAGGTGCAAAGGATGCACCTTTATGAAAAAGACTACATCTTTATGACAAATGAGGTCTTAATGCATGCAAAGGGGGAAGGGGGTGATAAAGATATGATCTTTATGAATAAATGCCAAGTCCCAAGCAAGATATATGAATGCAATGAGCAAGTATATCAATTAAAATGCAAGGTTAGGGCGTGCGAGGTTACCAATCGTTTCCTTCGCTTCTTCGGACGGAGCTAGGAGGAGAGGTTCTTCTTGGGTCTTCAAGGAGGAGGGAGATGGCTTCTTGAGCTTCTTCTTCGCCTTCTTGAGGCTTCAAGGGTTTTCTTCACGTCTGGACTGCTATGGAGTGTGTGTGTTTGATTGTTTGTGTTGTTGTTGTGTTTTGAAATGGGTAGAGGAGGGCTCTATTTATAGGCAGTCTGGATAAGGCTAATGAAGCCGTGCGGCTGCAGGCCCTTCGCAAATGAGGCCGTGCGGTCTTATCCATTATGACTCAGCATTCTAGAACCATGCAAGGTGGCATTATTCTAGAACCTTCCCTCCTAATTAAAAAAACGTGTTTCTTAATTAGGAAGGATTCCCTTCAGCCTTTATTTAATTAAGCAGTTCCAGAATGTTTCCGAACACTCGGAAGGTCTGGGAATTACCGGAAATTTACCGAAATGTCGGGAAAATTAACCTAAGGCATGAGCCGATTTGGGTACTTACGAAGCCCCTCGGCAACGTCACTTGCAAGGCGAGTGGGGTTGTCGATAGAAAAGGATCCGATCTCGGCGAATGCCGAGACGGATTGGGTGACCAATGTGGTCGAGTGGTGAACCTTTTGGAAGGCTACCTACGTATCCTGAGGAATCAAGCCAGCCGTAGTTCGGAATTAGGATCCGCTGGGAAGGAAGAAGAGAAACCGGGTCTCTTGCTGGGAAAAAGAAGAGAAAATGACCTAGGAGGTCAAGCAATTGATCCTACCGGGGATATGCTAAGGAGTGACCAGTGTGGTCGAATATTTGAACTTTTATGAGGGGGCGCTTTATCACTGAGGAGTGACAAAGAAACAGGGTGACCAAAGTGGTCGAATGGCTGGACCTTTTATAAAAGGCTACCTACGTATCCCGGAGGAATCAAGCCTTGATCGTAGTTCAAGCATCACTAGATAGTTAGGAACGATGTCTAGGATCCTTGAGATTTTGACAATTCGGAGGCTGTCACCTGATGAAGCTAGAGCTTATGGCGCTATCTCTTTATGACGGAGATAGAGGTAACTTAAGTTGGGAAACTTGAGCGTACGTCACTATTCGCGGATAGTGGTAGCACAAGTTGGAATGACTTGGGCATACGTCACTATTCGCGGATAGAGGTAGCACAAGTTGGAATGACTTGGGCATACGTCACTATTCGCGGATAGAGGTAGCACAAGTTGGAATGACTTGGGCATACGTCACTATTCGCGGATAGAGGTAGCACAAGTTGGAATGACTGGGCATACATCACTATTCGCGGATAGAGGTAGCACAAGTTGAAATGACTTGGGCATACTTCACTATTCGCGGATAGAGGTAGCACAAGTTGGAATGACTTGGGCATACTTCACTATTCGCGGATAGAGGTAGCACAATTTGAAATGACTTGGGCATACTTCACTATTCGCGGATAGAGGTAGCACAAGTTGAAATGACTTGGGCATACTTCACTATTCGCGGATAGAGGTAGCACAAGTTGAAATGACTTGGGCATACTTCACTATTCGCGGATAGAGGTAGCACAAGTTGAAATGACTTGGGCATACTTCACTATTCGCTAGAGGATAGAGGTAGCACAAGTTGAAATGACTGGCATACTTCACTATTCGCGGATAGAGGTAGCACAAGTTGGAATGACTTGGGCATACGTCACTATTCGCTGGATAGAGGTAGCACAAGTTGAAATGACTTGGGCATACTTCACTATTCGCGGATAGAGGTAGCACAAGTTGGAATGACTTGGGCATACTTCACTATTCGCGGATAGAGGTAGCACAAGTCTAGAGTTCTGACAATTCGGAGGTTGTCACCTAGTGTTATCCCGTTATAACGGAATTAACGGAGGCGACTGGAAATAGAGCTTGATTGCTAAAGAGATAAGGGATATTTTCTGAAAAGATGTTATCTTGGTTAAAAGATAACGGAAATTGCATGCCCAAGTGGAAGGTCCAGGGGCAGGATTGTAATTTCGCCGTAGCGAATGAAGCCGCCTGGCATGAGATGGAGAAAAAGAAGCCGTACGGCTAGAGACCTGTTTTTCCAGATTATTTAAAATCAGGTTTTGAACGGGCATTGGGCATTTGTTGCCGCCCACTTCAGCCGAGAGAGAGAAGAGAGAGAGAGAATTTCGAAATTCTTCAACCCTTTTTTGCTTCTATCAATTGGAATGGATCCGGAGGGCAATCCCATACCGAGGCAAGCAAGGAGAAACATCTCGGCGGCCGCGAGAAGGAGGAGGAAGGAGCTCGTGCGGACGGAGAGGAAGTATGACTTCCTTACGCCTCCATCGGAGCTTTACCCGGGGAGAAGGGAGCATAAATCAACGAACCCGCGATCGGTTGGGGTAAGCATTCTCATTTTGCTCAAATCCGATGATTTTGCTTGAATTTTGAATGATTTAGGGCTTGACCCGAATTTTAGGATTTTCCTAGGATTTTTGAATGATTTTGAGATGCATGAACAACCTATGAGGCTAAGAATGTGCAATGTGCAACTTGTTTGATGAAAATTATGAGAATGACTCACTTTTTTCTCGCAAAATGAAGTAAGAATGAGAATTTTTTTTCAAAATATGAGACGGAGTTTTTGCCTTGTGCTAGAACTAGGTCAAAATTCTGATTTTCAATGAGAAAACATGATTTTGAAAATGATTCATGCATGCCATTTTTTCTTTTTTTTTGAAAGAATAATGCTTATGTGCGAAAAATTGCGATTTTGTGCTTTAGGAAAGCAATGACGCGTTTCAAGTGATGAAAGACACGTTTTTGATGCAAAAGATATGCTAGAAAAACTTTTATGAATGCTTTTCTTTTGAAAATATGTGCACTTTTGAATATATGCATGCTTTTGAAATGATGAAGGACTGACGCTTCTTTTTGATGTGCTTGTCTACAGGAGAACAAGTCTAGAGGACCATCGGAGATTGCAGTTAAGCTTTGGCAGAGGATGCCGGATTTCGAGAAGAATGGGGCAAATCCCAAGCAGCTGGTGAGGGCTACCGGCCTGGATGCATTTGTAGAGGCCATCGGCAGGGGTGTCCACATCACCTTGAAGAGCAAGGGCTTGGTCCAGGGCCTTCGAGTTCTCGTGGGATAGTACCCATAGCTTTCACCCGAGCCGGGAGAGCCGACAGCTGACTCCCGCCGATTTCAGCACTATTACCGGCCTGGCCAGCTCACCGGGAGGCCCGTGACTTGGAGAGACCATATTACCGCCGAGGAGTTTCTGTGCTTTGGTAGGGTTTGAGCTGATTCCCAAGGGGCCGGGGATGGAGACACGGAATGTCGAGGTGGCACCCTGCACTTCCATGCACTTTGCCGCTAATGATGTGGATCGCCCGCCAGCCGGCTAGAGCATTCACATGGTTGATGCTATCATCACTATCTTTGCCAATTCCGGGACGATAGCTATGACTTGCCTCCTCGACTCTACGGGAGGATGTTGATGGGATAGGGACGGTCTCTTGGGGAGAGGCCGGATTGGCGGAGTTGTACTTCTCTTTGGACATGTACGGTCGAACAAGGCCGCTTCGATGGATCGCTTCTCATTTGCCCTTGAGGTAGTCTCCTTTCTTTTCTCCTTTCTCTTTTCCCGTCTTGAGACTTTTATAAGAGAGAGAATGACCTTTTTGATGTTTTGAACATGCAGCCTGGTTCGCGAGGTGATCGGGTTCTTCCCTTGGAACCAGCAGAGTGATGTCACCATCTTTCCCGCTATGGTTCGGGAGGGAGATGCGAGAGACAAATTCACTGGGGAAGACCCGGATTACCTTCAATTACAAAATGGTGAGGCCGGTCATCAATGTGGATGGGCACGATGGAGTGGACTTCTACCCTCGGGGTGTATCCTGAGATCTTGGCCGGGAGATGCCA
Organism: Adenophora triphylla var. japonica; assembly: GCA_022495995.1. Lineage (NCBI taxonomy): Eukaryota > Viridiplantae > Streptophyta > Magnoliopsida > Asterales > Campanulaceae > Adenophora > Adenophora triphylla. Next base: position 234,314 of record JAFEMH010001262.1, on the reverse strand, counting down.
TTGATGTGACGAGGCAGAGGAGGTGGCTCACTGGCCGACATGTGATGTCATTTACTGGGGGACCGCTTCTCGAGACAAAGATGGTCATGTTCCCCCACTAGATGCCATTACTCCTTCCGACCCTCCAAAGACGGATGCCGCAGCCTGTGGACTCGGCCTGGTGGATGAGATTGAGAGGTACTGTGCAGTGTATAGCCGCGTGAGGAGTATTTCGACTATGGGTACCCCCTACGCCGTGTTTGTGGAGCAGCGCCCGAGGACGCCACGAAGCTAGGGTGAAGCCGGGCGGTCACTCGTGTGGATATGGGGAGGATGAGCCCATCGACCCGCCGATCCCTCCTCCGCGCATCTGTCCTATGTGGTCCATGGAGTGCCGAGGAGGATGAGGATACCTGTCCCCGATGCTAGGGAGCCCCAAGCACACCTTGCCGCCCGATAGCACCGTAAGTGTACTCTTAGGGTCTTATTCCTTTTTAGCTTTCGATTTTTCGCTTTTTGCAATTTTCTCGAGATTTTCGAGATTTTTCTCTTCTTTTTCTCAGTTCCAGCTCGCACTTACGGTAGGGCCGGTCGTGCGTAATAGGGCCGGAAGGACATGTGCCGAGTCTCTTCGAGGAAGCCGGCTCGCGCTTCAAGGCGGCAGCGGATGCACAGGAGCCTGGGCGCAAGAGACGGCACGTCGGGGCACAGTCTACCTCATCGGCCTCGGAGTACTCTTCCAAAGTGCCATGCCTCGGGGGCGGGACCCAACGCCGACATTCGGGAGCAAACTGGGCCGAGTACGGGCACGATAATGTCCATCTGTCTCGATGTGAGCGACTGTGGAGGACCTCGATGAGGGAGGCTAGCATCTATGAGCTGAGTAGCGATGAGGAGGAAGAAGAGTCGGAGGCCTAGGAGGTCTCTAGAATAGATTTGGAACAAAAACAAACAATTTACAATTTTTATGCACAACTTGTTTATTTTTTTGCTTTATTTGGGCGCCGATGGGGCGAAAACATTGTATTTATGTTTTATTTGCTTTTCTAATTCATGCTTTTTCAATTTGCATATTATCTGAGCCTTGGGGCGACTTTTTTGCTTGGAATTGGGGCTGAAACTGGGCCAAAAATGATTTATAATGGTGTATAAATGCTTGAATGGCTTTTGGATATGTTTTTGTACAGGTTTTGGTTGAAAAAGTGGGGTGAAAACTCCCTTGGGCAGCAATCTTTGGTTGCTGCAGAATTTTTCGCAGAGGGCTAATGTAGCCGTGCGGCATGGCCTTGAGGGCAAATATAGCCGTGTGGCTAACAGCCTGCTCGAACCGGTTATTTTCTCGAATAAAAGCAAGGCTTGGCCATTTCATTTCATTTTCACTCTAGACTTGTCCCAATTGTTCCTGAGCATATTTTTGGACTTAAAAGCACCATCTTTGATCACTTTGCGATGGAGAAGCCCGTCAGATTGCAAAGGGGGAAGCGAGACCATTTTCTATCCGGTCTTCAATCTTGGGCGAGACATAACTTCCAAAATCACAAGGGACTGCTTGATTCTTCCTTCAAGATCAAGTCTTTATGGCATTTGAGGGATCTCCCGCCCGATTGGGATCTCGTTGAGAGCCGCAAAGAAAGTTCCTGGGACGTCCGGAGACATGTTTATTGCTTTTCTTACAACGAAATTGTCCCAACGCATGAAGACTTGAGCCTTGATTGGGGGTCCCGAGACCGAGGCTATATCTATTCCGCTGATCGGAGACGTGCCTGGTGACGGTAAAGCTTGCATCTTTTCTCGTGCATTCCTTTGGGAGAGGCCGAGAGGATGATGGTAGCCCCGTATAGGATTGACCTTTCGATATCCCGGGCAGTTTGGGTCTCCGTATATGGCCGCGACCGCGGTAGCTATGGATGCTTTCATTCTCTCGCGTATTCTCTATTCTCGTTCACCGCCGAGTCCGTGGGGACCGCCATAGTGGCCTCTTGGACATGGTCGAGATCGCAGGGCCGGGAAGGATATTGTCCCGCCGGTTTTGGGAGAGACATTTCATGGGATCGATAGGATGGCTCGGGAGACCGTTTCATGAGGTCCGGAGTCCGGCTATGTTGACTCGTGGCCGCAGGAGAGGCTCTGGGCTTTGCCTGGGGCTTGCCGACCTGCCCCTGGGTGATTTCTCGGAGAGGTGCACCTAGGCAAAGCAGAATGTGGTAGCCGGGAGCCGATGATGGCTAGGCTATCCACTTCGGACATCCGTTTGGTGGATACCACACTGGAGGCTGCGCACTGTGAGGATATTTCAGAGTCTTATGCCGCGAGGGTTCCGTGATTCTCGCCGGTCGTCCTTCTACATACCCTCGCTTGGTATCCAGGGCGGTTTGGGGCTTTACAGGAGCCATTGAGTGATTGGGAGGACATCCGGACCATGGAGGTGGTGTCATTGGATATGAGAGATCCACAGCCTTCTCTTTCTTCTCGAGGGCTTGGACACATACCGCTTTCCCACCCGTGGCTATCTTCAGAGCAGGAAGAGCACCATCTTGACCACCGTCTACTTGGCCGGTACGAGAGGGAGATGGGAGCGACTCGAGCTATCTTGGAGGATAGACGTCGAGCTTTATCGGGAGCCGATCGTGACTCGAGTAGGACTCGAGGGAGACCGAGGCTAAGGCGAGTTGCCATAACCAATCGTGTGACTTGGTCGGGGATATGGAGGCTCGGCACAAGAGGTTGTCCGAGGTCGCTCCTTTCGACCGAGGCTCGAGGGAGGAAGTGCGGACTCGTGCTCGTATAGAGAGAGCGCTCATTGACACGGGGTTGGTAGAGGCTCCAGTGAGGATTCTTGAGGTCGGGATGAGGGATACCGACATCATAGATAAAAAGAGGAAAAGACTGACGGGGCCGAGGAAAGGGAAGAAGACCAAAGAAGACTCAATGACGATCGACAAGTCTTTTCTCAAGATCCTCTTATTGCCATTTGCAAACACATTAGTTTATTTAGGCATTTTGTTGTATTTTAGATCTTTTTAGCAGATTAGCAGAGTTAAGAGGTAGACCGTGCTTGAACTCATCAAGAAGTTTTTAACTTGTAATGAACAAGGCATATTATTTTAGAAATTAATCAAGACACATTTCATGGAAATTCAAATGTCTTTTTTTTTTTTTTTTATTGATCAGGACATATTTCATGGAAACTTAATCGTCCTTTTTATTGTTTAAACCGAACCATATATGGCTGCCTACGTTCCCCTTTTACAAGAAAGGCTAAGGGGCTCAGTGTCTTCGTAGTTCATTCCGGTGAACCAATTTTTTATGTGCGTACTGTCTTTTGCCTAGACCGCCCTTTTTGGGGTTTTCACTTAGCCGGGCATTACTCTTTTTGCACTAAGATTTTTCTTTTTTTTTTTTTTTTATGTGCAACCCCGTCTTTTGCCTAGACCGCCCTTTTTGGGGTTTTCACTTAGCCGGGCATTACTCTTTTGCACTAAGATTTTTCTTCTTTTTTTTTTTTTTTATTATTTTTTTTCTTTTTTTTTTATTATTATTTTTTTTTTTTTTAGACATAGTATCTTCGGAGTTTATCACCGTTGACTGGGTGGACAAAGTGGATTGCCATCCAAGTCTCGCAAGCTTCATTGCTCCTCCCGACAGTATTTTCGCACCACATAAGGGCCGATCCAGACGGGTTCCCATTTTCCTGTGGGGTTGTCTGCGGTAGGGGCTTTACTTTCGCACTAAGTCGCCCTCTTTGATATCTCTCGGCCTTGACCTTTTTATCAAACGCTCGGCCATTCGTCTCGGTAGGCTCGGGTGTGTTCCATGGCTTTTAGCCTTCTCTCGTCAAGGTGGCTAACTCATCATGCCGCCGCGCAACCATTCTACTTCATTGACACTGTTTTCCAGGAGGACCCTTAATGACGGGATTTCCAACTCTACCGGTAACACTGCTTCCATCTCGTAAGTTAGGGCAAAAGGAGTTTCTCCTGGGTCGTTTCCGACAGACGTTCAGAGCCCCGCAGTGCTAGGTGCAGCTTTTCGGGCCAATCACGACCACGGGTGGCCATCTTCTGATGATCCGCTCGAGTGTCTTATTAGCAGCTTCCACGGCTCCATTGGTTTGAGGTGCGTACGGGGACGACTTGTGGCGAGTAACTCGAATTCTCGACAATAGCCTATCGCAGCCTTCCTTCGAAGTGTGACCCATTATCGAAATGATCTCGCTGGGCACCCCATATCCGCACATTATGTTTTCTTTGATGAACCGGGCCACTTTTCTCGGAAGTGAGGACCTTGTAGGACTTGGCTTCTACCCACTTTGTGAAGTAGTCAATGGCTACCAACACGAACTCGTGCCCATTGCTTCTGCCGGGGGATATTTTCCCTATCACGTCAATGCCCCAGGTTGCAAACGGCCAAGGAGTCGTCATGCGCACAGGTCATGAGGTGGGAGATGGTTGAGGTTGGCAAACCGCGGCATTTGTCGCAGTTCGGACGTGCCGAACGCACTGCTTTCCATGGAGATCCGGTAGTAACCCATTACGAGGATCACTTGCATTAGGGCTCTGGCATTCATGTGAGGACCGCGAGGGACCATTGTGGACTTCGGTCATCAACTCTCCGGCTCTTTCTTGAGTGACACATAAGAGGAGTGGTCCTTGATACCGCTTCTTGTATAGGTTGCCTCCTAGAATGACATAATGAGAAGCCAACCTTTTCGGGGCTTGTAAGCTCTTGGCTCGATGCCTTCTTTTGGTCTACCTTCTTCGTCTCCGAAAGCCGACTCTCCGTCCTTGAGGAATTGGTAACTGATTGTACCAAGGTTCCTTTATGGGCTCGGGTCTCTGAGTCCACTTCACAACAGAAAGCCGGGGCTTCTCTTCTACCCACTCAAGGGCTTTATGGCTTTTCCCTCGGGGATCTCTACCAATGAGGCTAGAGTAGCTAGGGCATCTCGCGAACTGTTCTTTTCCCTCGGCAAGTAGTGGAAAGTCACTTCTCGAACTGTCCAGTCAACGCCTCCATATGGGCATGATACCGTTGTAGATTAGGGTCCACAGTCTTCCACTTGTTGGAGACTTGGTTGATGATCGTGGCCGAGTCTCCGTAAACTTCGAGCTCCTTGACATTTCTTTCTAAGGCAAATTCCTCCAAACCAAAGAATGCAGCTTCATACTTGGCGGCATTGTTCGTGGCGTGTGAAAATTCAACTTGAGGGCTATGGGGGTATGCTCATCTTTCGGATCGACCAATAGCATTCCTACACCATTTCCTCTTTTGTTAGCGGCTCCGTCAAAGAACAACTGCCATCTATTTTCGTGCTCAACCGCAAAGATCCCTTCATCTCGGGAATTGGGGTTCTGTGCCCTCTCGTCTTCATTATCGGGGAAGTTGGCCAGGTGATTCGACAATGCTTGACCCTTGATGGCCTTTCCGGTCACATAGTTGATGTCGTATTCTCGCCAAGAAGAAGGACCACTTCGCTAGACGCATCGAGAGGGAAGGCTTGTCAAAGATGTACTTGATGGGGTCCATTTTCGAGACCAAGTTCACGGGGTGGGCTTGCATATAATGCTTCAACTTGCCGACTACCTGCACTACTCCCGCACAAGTCTTTTCACACGCCGAGTAATTGAGCTCGCTCCCTTGTAGCTTCCTAATGACAAAGTAAATGGCGTTTTCCACCCGAGAGTCTTTCTTCTCTTGAGCAAGCATAGCCCCAACCGCCGTGTTCATGATAATGAGATAGAGCAGTAAGAGGCTTCTCGTCATGTGGGGGCATAGTACCGGGGATGTACTAAGTATGCCTTGATGCGGTCAAAGGCATCTTGGCATTCTTCGGTCCATTCTCAGTGTCCACATTCTTCTTCATGAGCTTGAAGATGGGCTCGCACATAGTGGTCAACCGATTGACGAAACGGCTAATGTACCGCAATTTACCCATGAAGCTTTTGACTTACTGCAGGTTTGAGGTGGCCTCATATCCATGATAGCTTTGATCTTTCGGGGGTCAACTTCTATACCTCGCTCCGTGACCATGTACCCGAGCACTTTTCCCCTTGTCACTCAGAAGGTGCATTTGGCGGGGTTTAGTCTCATGGAATCTTTGTCTCGGCCTCTCAAAGAATTTTCGTAGGTCAACAAAGTCTGCCCACCTTCTCCTTTGGAGTGGATTATCATGTTGTCTACGTAGACCTCAATCTCCTTGTGGATCATGTCATGAAAAAGTGCGGTCGCCGCCCTTTGGTAAGTAGCCCCGGCATTCTTGAGCCCGAATGGCATTCTTGTATAACGCAGGTTCCCCACGGTGTGGTGAAGGCTGTCTTTTCTTGGTCCTCCTCGGCCATCTTGATCGGTTGTAGCCTCGCAAAACCATCAACGAAGGATTTGACTTCGTAGTTGGCGGTGGAGTCCACCAGGATGTCTATGTTTGGCGGAGGGTAGTCGTCTTTGGGCCGGCCTTGTTCGGATCTCGGAAATCCACACGGCGGCGCACCTTCCCATTGGCCTTGGTTACGGTCACGATGTTGGATAACCATGTCGGGTATTCAATAACTCGATGAACCCTACCCGCAGTAGCTTCTCAATTTCTTCCTTGACCTGTAGAGACCATTCCGGCTTGATCTTTCTCGGTTTTTGCTTTGCGGCTTAGCATCCGGTGCTAGAGGGATTACGTGCTCTACTATCGAACCTGTCTAGCCCCGACATATCCTTGTATGACCATGCAAACACGTCGACGTATTCTACGAGCGGCTCGATCAATCTGTCCCTTTCAACCCCCTGGAAGAAGCTTCCAATCCGTGTCTCTTTAGGTTCCTCAATAGTACCCAAGTTCACACTTATCAAAATCTCCTCGGCGGCTTGGGCCCGGTTTTCCTCTTTTCGAAACCGCTTAAAGATTTCTTTAATGTATTGTTCGTTTAGTGTGCTTGCATCTTGTTCAAATGATTCATTATTAACCGTTGTTAAGTTTTGAGTTAATTTATCATTTGTTAAGTTGGCAATAAGAGGATAATCGAAAGATTTGTCATTTCATTCAAGATAAGGGGAAAGATGACATCGATTACATTTTCATAATCCTCGGGCGTGAGGCCTTCGGATGACTACGAGGACCGGAATTCGAAGATTCTCGACTCAACCGAAAGACAACACGTACTCTGGACCCTACACTACTTATTGACTCGAGGGGGACTTGACAAGGGTTGGACCGGGATCTCACTCTTTCTTCTTTGTTGCCACAGGGAAGTAGCGGTCTTGCAGCGTTCTTGAAAGTCGGAGACTTCGAGCGATCAAAAGCTTGCCGGAAATCATTAACAGCCGGTGCTGTGGAAAGATGGTGAGGGAACTAAAGTAACTTGTTGCAATCTTCAGCTAGCTCTTCCGTAGAGACTGGACTCATTGGCGAAGGGTCCGGCTCATCTTATCGATGCATCTTGATAACTCATTTTCTCTTACGATCTTGGACACCACGACCTTGTCGGTGTAGCCAATAGAAGGGTTGGCACGGATAATGCTGATGAAGTCTTCTTCGAGAGGGATCTTAATTCTTCCTTGACCGGCTATGTATTCAATAGGCTTTACGTGTTCGCTTCTAGATCGCTAGCTTCTCATTGAACTTCACGATGGCCACAAATTCAGCACTTTACGCTTCAAGAGGATCACCGTACATGGGGATATCAGCCGGATCGTGCTTGGGGTGACGGGTTCTTTGACGGGTTCTTTGGCATAACCGACATAGTAGTCGAACTTGCCCGAAGGCTCTCCCAAAGTTCCTACGCTCTTGTCCCCGGCTTCGTATCTTTCCTTAAGCTTTTCTTTGTGTGGACTTTCTCTTCTTCTTCTTCCTTGAAGGAGCGTCCTCATTGATCCATTCTTGATACTCATACTCTAGGCGGTCTTCGCAATCACATACATCATACCAGATGTGAGGCTTGGGTTGAACTGGATAGCCCCTCCAATTGCTTGGTTATTACCGTTGTGGATTACCATGTTGGCCATTTTGACACCGACAAGCCGACAAGGCGAGGGTTACGGCGAGCCGTCCGAGGATTCTCGCGCTAACAAGTCACCGACCCGGTGTTCTCACCCACTTCTTTCTCATTGCGGGAAAGGGATAGGAAAGGTTTAGACTCGGGGTAGGTGTTTAGGTGAAGGCTCGTGCAATATGCAAATTAGAATCTTCAAGTTTACTTAAAACAGTGTCTTTTATTAATATCTATTTGGTTGGAAAAGGGGTTACGCCCTTCTTTTTCACAACTACTCTAGATCCTGGATCGGTGGGTTCCGTCACTACGTCTATAAGCCCTCGTATTCCACCCGTATTTCGACCTCCCGGGGTGGGCGGCCCGGGCGAGGGTCCTATAGGGCACGCGGATCCCACCGACCGAGAGTAAAGAACGCTCCTATCGGGTCTAGCGGGTCATAGGACCTTTCAACGCACGAGCGATGCGGATTATAGTCAAGGCAATACCGGGAAAGTCTCGTCTCTCTGCCTTGACGGATCTTCGACAGAGTTTCGCTTGAGCGAATGACGGTTTTTGACTTTCGGTAATGTCCGAGAGAATAATAGGCATGGGTCGGGCGGCAAAAGCCGGATGACACGGTGTCACATTGAACTTCGTTGCATACGCAGTGCGCGAGTCGGAATCGAAGTCAATGCCGGTCAAGATCTTGCCAATTTTTCCTTGTCGGAATTTTGGCGAGCTTCGCTTGAGCGAAAGATCTTTTATTTTGGCAAAGACTCGGTCTTGACTCTTACACATTCCGTGCGGGTCAAGGTCAATAGTCAATGTCGGAGTCAAGATCCCACCGATTTTTCCTTATCGGAATTTCGGCAGAATTTCGCTTGAGCGAAAATCTTGGTTTCCGTTATGAGCTAAGGCTTGACCTTTACGTGGGTATGCAACTGGGCTATATGACACGGACTAGACCAAAAACCAACCAAAAGTCACGGATTTTTGAAACGTGTGACACGGACTGTGCATTGGTCGACACCGTTGCCATGGGGAGGTTGGGATGATTCCGTGCGCGCCGGGAGCATCGTAAGGCTGTCCGTGGCTAGTGGAACCACCCTCGGGTTTGAAGGACGTGCGTGCAAAAGTGTACGGGATATATCGGGTGCGCGTAGTGTGCGGTCTCCTAAAAATGTTCCTTTTGAGTTAAAACAGAGATTTTCATAAATGTGTTTTACAGGAATGATTTTCGGGACGGGGAAAATGCAACACGTAAGCACGTAAATTTTCTCGGGAGCCCCGATCAGTCATGGAGCTGAATAGCCCCAAGCCGCTAGGGCTGCCAGATTAACCATGATTTTCTGGTGGAATTGCACACGAGGTCGTATGGTCGAGAATCCTATGAGGATTAGCCGTACGACTGCATGGATCAATTTTCCAGGTTCCACTCCTTTTGCTATTTTTCGGGTTATTTCCCGTTTCAAAGTATGCACAGATTCCAAGATGCAAATGATGCAATGCATGGTAAAAGAAAGCAAACATGATTAATGAAATTGGCGATGGGAGTCTAACCCGCTCAAAGGGAAAAGCTTTCTTCTATTTTTTTTTTCAAAATTTTTTTTCGAAAAGGGATACTGGTACGTGGGATTGTTAAACCACCTTGTTATCCCAAGCCCCGGGTTAGGGAGCGATACAGGAAGGGTAAGTGGGGTCCACCTATATACCAAGTATCGACTTTTGTTTTGAAAATAAAGCTTTTCTCCTTTGGGATGATCCCCAGCAGAGTCGCCAAACTGTGAAATGTGTGCCCCAAAATTTTTGTTTATTGGAATTCACGCGAGTTTGAAGACATCCGAGTTTAATTTGAAAAACGGAGTCGCCACGCCATTTTGATTACCTCAAAACTTTGAAAAAAAGGTTTTATGGGTTCGGAGGTTAAGTTACCCCTTGGGAAGAACGTTTGGCGTTCACCCAAAGTGCCTTGCCGGAGCAAGTCTCCCTAGATTTCATTAATCGTGTTTGCTTGCGTGCTTTCTTTGTGTGCATGTGTTTGAAAATAAAAGGGGGAATGTCCCAAGTTGTCTTCCGGACGTACAAACCATTTGTTGGTTGTCGCTCGGGATTCCTTGGAATTTATGTATTTGGGATTATGATCCCGTCCTCATCTTATGACTTATGATCATCGCATTTTAAACCTCGGGACCCTCGGGACTTGCGTGATCGAGAGAATGACTCTCTTTTGGGTCAAAGATGAGGTTCTTTAGGAAGGAATGTCCTTAGCCCATCAATCCTACGCTTTAAGACGGTCGAGCTCGTATAGAGGCTTCATACTCATTCTTAAGCGATAATTGGAGATATAGGGTTCAAGGTTATCCTTTTCCTAAAGAAATCATGAACCTTTAATGGAAGGAACGATGCAAAGATGAGAACTTTTACACCGGTCCGTTCCAAGGTTGGGGGAAAGGGGAAATGCATGATGAAAAATGACTCTTTAATGAAAAGATGACATTTTGGTTTTAGCAAATGATGCTTTTTGATTGAAAGAAATGATCTTTATGCAAATGATGCATAAAGATAGCATTTTTATGCAAATGATGCATTAGAAAGGGGGTTTTTGATGCAAAGGATGCATTTTTATTGAAAAAAGATTTGATCTTTGTATGCAAATGATGCATAAAGATAACATTTTTATTGGAAAATAGGGATTTTAGGTGCAAAGGATGCACCTTTATGAAAAAGACTACATTTTTATGACAAATGAGGTCTTAATGCATGCAAAGGGGAAGGGGGTGATAAAGATATGATCTTTATGAATAAATGCCAAGTCCCAAGCAAGATATATGAATGCAATGAGCAAGTATATCAATTAAAATGCAAGGTTAGGGCGTGCGAGGTTACCAATCGTTTCCTTCGCTTCTTCGGACGGAGCTAGGAGGAGAGGTTCGTCTTGGGTCTTCAAGGAGGAGGGAGATGGCTTCTTGAGCTTCTTCTTCGCCTTCTTGAGGCTTCAAGGGTTTTCTTCACGTACGGGATCGCTATGGAGTGTGTGTGTTTGATTGTTTGTGTTGTTGTTGTGTTTTGAAATGGGTAGAGGAGGGCTCTATTTATAGGCAGTCTGGATAAGGCTAATGAAGCCGTGCGGCTGCAGGCCCTTTGCAAATGAGGCCGTGCGGTCTTATCCATTATGACTCAGCATTCTAGAACCATGCAAGGTGGCATTATTCTAGAACCTTCCCTCCTAATTAAAAAAACGTGTTTCTTAATTAGGAAGGATTCCCTTCAGCCTTTATTTAATTAAAAACAGTTCGGGAATGTTTCCGGAACGCTGGGAAGGTCTGGGGAATTACCGGGAAATTTACCGAAATGTCGGGAAAATTAACCGGAAGGCATGAGCCAGATTTGGGTACTTACACTTGGGTCAAGCCCTAATCAATCAAAATCGACGGAATTGAGCAAACTAAGAAAGCTTACCCCAACCGATTGAGGGTTTGTCGATTTGTGCTCCCTTCTACCCGGATAGAGCTCCGATGGAGGTGTAAGGAAGTCATACTTCCTCTCCGTGCGGACAAGCTCCTTCCTCCTCCTTCTTGCGGCCGCGGAGATGTTCCTTCTAGCTTGCCTTGGCATTGGATTCCCCTCCGGATCCATCCTAAATCAATAGAGGCAAAAAGATTGAAGGATTTTGAAAATTCTTCCTCTCTTCTCTCTCTCTTTCTCGGCAGTTTAAGGGCGGCAATAATGCCCAATGCCCTTTCAAATCTGTTTTAAATAATCTGGAAAAATCAGACTTCTAGCCGTACGGCTTCTTTTGCCCCCATCTCATGCCGGGCGACCTCTTTCGCTCTGAACAAGAAATTACCTTTTTGCCCCTGGACTTTCCACTTGGGCATGTAATTCCCGTTATCTTTTAACCAAGATAACGTCGTTTTCAAAAGATATCCCTTATCTCTTAAGCAAATAAGCTTTCTTCCCCAGTCGCCTCCGTTACTCCCGTTATAACGGAATGACGCTAGGTGACAACCTCCGAATTGTCAGAACTCTAAACTTAAGCTACCTCTATCACAGATAGTGAAGTACGCTCAAGTTCTTCAAACTTAAGCTACCTCTATCACAGATAGTGAAGTACGCTCAAGTTCTTCAAACTTAAGCTACCTCTATCTCCTCGATAGTGAAGTATGCTCAAGTTCTTCAAACTTTAGCTACCTCTATCTCCTCGATAGTGAAGTAAGCTCAAGTTCTCCAAACTTTAGCTACCTCTATACCAGATAGTGAAGTATGCTCAAGTTCTCCAAACTTTAGCTACCTCTATCTCCTCGATAGTGACGTAAGCTCTAGTTCCCTCAGGTGACAACCTCCATTAATTGTCAATCAGGTGACAACCTCCATTAATTGTCAAGACACTTCAAGGATCCTAGACATCATTCCTAACCTATCTAGTGATGCTTGAACTACGACCAAGGCTTGATTCCTCCGGGATACGTAGGTAGCCTTTCATAAAAGGTCCAGCCATCCGACCACTTTGGTCACCCCATTCCTTCATCACTCCTCAGTGATGAAGTAGCCTTTCATAAAAAGTCCAGCCATCCGACCACTTTGGTCACCCTATTCCTTCGTCACTCCTCAGTAGCATATCCCCAGTAGGATCAATTGCTTGACCTCCTAGGTCATTTTCTCTGCCATTTCCCCATCAAGAGACCAGTTCTCTCTTCTCTATTCCTCAGCGAATCTTTTCAGAACTACGGCCTGGCTTGATTCCCACTCGAGATACGTAGGTAGCCTTCCAGAGGTTCAGCCACTCGACCACCTTGGTCACCTAATTCGTCTCGGCATTCGCCAGATCGGATCCTTTTCTATCGACAACCCCACTCGCCCTGCAAGTGACGTTGCCGAGGGACTTCTGTAAGTACCCAAATCTGGCTCATGCCTTCCGGTTAATTTCCCCGACAATTCCGGTAAATTTCCCGGTAATTCCTCGGACTTTCCTAGAGTTCCGGAACAATTCCGGAACTGTTCCAAATCATTTAAGGGCTGAAGGGAAGGCTTAGTAATTAAGAAACACGTTTTTCTTAATTACAAAAACCTTCTAGAATTGCCACCTTGCATGATTCTAGAAACATGCTGAGTCATTGTGGATAATGCCGCACGGCTGCATTAGCCAAGGACCTCTGGCCGCACGACTTCATTAGCCTTATCCAGACTGCCTATAAATAGAGGCCTCCTCTACCCATTTCCATACACAGTTTTTCCAGCATAAAAACCCCCAAAGAATTCCTACGAAAATAAGAAGCTGAAGGAGCCAAGAAGCCACCTCCCTCCTCCATTGAAGCCTCCAAAGTTGGTCCTTCCACCAAGCAAGATCCAAAGGAGAAGAGGCCACCACCATTGGTAACCTCTCACTCTCTTAACCTTGCATTTTACTAGCTTTATGTGATTTAAATTGCTCATTGCATTCATATATTGTCATTATCTTGCTTGGGACTTGGTAGTTATCATTAAAGATCATATCTTTATCATACCCCCCTTCCCCCTTTGCATGAAATAGGCATCACTTGCCATTAAAAATGTAATCTTTGAATCAAAAGGTGCATCCTTTGCACCTAAAACCCCCTTTTTTACAATAAAAATATCATCTTTATGCATCCTTTGCACATAAAATGCAATCTTTACATCCAAAATGCATCATTTGCATACAAAGATCATGTCTTTTCATAAAGGTGCATCCTTTGCACCTAAAATCCATTTTCATGCATCCTTTGCATAATAAATACTATTTTCCTCATAAAAGTGCATCCTTTGCATATTAAACCCTAATTTCCTCATAAAAATGTATCATTTGCATAAAGATCACTTCTTTACATCAAAATGCATTCTTTGCAAATCAAATGCATCCTTTGCAACCCAAAAATGTCATCTTTTCACTAAAAATGTCATTTTTACATGCATTCCCCCATATCCCCATTAGCAACCTTGGAACGGACCGATGTAAAGATCCTATCTTTACATCGTTTCTTCCATTAAAGGTGCCATAATCTCTTTAGAAATGGATAACCTTGAACCCGATATCTCCGATTATCACTTAAGACGAGCATGAAGCATTCATATAAGCTCGATCGTCTTAAGGTGTAGGATTGATGGGCTAAGGACATCCCTTCCTAAAGAACCTCATTCTTGGGCTATAAAAGAGAGTCCTTCTCTCGATCACGCAAGTCCCGAGGTCAAAAATGCGATGATCACAAGTCCAAGATGAGGACGGGATCAAAATCCCGAACACATAAAATCCAAGAAATCCCGAGCGACAACCAATAAATGGTTTGTACGTCCGGAAGACGACTTGGGACATTCCCTCCCCTTTTATTCAAACACATGCACACAAGAAAACACGCAAGCAATCAAGATAAACGGAATCTAGGGAGACTTGCTACGGCAAGGCACCTTGGGTGAACGACGATCCGTTCTTCCCAAGGGGTAACTTAACCACCGAACCCAGAAATCCTTTTTTTCAAAGTTTTGAGGAAATCAAAATGGCGTGGCGACTCCGTTTTTCAAATTAAACCGGATGTCTTCAAACTCGCGTGAATCCAACAAAAATTTGGGCACACATTCACAATGGGGCAATCCTGGGATGTCTCGTTGACTCGAGAATGGGGAGTTTAACGGGTTCCGATTAACCTGGAAAGGGCCAGTTAACGGATTTCGGCTAACTTTTAACGGATTTTGATGATCCGGATTTGGGTACTTACAGTAGCCCCTCAGCGACGTCACTTTCGAAGGAAGTGGGGTTGTTGAAAAAGATAAGGATCCAAATTGGGGGATACCTTACTTTAAGAGACCTGAGCGGCCAGATGGCTAGACCCTTAGCGAAAGGATTCCTACGTATCCCGAGCGGGAATCAAGCCGATCGTAGTTCATAGGTGCGAGGATTTTTCGTAGGGGCCTCGACCTCTGGGGAATGATTAGGAGGAGTTCGTCCTGGTTGAGACCGATATGAAGGTGTCTAGAACTGAGTGAGACTGTTAGGAGGTGTCTTAACCTAAGGGAGACTGTTCGGAGACATCTGAACCTAAGTGAGACTGTTCGGAGGCGTCTTAATCTAAGTGAGACTGTTCGGAGGCGTCTTAACCTAAGGGAGACTGTTCGGAGGCATCTTAACCTAAGGGAGACTGTTCGAAGGCATCTGAACCTAGGTGAGACTGTTCGAAGGCATCTTAACCTAAAGGAGATTGTTCGGAGGCATCTGAACCTAAGTGAGACTGTTCGGAAGTGTCTTAACCTAAGGGAAACTATTTGGAGGTGTTCTAACCTGAGTGAGACTGTTCGGAGGCATCTTGACCTAAGGGAAACTATTCGGAGGCGTTCTAACCTAAGGGAGACTGTTCGGAGGCATCTGAACCTAAGTGAGACTGTTCGGAGGCGTCTTAACCTAAGGGAAACTATTCGGAGGCGTTCTAACCTGAGTGAGACTGTTCGGAGGCGTCTTGACCTAAGGGAAACTATTCGGAGGTGTTCTAACCTGAGGGAGACTACTCGGAGGCGTTTGAACCTAAGTGAGACTGTTAGGAAGCGTCTTAACCTAAGGGAGACTGTTCGGAGGTGTCTGAACCTAAGGGGAAGGTGTTCGTGCCTTGGGGTTGAAATTTGATGACAGCCAGGGTTTGCCTGCTGAGGATATGGTGGAGATGGTAGGACTGGTTGTGTTAAACTGGCCTTTTTAACAACACAGAAGGATTGACGTTCCAACAACAGGGTTAGGAACGAAATGTGATCTCGGGTGAGAATGACACATTGCTGGGGAAAAGCGTCCAGTGTTCTAACAAAGTTAGTTAGGAACTAAGGAGATTGATTGACGTTCCTTTAGGAGGAGTGTCTCAGGATCCTACTGGGGATAAGTGTTCGGGCTTACGACGGCGGCCGAAGAAGAATTGTTGTGCGGGCTTACATTGATTGCCGCTGAAATGGGATGGTCGGGCTTACGATTGACGGCCGGGGAAATGATTGTTCACCTGCGGGGAAATGGATGCTCGGGCTTACTATGGCGGCCGATTTATCTTCTGGAGATGGTACTGAGATTTAACGTCCGAAGACGGTTTGAGATTTAACATCCGAAGACAGAACGTTAGTGGGGACTAACGGGAATTTTAACGTCTGGAGACGGTTCTGGGATTTAACGTCCGAAGACGGTTTGAGATTTAACGTCCTAAGATGGAACGTTAGCTAGGACTAACGGGAATTTTAATGTCTGGAGACGGGACTGAGATTTAACGTCCGAAGATGGTTTGAGATTTAACGTCCGAAGACGGAACGTTAGCGAGGACTAACGGGAATTTTAACGTCTGGAGACGGGCATCAGAAATGTCTAACTGAAATTTAACCTCGGGAGAGGGGCGTTATAAATGTCTAACTGGGGAATTTTTAACTTTTGAGGAAAAGTGTCAAATTCGGAAAGATGAGGGGCTGAATTGGCATTTGGGCCAAATTGGCCCATGGCATAAAAGAGGCCGGACGGCCTATGAGTCAATTTCGCCATTTTTAAGTCAGCCGTCGGCCATTGAAGGAGAGAAATAGAAAATTTTCATTTTCTGTCGAGAGGAAGAGAGAAAAGAGAGAAAATTTTGTCACTTTTCTTCGATTTTTGTTGGAATCTTCGAGAGATTATCGCTATGGAAGCGGGATTGGGACGAAGGGGTCGGCATAGGAGAACCGACAACAAGAGGAAGAGGCTCAAGAGGACGGTGCGAACCACCACTCTTCCCATGGATCCGACCGAGTTTTACCAAGCTCGGGATAGTCACAAATCCAAGGAGGGGATTGCGAGGAAGGTAAGCATCCTCTAAATTCCATCAAATTTTAGAATTTGCATTCTTGAATTTTTAGGATTTTTGGCTTGAATTGAGTTAGGGTTCTTGGTGCCCAATTCGGGGCTTTTGACCTCGCGATGCCCTTTTGTCGAAATTGACTTTAGCTTAGTGCAATTGATGTTATGGGTAGACAACGTAGAAAATTTGGTAGAAAAATTCCATGTCTAGGGGCATTTTCCAAAATTAAAGTGAGTTTAATGTGGGACAGAGTAATTTTTGAAGTGTTTGAAAGTTCAGGTTTGGACGGATTTTTCGAAATGTTTTGAAAGTTCCAGGTTTGACGGAGTTTTTCGAAATGTTTTGAATGTTCCGGGTTTGACTGAGATTTCGAAATGTTTTGAAAGTTCCGGGTTTGAAGGAGTTTTCGAAATGATTTGAAAGTTTCGGGTTTGACGGAGTTTTCGAAATGTTTTGAAAGTTCCGAGTTTGACGGAGTTTTCGAAATGACTTGTATATTTATGGGATTTTGGACCGTTAATACTCCAACTGGGATGGAAATATTTTAGGAAAATGAACCGTTAATGAATGGGTTTTTGAAACTGAATTGTTAATACTCCAACTGGGTTGGAAATATTTTAGGAAAATGAACTATATCTTTGCCCTGATATGTTTTTTTTATGATTTTGACATGTGCATTTTGTGTACGTTATCCTGTAGTAACATACTTTTGTCGTGTTCACCTACAGGGGCGAGGGCCGATTGACGTGTCCACCGTAAAGAGTAGGGGAGATGTTGAGGCAGTCCGTGAGCAATGGGAAATGTTCCCGGATGAGGCTCGTGACGGGGAGAGGAGTCCATGACAGTTTGTGATTGACTCTAGCCTAGGCGTCTTTATCAGTGCAGTGGTTGTGATGGCTTCGACGCAGAGGGTGAAGGTGTTCACGTTGCCTTGAGCGAGTATTGGTGGGATATGACCCACACATTTCACTTTAGGTGGGGGGAAGCAACAGTGACTGCTACGGATTTTGCTGTGATTACTGGGTTATCGTTCTGAGGCAACTCTATTGAGTGGTTTGATGACTTTACCAGGGAGCAGCTGTCGTAACTGCTTGGTTTCGACATCACAGATGCCAGAGGCCTTGGTATTCGGTACAGGCCGATGGAGGCACTCTTGAGGAGGGGGATAGAGGAGTATCTGGCTGGCTCCCAGAGGATGACAGCAGAATGCTTGGCTAGGGGGTTTTTATGGTTTGCTTTGTCAGCAACCCTTTTTGCTAATTATGACACGACATGTCAGTTTGCTTTGCTTTGCTCCCTGACAAACCTGGAGGCCGTGAGGGGTTTTTCCTGGGGAGAAGCCGGTCTGGCCGAGCTCTTCTTCGCCTTGGACAGGTGTTCCCGGGGAGAGGACAACTCGTTCTGTTGGTTTTAGTTTTCTTTAGACGTGAGTTTCCTTCTTTTTCTCTTCCTTGTCTCGCTTGTACTTGTATGTATCTGCTTTGTAGCTGATATAACTTTCCTGGCATTTGACAGGTGTGGTGCTTTGAGGTGTTCCACCCACATCAGTGGACTATCAGGGAGGCATACACTCTCTTATTTCCTGCCATGCTGACTTGGCAGAAGGCGGGGAGGAAGCCAGTGAAGTCGAGGGAGAGCACCCGTGTGACTTACGAGGAGGTGTCTTTAGCTCTGGACCGAGACTTCTCTCCGAGGATCAACTTGACTTGGTGGAGTCGGTTTGATCATTTTATGGTGCAGGCTGCTAGGGAGGTGACACGTCAGCGGAAGCTGCTAGTGGGGCTTCTTTGTGACGTTCTGTACCTGGGCGAGAGGGTGTCTTGCCAGTACGCTCCGGGATCTGGTCCCTTGATTCCTAGGGATCCGCCTCTTCATATGCAGTGTCCCATGGACATAGTTGGAGAGGAGCTGCAGCGATATAGGCAGGGCATGCCTCATGTCGAGAACATCATTGAGGATGCTGACTACGACGTCTTTCGGGCAACGAGGCTGAGGAGCCCACATGTGGTGGCAAGAGAGGGTGAGGACCCTGCGCTTCCCAGAGATTACCCGCTCCCCCGCACTCGCTTGGCATTCGAGGGCATTGGTGTTTCTCATAGACAGCTGATGATTCCTATCCCGGAGCAGGCGAGACCTTAATACAGAGTTGAACCTAGTGCTTCGGTGAGTGTTTTGTTGCTTTTCTGTATTTGTAATTATAGTAGCATTCTGAAAATGTTGCATCTGTACTGTATTGTTTGTCTTTTGACGGCTTTCCTGGTTTGCAGGTTTCTGGTCGTACTTACGATCAGGTCGTAAGACGTCTGGATGGGATGACTGGCTTCGCTAGGAGGTGTATGGACTTCCTACGGTGCAGTTATCGGAGGAGTGTGGCTATTCATGAGCCGATGCCTTCCCGGCTGTCCGCTGCGAGACACTCATCTGCTTCCACGGCTGGTGGCACAGATGCAGGGCAGGGTTTTAGCCAATTTTCTGGCGAGACTACTGGATTTGGAGCTCGCCACTCCTCGTATTCGGGATATGAGCAGGGAGAGTCCTCGGGAGCACAGGCACGGAGCCGTCACTTTTCATACTCCGGCCTTGACGAGTTTGAGAATTATTTGTCTACCGCAGATCCGGCTGCTGCGGGGTAGTATTTCGAGTGCTCGGATGACGAGCAGGACTCTGAGTAGTCCCATCGATTTCTTTTGTTAGACAATTGCGTGCACTGTCTGAACATTGTTTTGTACTTGAAAGGCCTTAGGGGCGGGCTTTTGTACATTTTGAGTATTTATTATGATTACGTTTTACTTATTCTTGGCAAATAAGCAACTAGGTTGATCAAAAATAAATAATAACGTGACATGCATTGAATAATAAAATTTGAGCTGGCAAAATTTATGATTGTATGCACTGTTATTTATTAATTGCACTGTTGCACGAGCCCGGGGCGGATGTGGTGTCGGAAATGAATGATTTGATCACTGGCTGCAGAGTTGACTTGGTCAACTGGAAAAACAGGCCGGCTGGCCTATGTTTCCATTTCAGATTGTTTAAATTGCAGTCCAGTTTCTGCAATTTGGAAATTTCACGCTTGTTTCTGAAGCTGAATTTTGTTTCTCTCCTAAATTCTTTGAAGTTTCCTTTGTTTCCCATGGCTACATTTCCAAGGTTGTCGTCTTAGATGCAAGAACGATTTTTGGAGAGGTTCTAGACGTGGGTACGGCACCACACGAGGCAAAGTAAGGGATTTTTTTAGGGTTGTTATAGGATGAGGGCGGTTTGGGCTTTGAAGGAGCTTGTGCCGGATTGGGATCTTTTGAGAGCTGGGGCTCATTTCTGGGACAAAAGGAGGCATGTGTATAGCTTCTCATACAACGATATCACGCCCACTCTTGAGGATTTTCGGGCTATCCTTGGAGGACCTGAGGTGGAGCAGATTGTTCTTCCTTTGACGGGCGGCCTGACCACCGTTGAGAAGTTGATGTCCTTGCTTGGCATTTCGGCTGAAGAATCATACGGAATGCTAATACCAAATACCGATCATGTTGACATTTCGGGGCTACCCGAAAGATTTGCCGGTGTCGATGGGAGTGTTTCTGCGTGGGACGCTTTTGCTCTGTGTGCGATTGCTACTTTGTTCACATTGTTCTGGACCTGGTGAGGCAGTGCCGGAGTGAGGGAGATATCGTGCCTTTGATCTTGGGTGAGACATTCCTTGCTATAGGTCGGATGGCGACCGGTAGCCGATACATGTGGGGAGGGAGTCCCGCTATGCTTACTTTGTGGTTAAGGGAGCGGTTGCAAATGATGCCCGAGGTACCAGCGACATGTGATCCCTAGTCTTTTTCTCGATGACCCTTGGTGATAGGAGGTAGTCAGGCTGACTTGGAGCTTTGGATGGCCGAACTCCGCACACATCACCTGTAATAGTGGGTCCCTCACTGGAAGTTGCAGACTTGTCGGACCGTTCAGGAGGGACTTTTCATTGTCAGAGTTTTGGGGTTGTCCCAGTCTTCTTTCTATATTCCATCTTTGGTGATGCGGCAGTTTGGGCTGGAGCAGGTGACGTTGACGGGCTTGAGTGATGATGCTACCTTCGACGCCATTGCTTTTCATGCAGTTGTGTAAATATGCGTCTTTTCCTGCCAGGGTTCTCTTTCACCGGAGAGGGGGCACTATTCTGTCCACTCGGTATTTGAACTGGTACGAGGAGTGTATAGGGGAGACACAAATGGCTCTTCTGTGGAGATGAAGTGAGCTATTGGGCCTTGATTGCTGTGACAGCTCGACTTTGAGGAGGGCCGAAGCGATAGCTAACCCTCAGGATTGTACCAGGGATGATATGGTTGACTATGAGGCTCATGCTAGTCAAATGGCCGATCAGAGCATGGATATGACGACTCCAAGAGAGGCAGCTCCTGATAGAGCTAGCGAAAGGGCTGCGTTGGCGGCCGCAGGCTTGACAGAGGAGTCGGGAAGGGTCCCAGAGCCAGGTAGAAGGACTACGGGGATATTCCTTGTGAAGGCAAAGAATACCCACCGTGGGAAAGGGAAGGGGAGGAAAGATGAAGGACCGAGTACGAGTGACTAGGTTGACCTTGTTGTCCAGAATATCCACCCACTGTCATTGCAGACACATTAAATTGATTAAGTGTTTTATTGTTGTTTTGCTAGCGTGTAGCGAGTCAAGAGTAGACCGTGCTTGAACTCATCAAAGATTGTTTTAACCGTAATGAATCTGTAGGTTAAATTTAAGAGTTTTTCGAAACACAAGCGATTGGTGTTGTATTTGAAATTTTATTTGTTTTTGAGACCGCCCAATGATGGCTGCCTACGTTCCCCTTTTACAATTGAACTAAGGGGCTCAGGTCACCGTAGTTCAACACTTTTAGGTGAAATTTGAAAAAAGACAAGAAGTACGACCCTGTTTTTTACCTAGATCATTTTTGGGAATGTATCTAGTTGGGTATTACCCTTTTAACACTTTTATTTTAGTGAGGGGTGGTGTATGGGGAAGGAGAGTTGACTCGTGTTCTTCCTCAAACGAAGTATCTGCGGAGCTTGCTTCCGTTTATGGGGTTAATGAAAGGGTTCCCCTCCAAATCTACTAACTTCATGACTCCTCCGGAGAAGATTCTTTGTACCACGAACGGGCCTATCCAGGTAGGTTCCCACTTTTCGAGGGGATTGGTCTGTGTAGGAGGCTTATCCTTAAGCACCAAGTCGCCTTCTCTGATGTCTCAAATCTTGACTTTCTTATCAAATGCTCGGGCCATTCTGCTTTGGTAGGCACGAGTATGCTCCATGGCTTTCTATCTGCACTCGTCGAGTAGAGCTAGTTCGTCGTGACGGCTTTGGAGCCATTCAACTTCATTGATTCCGTTTTCCAAGAGGACTCGGAGGGATGGAATTTCCAATTCAACTGGTAACATTGCTTCCATTTCGTATGTGAGTGCGAAAGGAGTCTCCCCTGTGGCGGTTCTGACTGATGTTCTGTATTCCCAAAGTGCTAGATGTAGCTTTTCGGGCCAATCCCAACCTCTGACGGCCATCTTTCTGATTATTCTTGCAAGAGTCTTGTTTGATGCCTCTACTGCACTATTAGTATGTGGTCTGTAGGGAGAAGACTTGTGGCGTGTAACTCTGAACTCGGTCAACAGTTTTCCTTCAAAGTGGGTCCCACTGTCGGATATGATCTCGTTGGGCACCCCATATCTGCACATGATGTTTTCTTTGATGAACTCGATCACCTTCTTGGAATCCAGTACTTTGTATGATCTGGCTTCTACCCATTTGGTGAAGTAGTCGACTGGGAGTATATGAACTCGTGACCATTGCTCCCTGGCGGAGTAATTTTGCCGATGATGTTGATTCCCCATATGGCGAAAGGCCATGTTGTAGTCATGCAATAGAGCTCGTTAGGAGGATTGTGATTGAGGTTGGAGAACCGTTGACATTTGTCGCAACTTTTGACGAACTGGATGCAGTCTGTTTCCATTGATACCCAATAGTAACCCATACAAAGGATGATCTCTGTCAATGCTCTTGCGTTCTTGTGCGGACCGCAGGTTCCGTTGTGAACTTCGTTCATCAGCTCGCTGGCTCTTTCTTTATTTACACACCGAAGGAGTGGTCCTTGGTGGCGCTTCATGTATAACATACCCCCCAGAATGACAAAATGGGATGCTAGGTGTTTTAGGGCCATCATGTTTTTGGATTTGATCCCTTCTTTGTATTTTCCATCTTCATTTGTGAAGGAAGCTTCTCCATTTTGGAGGTACTGGTAAATTTGATTGTACTAGGGTTCGTCGATCGGTTCATGTTCAACTTCGATCTAGCAGCAATAGGCGGGTGTTTCCCGTCTGCCTATTCTGAGGAGCTTTACTGATTTCCCTTCGAGAATTTCAAAAAGATATGATAGGGTGGCCAGGGCATCTGCGAAGCGGTTCCTGTCTCTTGGCAAGTAGTGGAAAGAGATGTCCTTGAACTGAGCAATGAGTTCCTCCATGTACGTGCGGTACTTCTGGAGGCCAGAATCTATTTTCTCCCATTTGTTGGATACTTGATTGATGATCAATGCTGAGTCTCCGTATACTTCCAGTTCGGTGATGTTGCGTTCAAGAGCGGCTTCTAGGCCGGCTGCACAAGTTTCATATTTTGCTGCATTGTTGGTTGCTTCAAAATTCAGTTTGATGGCTATGGGAGTGTGCTCGTCTTTAGGATCGACCAGGAGCATTCCAATACCATTTCCCTTCTTGTTGGTTGCCCCATCGAAGAAGAGTTGTCAGCGGTTTGCGCTGTTGAGTGATAAAATCCCGTCATCTGGAAACTGCGGATCAGGACCCTTGAGTTCACTGCTTGGGAAGTCTGCCAGTTGATCTACCATTACTCGACCCTTTGTTAATTTTCTGGTCATGTACTTGATGTCGAATTCAGCCAGGAAGAATGACCACTTGGCTAATCTCATTGATAGAGATGGCTTGTCGAAGAGATATCTGACGGGGTCCATCTTGGAGACCAGGAGCACTGAATGTGACTGCATGTAGTGTTTCAGTTTCCCGACTACCCATACCAAGGCAGTACAAGTTTTCTCTAATGCTGAGTAGCTGAGTTCACTTCCCTAAAGCTTTCGGCTCACGAAGTAGATTGCATGCTCAACTCTGGAATCTTTCTGTTCTTGCGCCAGCATAGCCCCAATTGACGCGTCGGTCACTGTCAGGTATAGGAGGAGTGGCTTATCTTCATGTGGTGGGCACAGGATTGGGGGATTCACCAAGTACGACTTCATTTTCTCGAAGGCTGTCTGGCATTCGGAGTCCCATTTGATGTCAGCATTTTTCTTCATTAGTTTGAACATTGGCTCGCCGAGAGATGTCAACTAGTTGATGAAGCGGCTGATGTATTGAAGTCTTCCCATGAAATTAAAATATATTACAAAGTGTTATTTTAGTTGTTTTAATAAATTATTAGTTTCTTACTCTATATTTAATCTTCTTCTTTTAGGACTAACTACGTGCACACTTTATTTTTAAAATATTTTGAATATCGATAAATTTTCTTTTTCTTTTCATATCATTTAATTCAATTATTACAATAATATATTAATAAGCTCAAGTTATAACAATTTTGATAATTAATATCACTTTAGTTCATGAATTATCTCCATGTAGTAAATGGATGTATAACATAAAACATAAATCATTGAAATTTTGAAATATGAAACTTAGTTCTAGTGACATTAAAATACAAAGCTGATGCGATGTTATAAAATGTGATTGGGCCTAAGATCAAATGGGCCCAAAGGCAACATAATGGGCCTAATAGAGTAATGGAATAAAGGCCCCATTAATGTATATTGACCATAAGCGTGGCCCAGTGGCGGGAAGGCCCTTGCGAGATGGGTTCATCCCGCTTAGAGACATAGGGAAGTGAATAAGGCGAGGCAGACCCCTGGTAATTGGCGTGAACAGTGGAATCCTTATGGCGAGAATCATAGTGACCATGCTAAGTCGCACCATGGACACAGCCGCCTGAAAGCCTGTTGTCGCTTGCGGCTTGGGCTGAAGGACATCCCGCTTCGGTGCTCTACAGTTCACTGTAGATTGATTTGACCAGGTGAACAGTGAAATCCCACTAATGGAAAAGTGGTTGGAGACCCCTTGTGGATGATTGACACGTGTCCCCCATGTGCAAGGCACATGGGGGCTTGGGGGTATAAAACTAGAGGAATGGCTCATTTGGAACCACGTCTATCTCTCTCTACTCTCTCTCTAAAGCTTCCATTGATACACTGTCCACCTTGAACTCTGACCTCATTCTCACGCCGGAGGGGTTTGCCGGAGTCACCCCCGGCCTAGTTAACGTGCTTTCTTGTGTGTAGGCTACCCATTTAGCAAGGAAGGAGCCGGTGTATCCCATTTTATTCAGTCCCTGTGCAACCAAATTTTCCCATGGTAGCATCAGTTGGTTCCGTTGCCGGGATCTGAATTTCTTTCCTTGCTTGAGTTTATAAGCGGTTAGCGGTGATTCTTGTGGCGCGGTTGAGGTAGTTGTAGGTGGTGGGGTGTTGTTCGTGAGGTTGACGTTACTCTTGAAGTTCCCCAGAAAACGTGCTCAAGGCTGTTTTTAAGTGCTGGTTTTTGGCTTGTTTTGGTTGAAAGTTGCTTGTAAACCCAGAAAGTGACCAGAATGGTACAAGAAAAAGGTACTCAGGCTAAAGGAGCCCAGATTCCGGTGACGGAAATGCCAAATGCGAAGGATGCCCGCAGGACCAGATCGGGAACTGTGCGGGAGGGAGATGTGCATACCTCTCAGACCGACTCAGCAATCAGAAGTGCTAGAAGGCGGGAAGAGAGAGAGCGGGTTGAGAGAAACAAGGGGAAAGAAGGAGCGCAGGATCCTGTCCCTTCCAAGTCAGGTGATGCGAGAGCACTGGCTGAAGAGCTGAGGAAGGAAAATGAAATGTTTATGAAGGTTTTAGCGAATAATGCAAGATTGAGAAAAATGGGCCAGCCGGTCACTGAGATCCCGCCAGGAGTGTCGGTTGAGGTAGATGGAAGAGAGAAAGGAGGGCGGACGGCTAGTCAGGGTGTATCAAGAAGGGGAGATAGGCACGCGAGAGAGATGCCGCCGCCTGAAGACGCGGGAAGAAAGCGTAATAGGCAAGATGTTAATAAAGAGAGATCTGAGGCCGCAGGGAGCAAGAGGAGGCTCTCGGACCACCAGGAAAGGAGAATCTATCACAAGTCAGGGGACTCGCGGGATGATTCTTACTACTACGGATATGAAAGTGACGATACCGCCGACAGAGATTATGTGCCAAGTCGCTCAAGATATTCTGATGATGGGACTTATGTCCGGGAAAGGTCCCAAAGATCAAGGCACTCTGAAAGAGCTCGCCGAGATGAATTGGCGCAGCGAGATAGAGATTGTAGGCGTCGGGAAAGGAGGGATAGAGAAAAGGTAGAAAAGGCTGCGGAAGCCGAAAAGGTTGTAGAAGCGATTAAAGTTGCAGAGGCTTTGAAAGCCGTCGAATTGGCTAAAGCCGCAGAGCTAGAAAAGGCCAAGAAAAATGAGGATGATAAATGGAAATCTGAGATGGCCAAAATGGCAAAGAAAATTAAAGAATTAGAGGCAGGAACCAAGTCCGTGGAGGTAAAAGGTTCCTACTTAGCCCCATTTGCGAGGAATATTCAGATTGTAGCCCCCGATCCTTCTTTCCGCATGCCTAATTTGCCAAGTTATTCTGGGGTTTCGAGGGCGAACACTCATATAGGTGGATTTGAGGTGACATTGTCGCTATTAACTGACAATGAGGCCGTAATCTGTAAGGCGTTTGCGAGCACTCTTGTTGATCACGCGTTGGAATGGTTCTTGGCACAGCCGGCGGAGTTAGTACTTGGATATCAGGATCTCAAAGACAAGTTTTTGGCAAGATTTAGTGGGTCGGGAACCCAGCCCGCTCAAAAAACCGAATTGTGCAGCTTGAAGCAGAATGAAGGGGTGAGCATTTTGATTTTTACCGATAGATTTATGGGAATTGCAAACCGGATCGCTGATGTCAGCCAGGGCGAGATCATTATGTTATTTAATTCAGGACTGTTACCTGGGCATTTTAAAGCGGAATTTTGTATGCGCCTACCAAAGACAAAAGGCGAGCTGTACGAGCGGGTTAGAGCGTACTGCAGTGGTACAAAAGAGGAAATTGTCAAGGTCGCCCCGGCGACAGGGGGCTCTGGTAAGAAGAATGTAAAAGAAAGGATTGAGGTTGTGAAAGATGATGGTAAGGGTGATAAAGGAGGCCGAAGCGATAATCTCGCCAGCGGGAATAAAGGAGGCCGCGATAGAGGTCAGGGCCAGAGGAAGGTTGTCAAGTTTAGTAAATTGAACACGACTATGAGCGAGATCTTGAGGAAGGAGCCGGTGTATCCCATTTTATTCAGTCCCTGTGCAACCAAATTTTCCCATATATTGATTTAATTAAAAGGACTTAAATATTAAATAATGAAGAGGCAAACTAATAATTTATTAAAACAACTAAAATAACACTTTGTAATATATTTAAGTAGTCATAAGTCCTTAAAGAGGATGAAACTTGAGATTATCAAAATTCTCATAATTTATTTTTATTAATATGACTTAAGTATCAAGCGAATTCTAAGGCTCTGTTTGTTAGATGGAAAATATTTTTGGGAAAATGGTTTCTAGAAAATATTTTCTTGAAAATGAAAATGTTGTCCGAAAATAACATTCGCTGGTTTGATAAATCTAAGAAAAATATTTTCTTGAAAACATTTTCATGTGTTCGATAAATCTAAGAAAAATATTTAGGATGAAAACACAATCTGGGTTAGGTCGGATATGTGGGTAGGGAATTAGGGTAGAGGTTAGGATAAGTGAAGGGTGGGTGTTGGGTAGCGGTATAGTAGGGTTAGGTAGGGGTGAAGGGGTAGGGTTAGGGATGGGCGAGTGAATGGGAGGGGGTATAGGATAGGTAGGAAGGGATGAGGGTGGGGTAATAGGGTAGAGTAGGTAAGGGTAGTAGGTGAGGTGGGGTGGGGTGAGGTATAGGGGGTATGTAGGATGGGGTGGGCGTAGGGTGTGTTGTGGGTGAGGGTAGGTGGGGGTGTGGTGGGCGGGGGGCGATGGGGAGTTTTTAAAGATACTTTTAATTTGTAATTTTTTTATGGCTCTGGGGTTTGTGAAGGGTGGGGGTGAGTGGTTTGGGGAGGTGGGCCGTCAGAGGAGATGTGAAAAAATAATTTTAATATGAGAGTGAGTGGGGGCAGTTGGTGAGTTTTTAAAAGATAATTTCAATGAGATTTTTTTAGGGGCTGGGGGTGGGTGGGTGGTTGTGGGGGGGGGGGGGCAAAGGAGTTGTGATTTTTTTTTTAATATGAATAAAAAAATTGGTCAGAGGGGGTTGGGGTAGTTTTTAAAAGATAATTTTATTGAGTTTTTTTTTTTTTTTTTTTTTTTTTTTTTTTTTTTAGGGGGAGGGGTAGGGGCATGGTTTTGGCCTGGGGAAGGGGTGGGATTGGGAGGTGAGGTTGGTGGTCGGGTTTGGGGTTGGTGGTTGAGGGTAAAGGTGTGGTTGAGAAAGGTGGGTGGGCGGGGTGCGGGTGTTAATAAGCAAATTTTGGAAAATGAAATGAGTAGGAGAAATTCGTAAGTCGTTTTCTTTAATAAACAATCTTATTTTTCATTAACCAAAAAAAAAATTTCCATTAACTTTATGAACTAAAATAAATATTAAATTATCTAAATTTTATAAGTTAACTTACTAGTACAATTATTTTTCAGAATAAGGCTCCGTTTGTTTAGCGTAAAATATTTTTTGGAAAATGATTTTCGGTAAAATATTTTTCGAAAAATGAAAATGTTTTCCGGAAAATAAGATAAAAATGAAGTTTTTCCCATTTTCTGGTGCGAAACAAACACCGAAAAATGAGAAAAATGTTTTTCGAAAAACATTTTCCTCCAAACAAACGGAGCCTAATATTATCTTTATCAAAATATAATAAAACAATTACTCCCTCTGTCCCAATAAATGTTTCACTAATTACCCAATATTATCTTTATCAAAATATAATAAAACAATTACTCCATCTGTCCCAATAAATGCTTCACTAATTATCCAAAAGAACGTCCCGTTAGAAGTTTCACCTTTTCTTTTTTGGCAAATAATCTTTACTATTTCCTTCACTCATTCTCTCTCCTAATTTACTATTACACTCACAACACTTTTCAAATTTATTATTCCCTCCACTAATTCTCTATCCTATTTTCAAATTACACTCACAATATTTTTTTTCCCACCCATTTCCTTAATATTTGTGTCCACCAAAAAGGGTGAAACACTTATTGGGACGGAGGGAGTATTTCAATCAATAAAGAAAATGATATTTAGACATAAAATTCCGTGCTACACCTAGTTACATTCATGATTGACGGAAGATTTTACCAGCATCGCAAAGATTTTGCTGTCTTTGTTCATTGCCGCCGAGAAAATTCCATAAACCACTAAGATTTCTAAAGAAAAAGCAACTTGGATGTTGTTGCTACATTCTACCCAATGTACCTTCCATTCCATGAATCAAAGATTTAGAGAGAGAGAGAGAGAGAGATTGAAGGTATGGAGAAGCATAAACCCTTTAATTGGTATGTTACTGATGAACATGTGCTTTGTTAATCTTGTATTCAGTTTTTGTCCCCTCTCAATGAACCCATCACTTTCTTTTTTGACTTTATCTTGTAAATTGATAGTCAATCTTTTATTGGGTTAGCTTCTTTTTCCAATTACTTGAATTATTTTAATACTTCTTGCCTCCTTTGTCTCCCAAAGCCCTGCTATTCTTCTGACACCATTGTTTCATATTATAGTATAATTTGTGGATCAATTTTCTGAAACAAAAATCAATTCTTGATTTTGTTTGTACTTGATTAGTTTAAGGGATGGAGAATCACATCCGGATTATTGTACTTAATTTATTAATCAAGACATGGTTGCTAATTATTGCTGAAATCTAAATCGTGTGCCTGAACCTTTCTGCCTCAAGAGTGTTTGATGAAATGACTGAGTGAGGATAGTATTTTTGGGTGTTGTTGAAAATAGGCCGAGGGTGCTTAACCATGATCAATCTTGTACAAAAACCTCAGGTCATGTTTAGAAAATCAGTAGCTTGGACCATTTGACTCCTAAGACCATAATTAGTGGTGAATCAAAATTGGTTCATTCTTTGTAATTTGATGATCCAATTTTGGTTCATGCTAATTAGTGGTGGCTAAATATTCGTTCATAGCCGTGAACGAAAATTTTCGTTCATTTCATGAACGAATTCGTGAACGAAAATTGGTCCGAGCTATATGTGTATTTTGTAATTTTGACATTTTTGAAATTATATTATTGAAATAAAAATATTAAAAATGTTTATAATTTCTTTTTCTCTATAAATAGAGTCTAATTTTATAATATTTGACATAATTTATATACTCCCTCCGTCCCGGAGTTTGACTTTTCACGTAAATTAAGGAGAGAGTATTATATTGAAAGTGTTGTGAGTGTGAAATAAAATAGGAGAGAGAATGAGTGGAGGGAATAGTAAATTATAATGGTGTTGTGAGTATTAAAATAATGTAGGAGAGAGAATGAGTGGAGGGAATAGTAAAGATTCCTTTTCATTTTAGGAAATGTGTACGTAGGTTTGGGACGCCCAAAATGGAAAGTGTGCACGTAGGTATGTGACGGAGGGAGTATTTTAATATTAAAAAATGATTCTAATATTTTATTATTGTATACTCCCTTCGTCCCAGTCCAATTGATACTTATTTCCTTTTTCGTCCGTCCCAGCCCAATTGATACTGCCCAAAATGGAAGGGAATCTTCACTATTTAACCCACTCATTCTCTCTCCTATTTTACTTTTACACTCACAACATTCTCTCTCCTAACTATTCCTCCCACTCATTCTCTCTCCTATTTTACTTTTACACTCACAACATTCTCTCTCCACTTTTTCTCTCTCTTACTTTTCCTTAATCCGCGTGCCCAAAAATTTGGTATCTATTCCGGTGGGACAGAGGGAGTGTATTTGATAAAATTTTAATTTTTTAATATTTAAATTTTTTCTTGCTTCAAACGACGTCGTTTAGGTCAAAATTTCAAAAACGTTCATTTTTCCCCTTTAAATAGAGCTCAAGATTGCTAGATTATGTACATCTCTTCTTCCATATTTCATTTCTCTATAATTAGCAAAAAAATCAAGTTTTTTTTTTATTATGAGTAATTACGGGAATAGTTCTTATAATTCCGGAACAAATCCTGATCATGCTTTGTTCGAGCAAATGCTGGCTAACGATCCCAATTTCGTACAAAATTATCAGCAACACAATTTTCAAAACTATCCCAACAACTCAAATCCTCTAAACTTCAACCAAAGTCCACCCCAAGATTATAATTCTCCACTAAACATCCGGTCATCCTTCGGCTTTGTACCTAACTACCAAAGTTTTACTCAAGAGTCACGGAACAACGAATTTGTTCCAGAGACGCAAGAAGAAGGTGAGGGTGATGAAGAAGAAGAGACGGTACCCATAAGGCGGCAAGGAGGAGCAACAAAAAAGAGAAAAGGAGCCAACATTGCATGGAGATACAAAGAAGATGAAGCTCTCATCGCTGCCTACATGAATACAAGCACTGATACAATATTAGGCACTAACCAAAAGTATGAAAAGTTATGGGCTACTGTCAAGGCTAAGTACGACACGGCACAGCAACAAAAGCCATCAGAAATTGGTAAACGAACTTTATCAATGCTTCGAGGTCGATGGAATGGGATGGCAAAATCGGTAAACATGTTTGTGGCGATGTACGATGAAGCAACTAGACGAAAAGGAAGTGGGTACAATGAAGAAGACGTTCGTAGTACTGAGGCTTAACAATTGTACGAAAATCAAGAACGTAAACCTTTTAAAGATGAGCATGCATGGTTTATGTTGAAGAATCATCGCAAATGGGAGGAGCGAATTAAGAATTACACCACGACTATCAGAAAAAAGAAGGCTGAGACATCTCGTCCAGTTCTTTTGGACAGTGATAACGAAAGTGGAGGCAACGATAAGAGGTTCAAACTTAATGAACAGGGCGGTTATGCGACAACAGAAAGTGATGAT
Source organism: Adenophora triphylla var. japonica (assembly GCA_022495995.1). Lineage (NCBI taxonomy): Eukaryota > Viridiplantae > Streptophyta > Magnoliopsida > Asterales > Campanulaceae > Adenophora > Adenophora triphylla. The sequence goes on along the minus strand of JAFEMH010001262.1, from coordinate 202,427 downwards.
GCAGTATGGTTCAACTACGAGAGAGACCACCGGGAAAAAAAGCAGCAAAAGCCGCCTTAGCATAAAAAAAGGGTATTCTAGCGGAGGGTATATATGCAAAGAATAATTCTTGAGATCATATGCATTATTTTATTTATGAGCGCGTTACTTTCTGTTCGTTCGTTTGTGTGTTGTATTTTAACTTCTAATTTTCACGAGTGTAATGTTTTAAATTATAATAATTTAACGTTTATTTATGAGTGTTTAATTTTTTAAAATTGTGCAATTAAGTAAAATAATAAAAAAAATTAATTATATTAATTTTTAATGATGTTAATTATAAAAAATAATATTTATTAATGTATATTATTAATTTTATAATATCAAATTTCTATTAAAAATATATATATGTGAACGAAAAATTCGTTCACCACTACAGAATATAAGCTGGCGTGAGCGAAATATCGTTAACTGGTGAACGAATTTTTCGAACGAATTTTTCGTTCACGTGGTGAACGTATTTTTCGTTCACGTGGTGAACGAATTTTTCGTTCACCACTGTGGATGCTCTAAGATGTGTCCTTAAAATTTTGTATTGTGACCTCTTTGGCTCTTTTTATGACCAAACTGAATCTTGTTGTATTTATTTTCTTGGTATGTACCATTTTGTGGAGAGGTAGACACTTGTTGTATTGACTATTCTTACTTGTATACCGGCATGGACAAAGATTATGTTGTCCTTGCTGATTCTGATTCCTCGATCAAGAAAACAGCTCCGGTATACGTTTCTATATTCTAGTTCAATGTACCACCTATTCTGTCAATCAGAGATTTTGAGAGATAGATGGAGGAAAATTAACTCTTCAATGTTGTGCATTGAGCATGTGATATGTTAGTTTTGTGTTCATTGCTTGTCACACCCACCTCCATAAACCCAATAGTTTTCAACTTTATCTCTTAGTCTATTTCGTCTGAGTAAGTCCAGTTTCCAACCCACTGGAAAATTTTATTACCTATGTTCCCTTGTCTCCTCGAATACATCTAGCCTTCTTCCATTACTGATATATATATATAAATATGATATTCTTTACGTAATACCGTTTTGAAATAAAAAGTAGTTTAGTTTTTGTCTTACGCGAATTGTTGTAACAGGGCTATAGGCGTGTAGAAATGAGAATCATGGACAGGTGTATCGAGAATTAATAAACTCATCCACTAATTAGTAAATTGTAAAGGTGTGGTAATATCTATTACATGAAAATATTCAAAGATTTAGAATCCATAATGGGTTAGAGGTTGAGAGGCATGGAGACAAGCTGCTGTAATAGACAATGAAGAAGATAGTCAAACTGCAATATTGACCATTTCATGACCACAGGATTAAAAAACAAATTGGAGATGAAAGTTGTTGGTCCAAAGTGTTACAAGTTCATTGTAACAGTAAAGAGACTCGCACTGGCATAACATGCTAATATACCATTTCAGCATCTATAGACCAAGTTGTTGTGATCTTCTCTTCTCTTATAAATAGTTCAAATTTCAGTCATTATTATTCAGTCTTAATCATAACCCATAGTGATTGAGATTTTAATCTTTGGTAAATATGACGAGCTCAATTGCATTGCCTCCACTTAGGTCTATTAGTTTGCCTGCTAGGCTACATCCCACTTCTCTGAAAATCGAAGCTGAGCTCGATAAGTTACGACTGTGGGAACTTACATCAGCTTCGACAGAAGAATTCCTAACAGCCGAAGTTATTCGAGTGGGCCTAGTTGGCTTAGCTGAGCTATACAACTCAGTTGAGGGACTTGTACACTCTTCACTCACACAATTGTCTCTTCTTCGTCATCAAGATGGTAAAGTCTTGGAAGGTGCACTAGATGATTCAGTAAAAATGCTGGACACATGTGGCACTGCAAAAGACATGTTGTCAAGGATGAAGGAATGCGTTCAAGACATTCGGTCAACTTTACGTAGAAGAGGTATAGAGTCAAAGATTGTGCACGATATCAATGATTACATAAGCTTAAGGAAGAAGGTAAGGAAGGAGGCCTCCAACTGCATCAGAACATTGAAAAGGGACGAAAAAAGATTTGAGTTTTTACCTCTGGTAAATATAGATCATGATTTGCCAATGGTGGTAAAAGTGGTTAGAGAAGTAAGCACCATGACTTCTGTCGTATTTCGATATCTCTTGTTGTTCATGTCCATGCCGATTATTACTAAGAGTAAGCTTCGCGGATGCTCAATGATATCGAAATTGAGGCCAAAAGGGTTAAGTTCTCCTGAAAAAGAAAATACGTTAATGAATGAGGTGGGCAGGGTTGATGCTGCCTTCAGTGGCCTTCATGCACAAGTTATGAATGATATGGATTTCAAGGATGAAAAGCAAATAGCACAAAAGAAATTAGAAAAGCTTATAGTTAGTACAGATGGGCTTGAAGCTGGACTAGATGTCATGTTTAGGAAGCTAATCCAATACAGAGTCTCTCTCCTTAATGTTCTTACTCATTAACAATGCTATTCTTTTGTACATGGTAAAGTGTAATGGGACGGCATCCGTATTAGAGATCTGCTGAATGATGCTGCATCCACAATTTTATGCATATCAAGGAGTTTCGTTGTAGATTCTTTATCCTCATAATAATGTTAGCATTTTCATGTTCATGTTCATGTTCATGCTGGATTTCATTTTAATTCAAATGGTCTTCTCATGGAATCTGCAGTGCCTCTGTTTCAAGTGATTATGTTGCATCCAGTAAGACTTCCTGGATTTTTCTGACTGCTTTGGCTCCTCTAGTTTCTACAAGGTGGTTGATCGTGTGGAGTTTCTTGTATAAGTAAGATCTAAATAGTGACTCGTTCTATTTCTATCCAGTACTCGTGAGCGTGTTTTTTGAAATACGTAGCGGTAGCTTATTGATCATATGTTCATAACAATGAATTTGTTGAGTTTGAACATCATGTAATTGCCTCTTCTAACGAGTTATATACATACATATATAATATATATACATATACATATACATATATTTACATATATATATATATACATAAATTTCATATCATCTTTTGCAATCATTATCAGAAACAAGTAGCAAGTTTATCATTATTCATGAATAGTGCACACTTTTCTTTATTGTCTCAATGAGTTCGAATCTCAATGCATCAATTGAATTTGTATTTTGTGTATACATGCTTTCATGATGTTCTGTAAAAGGACTCAAGATCGACATGTCGTATGAGGAAATTAGACTGTTTTGATTCAATGCTGACATGCAGGGTTTAAGTGTGGCATTAAAAGCGCAATGCAGGGGAGGCTAAGTTTAGTACATCTGCGACGTACAACAAAACATGGGAGACTAGAGGCGGAGCAAGCTATGAGTGCTTTATTAGGCAAGTAGGTTGCCAAGTTCAGCTATTTGATAGAAGAACACATGCGAGCTTCATGTGCTCCTCGCATTGGTAAGATTAATCTATGATTTATTTTGTCCCCGTTGTGTCTATTGTGTTTGTATATATCCATAGTATAGTTCCTTTATATTGCCATCGTAAATTTTGAGATGCTATATAGAAAAACCATGGTTAGTGAGCTAGTCTTCTAGATCCATCAACGATCACCAAATTCGATCCATATGTTTGCGTTCTAGGCCTGGAAGTGAGAGGCATGAAGATGGAACCCAGAATTTACATGCTTGGTACATAGTGAATTAACTCAAGATAAATGGCAAACAATATTTGTTTTTATTGGTATCATTCAATATTTTTATTGTATAAATATCCTTTCAACCAAGTTCTTAACTTTAAAAAAATATATTAACCTGTCTCTCTTTTCAGTCCCATTGATTCCGTAATATGCGTTCTTAGTAATATATCCCCCAAATACGTTGATCGGTATCCCTCTTGTGATTTATAATCTAAGTTACTCCGTATTCATTAGATATTCAGTTGTTACTATTGAGGACTGATTAAGGTTCTTCAAAGTGAGAAAGGTTTGTCAGGCCACCTAAAAGTGCGAAAGTCATCTCATATCTTTACAGTGTTACATACATGGTAATGCGGCAAATATGCCTCAATTTGTGCAAGGGAGACATACTCGAGGTTCTTGTAACATCGACAAGCCTTCAATATGATTTTCGCATGCAGAGGCTAATGTGGCTTTAAAGGCATGGGAGCTTTGTTGGACAAGCAGGAAGCAAGGTCAGCGGCTTTAGCGGTGAAGACATGCAGGCTTCACATGCTCCTCGCATTGGTATGATTTTTTTTATGTCTCATATGGTCCCTTTTCATTGCCTACTTGAGTTGGTATATATACAAGGAATAGAACTTGATCATTATCATCTAAATAATACAAGTTGTTTGCGACGGGAACAACTATGGCTAGTTCTTCTAAATTTATCAATGCGCCCACTACATTCGATCTGATTGTTTTCCTTCTAAATCCCACCCCGCAACTCTTCCAATTGAAGAGGAACTCAACAAATTCAAAACATTGTAGTCTTCATTGTTGCTTACAGCCGATAAAATCTACCAGCTAGAAAACTTATACATATGCATTGATTATCTTCTCGGTTTGCCGATGAACCGACATTCCCTATCTCGTCATGAAGATGGGAAATGGGTTAATGTGTTAGTAGATCAAACAATGAGGCTTTTGGAGATTTGTAGATCTACAAAAGATGTGACGTCACATGTCAAGGAACAAGTTAAAGATCTTCAATCAGCCTTACGGAGAAGAAAGGCAGAGTCAAGCTTTGAAAGCAGCATTATGAAACATACCTTCTTCAGAAAGTGGACAAAGAAGGATGCCAAACGACTTAGTGCATCTTTGAATCATATTGACAATCAAATTGGGGCCTCACCAATCTTAGATCTAAATAACCAGCTCTTATCGGTAGTCAGATTACCAAGGGTAGTTAGTCAGTGTGAATTTATTTGTTCCAATCCTTATTGCTGCTCATGTCTGTTCCTACTTTGAGTCCATAAGCGATTAGGTGGTCAGTGGTTTCAAAATTCATTCATAAGGGAGAAACAAGCACGGAAGATCTATCTCAAATGTTGACTAAGTTGGAAAGTGTAGTTTGTAACATTAACTGAGAATGGTTTGGAGTCGATTTTTAGGAGCTTGGTAAAAAAAAAAAGGGCCTCTCTCCTAAACCTTATGTCTCAATAGAATCATCTCAGCATATTCCCACAAAGGAATCCGAGTTTTTGATGATAGACCCATGTGAAATTTTGTACAAACATATAACCTTTAGTAGCCTAATACTTAATACAAAATGTTGATATTCTACTCAATGATGTGCGTCTCGTTGGTTGTAATTTTATGAATTTAATTTAGTAGTAGTTGGTCGTCTCGTGTTCCAAGAGCTTTGTTCTGCTGATCTTACTTTTAACATCAAGTTCACCCTATTTATCTCTAGTCTATGCACAAACTTTCACTTAGGATCAGATATTATCTTGTGTTCCGAGAGCTCTGGTCTACTGATCTTACTTTTGGCATTATGTTTACTTTACTTATCTCTAATATAGGCACACTTTCAACTGGGATCAAATAGTATCTTGTGTTGGCAATATGTAGCTAAGATTGGTCAGTTAAGAAATATTTAACCTTCTTATATGAATGGGTCAAATAGCAAGTGCATTGTCTAGTCATCTTGATCGCATCAAGAACAACAACAAATTATAATCTTTTCGATATTTTTTATGCGATGACAGCAGCGGCATTACTTAACATATCCTTTGATTTACTGCAGAATACTAAGATTTTCCATTTTCTGCAATAAGTCCCTTATTCCAAGTGGACCTCTCACTAACAGAAAATTGTGGGAGATTCAAATAAGAAAGAAAAAAAGAATGAAGAGATAGCTTTATACATTCTTAGGTTTGTACTATGATCTTGAGGAGCATTCCGAGTCTAGAGATTCTTCTTAATATATTGGATAACTCGAAAACAAAGTTGTCCCTCAGAAGTAGCTAATTAAAATAGGAATATTGTTTAAGAGTTTGAAAGGTATAAGTACTAGAAAGATATGCAATGGTGGACACAGTTTTTGCCACTTGCCACTTAAAATACAGTGAACTGATCAGAACACTTTTCACCATTTTCCAACACTTCTCACTCGGATGGGTGTGAGATAGGTTGGACATTTCTCATGAAATAGTGTTTGCACCAAAATCTTCATCTGGCAAATTGTTAGCAGAAAGGCAATGATTTGGTGGTGGCGATGTCAGGATAAATTGTTCGTTGGTAGCACATACAAGCTGATTAGCTAGTGCGCTTGTGTAGACAGCTCCATTCTGAGAAATTTTCTTGATAACCACTTTTTCTGAGCAGCAAATAGAATCTTTTTTCTTCTATTTTACAGCATATGCAGCTTGATATAGAGTAGCCATATAGTTCTCTTAGCAACTCCCTCTCTTTATATTATACTTTGACATAGTTTGGCTCCTATTTCTAGCTTTTGTTTCCTGGTGAAGAAGATCAAATCTCGTGGGATTTCATTTCTTTTGCAATCTTAATGATCATGAATCTGTTGAGGTTAGTGCGCTTATCGATATATTATCTTGTGTTCGGTTGTCTCACAACCTTGATACTAGAGAATTGGCTCTTGAAATGTAAGGTAAGGAAATTAATCTTGTAAATTTTTGGTGAGGTTCCTGATTTGTAGTATCAATCTTTCTCCTTTTTCCCTTGTTTCAGTTATTTGAAAGTCTTAATTCCATTAAGATGAGGGACTATATGTGGATTTTAGTGCTTACTAATCTTAAGATTTATGATATGCTTCAAATTCGTGGGCCTCGTTAGTGTATTTTGCGTAATTGGTATATGAATTGCAAGCTTTTAGACTAGTCACATGATCATTTGTTTCTCCATTGTATTGCTTCTCGCTATCTTTGGGAGCGGTTATTTGAGGTGCATGGGGAAGAGTGGGTTAGCCCTAGTTTTGTTTACTCATTTTTTGCATATTCATTTCTAAGGCTTCGGGAGACACAAGGATGTACTTGTATTATGGAAACAAGGGGTTTCAACAATTTTTTTTGGGTGTTTGTAGATGGAGAGGAATAACAAAATCTTTAGACATCATCATCTTCCGCATTATTTGTTATGGAGCAAGTGATTTCTATAGCTTCTATTTTGGCCTTTTGGGGATTGTTGATCTCCAATCTGAAGCGTGACTGGGGTGCTATGATTGTGTAGATCTGTTTGTTTATGTTGTCTTTTCATTCTTGTGTATTTTGATGGACAACTTTTCCGTCTCTTGTTTATTCTTCTATTTCCGTCTCTTGTTTATTCTTCTATTCAATCTAATATACTTTTTTTTTTCTTACAAAAAAGATCAAGTTTTTAAGTAAATTGTTTACACTAACCTTCTCCATTTTGTTTCCCAGAATGATATGATACAAGCCATCCGTGCTCACATCCAATATCATTACCTTTTAAGGTGTGCAGGCTTTTATGTTGTCAATGATGAGATTGTGAGAGTGCAAAAACCTTGGCTGTTTATTCACAATATGTCAATATATATAGTTACAATTGGAGAGTCCTAATTGTACAAGGATTGTGAGATCCTATCTATACAAGGAAGATATGTTTTCCTAATCTATGTATGTAACAATATTTACCAAATCTATGTATGTAACAATATTTACCAAATACAAGAAGTAAATGTAGATTAGGAAACAATTGTAATTTAGGAAACTACAATCCAAGTCTGTGAGGGTTCTGCTGAAGGTTCTGCTGAACGGCGAGGCTGGCGCCTCGGCCAGGACGAGGCGGGCGCCTGGTGGCCAGTAGCCTTGGCCGAGGTTTGGAGCAAGTGAGGCGGCCGCCCTGGCCCTTCTGATGCGTGCGCCTCGAGTGCAGTTGGTGCGACCTTGGTGAGCTCCATTCCAGGCGGGCGCCTGGATGTCAATGAGGCGGCGCCTAAATGCCTGCAACTGTAAGTGTCTTTTGTGCAGTGTCCTTGGGCTGTGGTTCATCAGTCTTGATACGCCCCCGCAAGATGGATGATCCGTGGAGAAGTCCAATATTGGAGATAAGGTGTTGAAAGCGTATGCGAGGTAGAGGTTTTGTAAGTATATCGGCAAGTTGATCTGAACCCGCAATGTGTTGCACACGAAGAGAACCGAACTGAATTTGCTCACGAACAAAATGAAATGAGAGGGCCACGTGCTTCATTCGTCGAGAGTGGAAGACCGGGTGTGCGGAGTAGGTTGTGGCTCCGAGGTTATCACGGTAAATCACGGGTGTAGCATGTGATGAAAACCCAAGCTCAGTAAGTAAGTTTCCAACCCAAGTAAGTTCAGCTGCAGTGTCAGCGATGGCCCGAAATTCAGCTTCAGTGGTGGACCGAGCAAGGGCACGTTGTTTTCGGGAGGACCAAGTTACCGGGTTTTTGCCCAGATAGAACTGCAAATCATAGGTGGATACAAAATCATCTTTGTCACAGAATGCATGAAGAGAAGGAGGGGATGATGCATAAATATGAAGACCGAGGTGCATAGTGCCATGAAGATAGCCTAGGAGACGCTTCAGTGCAACCCAGTGAGAAGATTGGGGATTTTGCATGAACTGGGCAAGTTTGTTGACCGATAAGGCAATGTCGGGACAAGTGAATGATAAATACTGAAGTCCACCAACAATAGCACGATAGGAGGTAGGGTCAACGGCGGGAGTGGCAGTGGACCTGGTGAGAGGTGGTGATGCTACCATGGGAGTAGGAAGTGGTTTGCAATCGATCATGTTGTGGCGGGTGAGAAGATCATGGATGTATTTAGTTTGTGAGAGGAGTAGCCCATTATGGTTTGGAACAACTTCGACTCCTAAGAAGTAGGACAGATGACCAAGATCCTTGAGGGAGAATTGATTGGATAGATTGGAGATGAATGACTGAAGTTGAGAGGGAGAAGGCCCGGTGACAATGATATCATCAACATAGACTAAGAGATAAATTGGGGATGGAGATCTGTTGTAGATAAACAGAGAGGAATCGGCTAAGGAGGGGTGAAAGCCATATGATGTGAGGTAGGATTTTAGTTCTTGAAACCAAGTCCGGGGGGCCTGTTTGAGACCATAGATGGCCTTTGACGGACGACAAACAGAGGATGGGTTGGTGGAATCCTCAAAATCGGGGGGTTGTGTCATAAAGACGGTTTCAGAGAGGGTACCTTTAAGGAAGGCGTTGTTGACATCAAGTTGGCGGATGGGCTAATGGTTGGTTGTGGCAAGGGAAAGAAGTAGGCGAACTGTAGCCGATTTGACAACGGGACTGAAGGTTTCGGTGTAGTCAACACCGGGTTGTTGGTGAAAACCCTTGGCTACAAGTCGAGCTTTGTACTTCTGAATGGTGTTATCGGGATTGTATTTGATGCGAAAGACCCACTTGCATCCGACAATGTTATGGGCTGTGGTAGGTTGAACCAAGGACCAAGTGTTGTTGCGGGTTAGAGCTTGGAACTCTTGATCGTGGCATTACGCCTTGATAGGGTATGGATAGGGCTTGTTTGGTGGTGGTGGGAAGGCTAGTGGGGGAGGTGAGCAGGGAGAGGTTGGCATATTTGGGGTTGGGTTTGGTGATGCCATGGGATAGTCTAGTGGTGATAGAGCGGGTGGGGGGGTAGGGGGTGGGGGAATTTCAAGCTGAGATGGGTTTGTTGGTTCAGTTGGGGTGGTGTTGGGAGAAGGATGGGTTGGGGAGGGAGGAGTGGTGGAAGGAGGAGGGGGTGAGGTTAGGAGGGGGAGGTGGGATAGAGGAGGTGGTGTCAAGAATGGGGAGGAACAGGGTGTGCAATTCAGAGGGAGGAGGAGTGGAAGGTGTGGGGGATGTCGTGGTGAGGGAGTTGTATGGGAAGGTGGTTTCAACAAAGCGAACATGACGGGAGGTATAGACTCGATGGGAGGTAGGATCAAGGCAGTAATACGTACTTTGCGTGGGCGAGTAACCAACGAAGATACATGGGATGGATTTTGAGGCTAGTTTGTGGGTAGTGTATAGGCAAAGCCAAGGGTAGCAGAGGCAGCAAAGCTGCGTAGCTTGGTGTAGTTAGGAGGGGAGCCAAATAGACGGAGGTAGGGGGAGTCATTGTTTAGGGTGGGTGTAGGTAATCTGTTTATGAGGTAAGTGGAAGTGGTGAGGGCGTAGGGCCAAAGGGTGAGGGGTAGGTTGGCATGGGAAAAGAGGGTGAGGCCCATTTCAACAATGTGGTGGTGACGACGTTCGGCATACCCGTTGTGTTCAGGAGTGTGAGGGGGAGTGGTGAGATGGGTGATGCCGTTTTGGCCAAGGGTGGGTGTGAGTTTGAGGTACTCACCCCCGTTGTCAGAGTAGACTTGAATGATAGGGCGATTGAAGTATTTTTCGACTAGATCTTTGAAGCGGAGGAAGGTGTTGTAAGTGTCGGATTTGTGTTTGAGAGGGTAAAACCAAATATATTTGGTGAAGTGATCAACAAAGATGACATAGTATTTGAAATCGTCAAGTGAATGAATTGGAGAGGTCCATACATCCGAAAATATGAGGTCAAGGGGAACATGAGAGACAAGAGAAGATAATGCAAATGGCAGGTTATGACTTTTATTAATGAAACAGGAGTTACATGGAGGTAAACTAGAAGAAATATATAGACTAAACTTGCTACGTAATAAGCTAAGAACAGGGAAAGCGGGATGTCCTAGTCTATGATGCCACAGCTGCGAAGAGAGAGTGCTTGAATGAGCTTGAATGGGCGGAGGGTGCCAAATGTAGACTCCATCCTCAAGGTTTCCATGGATAAGTGTTTGACTCGTGACTTTGTCCTTGATAAGAAAACAAGAATGTGAGAATTCAATGATGGCATTGTTGTCACGACAAAACTGAGATACGGAAAGAATATTACGAGTAATAAGTGGGACATGTAAGACGTTATTAAATTTAAGAAGAGAAGAGGATGTGGGGAATGAGAAGGAACCTATGTGAGAGATTAGAAGAGAAGAACCGTCGCCGATAATGACGTCATCACTGCCATTGTAGGGTGTGTGAAGGGCAAGGTTGGAAAGATCGTTGGTTATGTGATTGGTTGCACCACTGTCAATAAGCCATGAGGGAGAGGGAGGTGGGTTGGGATGCGGTGTGAGCTTGGGGGTTAGGGGTTGGAGTTCGGTTTTAGCGATGGAGGGGAGGGAACTTTACGGTTGGGAGGTCACGTTTGAATTGGCGACATTGGGAGATAACATGTCCAATATTGCGACAGTATTGACACTTTCCGTTAAAGGGGCGATGTGAGAAGGAAGGGTTATGGGAAGGGGAGCTATTGGTGTTGCGGTAAGAGTTACGGTTAGGTGATGGGCGGTGAAGGCGGTGGTGGGGAGAGGAGAGGTGGTGGTGGATTGTTTTAGGGTGAGTTCATGTTGGATGAGTTTTTCATGTAGGGCTTCAAAGGAAATAGGGTTGTCTCGGGCTCGGGTGGAGTCGATGACGGGTTTGAAGGTTTCATAGTCTAAGCCTTTAAGGATGGTGTAGATAATATCCTCGGAATCCATGGGTTTTCCAAGGATGGCAAGCTTGTCGGTGTAGGATTTGACGGCATTCATGTAATCGGAGATGGATAGTTTGTTTTTGGTAAGGTTTGGAAGGTTGTCTTTGATTTGAAGGATGTGGCCACGGGAGGGATTGACATAGGTGGTTTTGAGGATGGTCCAAGCTTCGTTGGAGGTTTTGACTTGGTGGACAAGGGGAGCAATGGCGGGATCTAAGGTTCCTATGAGGGCTCCAAGGATAAGGTGATCTTGGCGAGACCAAGTAATGGCTGCCGGATTGGGAACAGAGTTAGTGGTGGCTGGGGTGTTGATGGTGATGTTGTCCTCGGATTTTGGGTGGGTGCCATCGACAAACTTTAAGAGGTCGAGTCCAAAGAGGATGGAAGTTATTTGGGATGCCCATGTGAGATAGGTTAGGGGGGTGAGGGTGCGGCAATAGGATAAGTTTACTAGGAAAAGAGGTTGGTCGGGTTGGGCAGCGTTTGGAATGGTGGAGGAGGCTCCGGCCATTGCCATGGTGGGGTGGGGCTGCCGAGATATAGGAAAGGTTTTTGGGGTTTTGGGACTTGAATCTTACAGCTCTGATACCATGTGAGAGTGCAAAAACCTTGGCTGTTTATTCACAATATGTCAATATATATAGTTACAATTGGAGAGTCCTAATTGTACAAGGATTGTGAGATCCTATCTATACAAGGAAGATATGCTTTCCTAATCTATGTATGTAACAATATTTACCAAATACAAGAAGTAAATGTAGATTAGGAAACAATTGTAATTTAGGAAACAACAATCCAAGTCTGTGAGGGTTCTGCTGCAGGACGAGGCGGGCGCCTCGGCCAGGACGAGGCGGGCGCCTGGTGGCCAGTAGCCTTGGCCGAGGTTTGGAGCAGATGCGGCGGCCGCCCTGGTCCTTCTGATGCGTGCGCCTCGAGTGCAGTTGGTGCGGCCTTGGTGAGCTCCATTCCAGGCGGGCGCCTGGATGTCAATGAGGCGGGCGCCTCGTCTGCAACTGCAAGTGTCTTTTGTGCAGTGTCCTTGGGCTGTGGTTCATCAGTCTTGATAGAGATGAGGACCAGGATAATTTCCTGCGGGAGTTTGTTTCTGTGTTTGGGCCATGTCTCCCTGTTGGTAGCTCAATGGCTAGTATTAATCTAACTTGAGATGGGTCCCACACGAGTCATATTAATTGTAGCCGTTGACCCACTATCATGGGGCATGACTAAATCTAGCCCGTTCGCAGGAGGTTCAGAGCAATTCCAAATTCATGAGATGAGAACCATTCAACCAATAACGCATTAAGAGCTCACATGGGGAGGTGATACATTTTCTTATTTTATAGTGACAAACAGATACTCCATATGAAGGCATTCATTGCTCAATAAAGGGGTAGCAAATGTGAGCCAACACTTTGAAAATGTGCAGTCATTTAATAAGAGAAATAGAAAGCAGGGTCAGCTCTCTATCGGAGTACTCCTGTGAGTTTCACATGTTCTCTCCCAGATACCGTATTAATTTGGCATTCATTTCTATTTTTTAGATTTTATTTTTTCTCTCGCCTGCAATAAATAATAAAGTCAATGAAAACCAAAATTAAACAAGTCAAGTGGGCTTCACTTTAGCCATACTCCCAGTTGCAGTCCAATGTGACTCTTTATGTAATTCTCTTTCAGATCTTCCTAGCTATACAATCTTACAATTTATATGTACGATTTATCATTTTCCATAAAAATATTCATTAGTCAATACTCTACAGCTTATATGTACATAAACAAATGCTGCAACTCCAGCTACTTGTTAAAATTTCTACTCCATTTATAACTAATTATATTGATCTTGTACTCCTGTTGCTCCATTGACCAAATTTTGGAAAGCTGCATTCTTACTATCTCTTCCTATACATTAATAACAGATCATGTCCTGCACAGAAGTCTCATCACCAAATTCCTGGTGGAAGTGGGTGTAACTGGATCATTCCCGACCTCCTTTTCTTGTAAGTAAATCTTTGGTTGCTTGATTTTGACTTTTCTCTGTTCATCCTTTACTCTCATATTTTCTTTTCTGTATGTTTTTCCTTGTCTACTTTATACAATGTGCTTCCATTTCACTTGCTGCTTCAAAATTACCACCCATAGCATATCTTGTGTAGGCAAATTTTAGGGGCATTTACCAAAAACTATTTTTGAAAGATGGATATTACAAAAAAAAACACACAAGTTGGATATTACAAAAAACTCTTTAAATATTACAAAAAACTACTTTTTTTTTTTTTTTGGGCGTTTATCTGTCATTTTATCAGTTGTTTTAACCAAAGAATCAAGCACAAATACTCTTTAAAAAACTGATAAATGAATTTATCAGTTATAAACAACTGATAAATGCATTTATCAATTGCTTTAACCAAAAAATCAAGCACAAAATACTCTTTAAAAAACTGATAAATGAATTTATCAGTTATAAACAACTGATAAATGCATTTATCAGTTGTTTTAACTGAAAAGGCAAAAAAAAAAGTAGTTTTTTGTAATATCACATCTTACATGTTTTTTTTTTTGTAATTAGCATCTTTTTGAGGTATTTTTTGGTAAAAACTCCCAAATTTTTCTTTCAACATGTCATAATAAAATGTTGATATTGTGAGTTTGTGTTTGTTGTAGGGGGGGGGGGAGAATGTTTGTTAAATGATTTTATTAGACTGCAGTCACATGATTTTTCTCTTGATTTGTAATTTTAATTGATAACATTTGATGTATAGTAATTCCCTCTTTGTTTGACCCGCTTCAAGTTGGGATTGGGAACTTCCTGTGGTCATAGCTTGATCTGGTTTCTGAGATTGGCATCTAGTGGGGGTTAGACTTCAGATTAAACGTGGTCTAACAATGTAACTGTACTCAATGGTTCATCAAGTTTGCAATTTGTAAGGTTGAGCAAAGGCTGGAGAAAGAAATACAGCAAATGTGCTCTGCCAATTCTAAACATGTACTGCCAATTGCTGCGCCATAGTACAGATCAGATTCTCAGTTAATGTTTAAAGGTTTCCTGTAAATAGGGAAATTTGCTTCATTAAATAAACACACCAGCTGAAAACATTTATCGAATCCTTCTAAAGGCATTGTCTTCCCTCCCTTTGTAATATTTCAAGGAATATAGTAAATACGGAGTACATGTTAGTAGTGCCCGAGGACGTAGGCAAAATTTGGCAAACCTCGTTACATCTGGAATTCTCTTCATCTTTTATTTACTAGCTTTTTGTTTGGATAGCTGGGATATACTGTGCAATCAATTGTAAGCATAGAAACTTTTTGTCTTGGGAGATTGAGTTATAAGTTGGGACTGTTGTGACCCCTCCTATCGTTCATGGGAATTTTTACTGGTACAATTTTTAGTACTGTCTCTATCATTTGATAATTAGTGTAAATATTGCGGAATTTTTCCACAACACTAACTCCGTTTTTAGTGAATATGTTCAAATATATTCTCTAGAGTATATGAACGTATTTCACTTAGGTGGGTTTTTTGTGTAAATGTGTTGCTTACTGATTTTTGCAATTTAAGAACATTATATAGGTGGGTTTTTTTATATATTTTGAGGGGGGTTTTGTGTATTTTTTCAGGGGTATAATTAATTTTATTTTTTACAATGAGGCCCCTCACTTCCGATATATTACCACTAAGCCCCTAAATTTTGGGGCCCCAAAAAATAGACAAATTTAGGGGGCCTGAGGCCCAGGCCTCACAGGCCTCGCCTGCCTTTACTGAGGGCCGGCCCTGCTTAGGAGCCCAGAGCAAACTGAAGTCTGGAGCTGTTCTAACACCCCTGCCCCCTCCCGTAGAATGGGCGCTTTCTTTTTGTTCAAACTGACCGAAAAAATGATCTATGTTGCTTGAATCATTGTCAATTATAGTGGGCTGACGGTTTCTACAGTATCTATCTGGAATGATAGATGCAAAATGTGTGAGATGGATACTTCCTGATCCTAGACTTTGAAGAGAAAGCAATCACTAATGCCCTAAAAAAATTGAAGTCAAGGAAAATCTTCCAATTTGTGAAAGCTATGCTCAAAATTTGTACCATTTCTGGAATTTAAAATACCGCAGAAGTGGCAAGCAATCTTTCCATTCAGTTGTTTGAATTAGTTTTGTGTTTTTCAGGTTTATTGAACGGATTCATATTAGGTTGGCCGAAATTCAAAAGAACTGGAGTATTTGGTTAATCTGAACTTAGACTACTTGATCAGGTATCAGCAATCATGGCCAATGAGAGCGCCAACACGATGAATCCAACTAATCAAATTGAACAGGATTCAGAGGACAAGGAGAAGCACAACGTGGCCCCCATCCATACCATCCCATTTCACAAGCTTTTCAGTTTTGCTGATTTCACAGATTACATGCTGATGATTGTTGGTACACTCGGTGCCATTGGCAACGGATTAGCCTTGCCCATCATGACAATATTATTCGGCCAATTGACAAATTCTTTTGGAAATAACCAGCATAATGATAATATAGTCCGCGAGGTTTCTAAGGTAAGGAAAAGGGATGGTCTTAATTTTGAGATTTCTCACAGATATAGAAATGTCACTGATTTGTCTTCATGTTTGAAATTTAGGTGGCACTGAAATTTGTTTACTTGGCTATTGGGAGTGGTGTGGCAGCATTCCTACGTAAGTATGTTGATTACAATCTTCAAAAATTTTGATATTTGGTTGGGAAATACTCCCTCTGTCCCATTATGATAGTCCCATTTGACTATTCAAACATTTTAACAACCTATTTTCAATTACATCATTATCCTTAATGAAGTTTAGTTATTACTCCATTACTCTCCTAGCAATTGTTCTCCTTGGACATTAATCTTTGTCTCTCCCGCTTCTTCCTTGGTTGACTCTCATCCTCCCCATTCTCCCCTCTTCTTCCTTATTGGGCAATTATGGAAGTTCAATGATTTTAACCTATCAATTTTGGAAAAAGTACCATCTGTTTGGGACAAACAAAAATGGAAAATGGGACTATCATTTTGAGACGGAGGGAGTATCATGTGAAAGCATACTATGATTCTGCTTGTACATATAACTGTTCAGCTAAAAGGTTGTATGTTCTGTTCTTGTTAGAGGTGTCTTGTTGGATGGTCACCGGGGAAAGGCAGGCTGCACGAATCAGGAATCTGTACCTGAAAACTATCTTGAGACAAGATGTGTATTTCTTTGATATGGAAACCAGTACGGGAGAAGTTGTTGGCCGGATGTCTGGTGATACTGTTCTCATACAAGATGCCTTGGGCGAGAAGGTACGTATCACAGTCCCTCCAACCTACTTGCAGGGGAGGATCTACTAAGGAGGGGGAGGGGTCACTCAACCCCCCCCCCCCTGAATTTTTCAATTCTTTCACGTTAGTCCTTAAATTTTTGAAAAAAACTACACTCCCCTAATTTACTAGATTCGCCACTGCCTACTTGTAGTGCCTTATCCATTTCCCTCCTTAGAATTCCAAGATTTAAAAGTATAATTTGGCTGCAGGTGGGAAAATTCATACAGCTACTGTCAACATTTTTGGGGGGCTTTATAGTAGCCTTTAGTAAAGGCTGGCTTCTTACACTCGTCATGTTTTCTACTATCCCACCACTAGTAATATCTGGTGTATTCATGTCAATTTTGGTAGCCAGAACGGCGTCTCAGGCGCAGAGTGCGTATGAAAAAGCAGCAAATATAGTCGAACAGACAATTGGCTCAATCAGGATGGTAATATCTCCATCTTAGCATGAAAAAGAATTTTGAACATGAAAAAGAACTAGTCCTCTCTCTGTAAACCTTCTTTTCTGGGATAATGTTTGTTGGTGTAATTTTGAACATGAAAAAGAATTTTGGTCATCAACTTATCATTCCTTTTTAGGTTGCTTCATTTACTGGTGAGAAAAAGGCTGTTGCAAGCTACAATGCTTCCCTTGTGGCTGCATACAGATCAGGTATAAATGAAGGATTAGCTACTGGATTTGGTCTGGGATTGGTTAATTTTATGATATTCAGCGGTTATGCTATGGCTATCTGGTTTGGTTCAAAAATGATATTGGAAAAAGGTTATACCGGGGGTGATGTGCTCAACGTTATCATTGCTGTCTTGGCGGGTTCAGTGTGAGTTATTGAAACTGCTTTTGTGTTTAGAGCTCTGTTACTCCCCCCGTCCCATGATAAATGCCGTGTTTGACTTTCCAACGTTCTTAAGGAATGTGCTTTACGTGCTTGTACATTACTTGTACAATTGTAAACTTGCACTAAAACAATTTCCTTACTAGAAATGTGACATTTATTCCGGGATGGACAAAAAAAGAAAGTGCGACATTTATTAAGGGGCGGAGAGAGTAGTATGGAGTCAGTTTTAACTTGTTTTTGGTGCAAAATATCACTTTTGCAGGTGTTTGGGGCAGACATCTCCTTGCACGAGTGCATTTGCTGCAGGTCGGGCTGCTGCATTTAAGATGTTCGATACTATAAATAGAAAGCCAGTAATAGATTCAGGTGACGCGAACGGAAAAGTATTAGGTGACATTCGTGGAGACTTAGAATTAAAGGATGTCTATTTTAGTTATCCGGCCAGACCAGATGAGCCAATATTTAGTGGCTTCTCTCTTTTGATCCCTAGTGGCATCACTGCTGCTTTGGTTGGGGAAAGTGGAAGTGGAAAGTCAACTATAATCACCCTCATAGAGAGGTTTTATGATCCACAAGCTGGTGAAATTCTTATTGATGGGATTAATCTGAAAGAATTCCAGCTTAAATGGATTAGAAAAAAGATTGGTCTTGTCAGTCAAGAACCGGTGCTGTTTGCATCCAGTATTATGGATAATATTGCATACGGGAAAGATGATGCAACAATTGAGGAGATCAGAGCAGCTTCTGAGCTTGCCAATGCAGCTAAATTTATCGATAAACTACCGCAGGTTCAAGGATTTTTGACCAATTGGGTTTTACTCTTATGAATGTGTTCACTTTTGTTATACTGCCCTTTAACGATTAAAACAACTCATGAAGTCAACATACTCGTAGTGCTTGTAATGTTACTCTTTTGCTTTATAAGCGGAGAACTATAAAAAGACGGGTAAATTTAGAAAAAATAGAAAGAGCTTAAACATATTGTCAACTGTGACATTTATTCTGGGCCAACGGTAGTACTTGCTAACTGCCTAATTTTTAATATGTTTTGCCTATGGAAACAGGGACTTGACACCATGGTTGGGGAGCACGGAACTCAACTTTCTGGTGGTCAGAAGCAAAGAATCGCCATAGCTAGGGCGATTCTGAAGGATCCTCGAATTCTTCTTCTGGATGAAGCAACAAGTGCACTTGATACAGAATCTGAAAGAATTGTACAGGAGGCTCTTGACAGGTTTATGGGTAATCGAACAACTGTAATTGTTGCACATCGTTTAAGCACTGTTAGGAATGCTGATACAATTTTTGTGATTCATCGAGGAAAGATGATTGAAAAAGGTACAGTATTCTCCATTCTCATGCAATCATAAGTGATTCCATATCTCTACTAGATCAGTTCAGGTTTTCTTGTTAATGTTTATCAAATTTAATTTTCCGACATGATTCTGATCATGTAGCTACATGATAAGGTTGTACCAAAACTAGAATGCTGAATAGGTGCATTTTTTTTAGGGTCACATCACGAACTATGCAAAGATCCTGAAGGAGCATACTCTGTAATGATAAAGATGCAAGAAGTGAATAATGTTTCAGAACAACACAGTTCAGGTGAACATGAAAAATCAGAAATCTCTGTTGAATCCAAGAGACACTCAAGTCGAAGAACAGCATATCAGCGCTCTGTAAGCCGGGGGTCATCTGGAGTAGGAAATAGTAGCCGCCACTCGCTCTCCGTCTCATTCGGTATTCCTACGGGAGTCTATGCCCCAACAACTGAATCAATTGAACTTGAAGGCCCACACAAGAGAACTCCAGAAAAGCCTCAAAAATTTCAACTCCGTCGTCTTGTCTATCTAAACAAGCCAGAGATACTGGTGTTGATAGTCGGAACCATAGCTGCTATGGTAAATGGTGCAGTACTTCCAGTTTTTGGCTTAATACTTTCTAATATGGTCGCAATATTTTATGAGCCACCGCATGAACTAAGGCAAGACGCGAAGTTTTGGGCTCTAATGTATGTAATGCTTGGAGTGGTGACGCTTGTAGCTTATCCTGCTCGGTCCTACTTTTTTGCTGTGGCTGGATGCAAGCTAATAAGACGGATCCGATCAATGTGCTTTGAGAAGGCCATTCACATGCAGGTTGGTTGGTTTGATGAGATCGAGCACTCAAGTGGAGCAATTGGTGCGAGACTTTCTGCAGATGCAGCCAGTGTACGTGGTTTAGTTGGGGATTCACTGGCTCAACTTGTTCAAAATCTTGCTGCAGTTGCTGCTGGTTTGGCCATTGCTTTTGCAGCAAGTTGGCAATTGGCTCTTCTAATCCTTTCCATGATTCCACTCATAGCCGCCAATGCATTTGTTCAGATGAAGTTTTTGCATGGGTTCAGTGCAGATGCAAAGGTTCGTTTATGATATCAATGTCATGAATTGTATTCCCTCCGTCCCATAATAAATGTTGCACTTTCCTTTTATGTCGATCCCTAATGTTGCCTTTTTTGTCTGTCCCAAAACTAGTATAACACATTCCTTAAAAACATTGACAAGTCAAATGCGACATTTATTATGGGACAAGGAGAAATTTTTCAATGGTTTTGTACAATATTTTGATAACAATGGTGGCAGATGATGTATGAGGAAGCAAGCCAAGTCGCTAATGATGCAGTGGGAAGTATAAGAACGGTTGCTTCTTTCTGCGCAGAAGAGAAAGTGATGGAGCTGTACAGAAAAAAGTGTGACGGTCCAATGAAGACGGGCATGAGGCAAGGCTTGGTTAGTGGGGCTGGTTTTGGGGTCTCGTTTGCCATGCTAATTTGTTTTTATGCACTCAGTTTTTATGCTGGAGCCCGGCTTGCTCAGGATGGCAAAATAACGTATAGAGACGTTTTTCGTGTAAGAATTTTGGTTTTTTTTTTTTTTTTAAATATCCCTTAAAACTTAAATTGTCAATCTAGTGATTGTGAATCATCCTTGCCAGGTCTTCTTCTCGCTGACATTGGCAGCTATAGCAGTCTCTGAATCAAGCTCCTTCGCCCCTGATTCTAGCAAAGCCAAGTATGCTGCTGCTTCTGTATTTTCTATTCTAGACTGTAAGTCTGAGATAGACCCTAGTGATGAGTCTGGAATGGAATTACAAAATGTCAAGGGGGATATAGAATTTACTCATATAAGCTTTAGGTACCCCTCCAGGCCCGAAGTTCAAATCTTCCAAGATCTTTCATTGACCATACATAGTGGCAAGGTAAGGAAAACCCTTGTTAGGTTTCATTCTGTATTTTCATGAGTCATGATCTTTTTTATGCAAAATGTATGTTTTTGTATTTCTTGGTTTTAAATGACGTGATAATATCTTTCAGACTGTGGCACTGGTTGGAGAAAGTGGAAGTGGAAAATCGACTGTGATCTCTTTACTACAGAGATTTTACAACCCTGATTCTGGCCGGATTCTGCTGGATGGAATTGAGATTGAGAGGTTCCAATTGATGTGGCTTAGGCAGCAGATGGGACTAGTGAGCCAAGAACCAACCTTGTTCAATGACACCATCCGAGCCAACATAGCATATGGAAAAGTTGGAGATGCAACCGAGGCAGAAATCATTGCTGCAGCGGAATTGGCAAATGCCCACAACTTCATTAGTGGCTTGGAAAAGGTTAATAAGACCTGTTATCATATTTTCCATGCAACGGGTGCAACTGAATGTGTGCGTGTGTGTAGTGTAGTGGCGGATCCAAGAACAAATTAAAGTCGGTGCACTAAAGTGAACACTAGTGGGAATTGAGCCATGGTCATCCACTTGATAGGCTGAAGCACTAACCACTATACTACAACTTAAGTTATTGGGTGCACTAGTACCCACTTGTTATAGCGTGGGTCCACCACTGTGTGTGTGTGTGTATGATTGATGCTGAAAAGAATTCATTCGTGTATATTATGCAGGGATACGATACATTGGTGGGGGAGAGAGGATTGCAATTGTCGGGTGGGCAGAAGCAGAGGGTAGCCATTGCAAGGGCCATAGTGAAGAGTCCAAAAATACTACTGCTAGATGAGGCTACGAGTGCATTAGATGCAGAGTCAGAAAGAGTTGTTCAAGACGCGTTAGACATAGTGATGGTGAACCGGACAACAGTTGTGGTGGCCCACCGGCTGTCCACCATAAAAGGAGCGGATGTGATTGCAGTGGTAAAAGGTGGAGTGGTTGTCGAGAAAGGAAAGCACGAAGCGCTTATTAATATCAAAGATGGGTCCTATGCCTCTTTGGTCGCACTTCACACGACTGCAGCTTCTTCTTCATCGTAAGAGGGTGAAGTATGTTTAGGAGATACCCCATTATTTTATTCAAGCTCCTGAAGAAGCCATTCTCAACACCATCTATGTTGGATTCCAAGCTTTTAGATTTTCAAAGAAATTTAATATGTTGGCTATTAAGGAAGTAGTACATTTACATACGTATCCTTGATGTGTACATGTATTGTTGCAAGTGTAAATTAGAACATGATAATTGATACAACAACTGTTGAGAGTCAACACCGACTCTAGATTTATCTAGAATATTCTAGAGCTTTCTAGAATGTTCTACCGACTCTGGATTTATCTAGAATATTCTAGAGCTTTCTAGAATGTTCTACCAACCCCTCTTTTAGAAGATAGAAGTGACAGACAGAGAAAACCTTTGGGAATAAATTGTGTATTTTATTGATAACAAAGTTGTGTATTTATACAGTTACATAGGACCTATTCTAGGAATGAGATTACAACAAATATACCGGAAGATTATCTAAATATTATACAAGATAAATATGGAAAGAGTATAAATCTAAGTAGGTGAAATATCTGGAGGATCTTCATTGTTATCTTTATTGTTATCATGCCCCCGCAAGATGGACGACCATGTAGAAAGTCCAATCTTGGAAATTAACTCAAGAAATCGTGCGCGCGAAAGAGCTTTGTTCAGAGCGTCCGCCAACTGATCAGACCCAGAGATGTGTGAAACTCGCAGCTGTTTGGATTGAACTTGTTCCCTTACAAAATGATAGTCTAGAGCTAGGTGCTTCATCTTGGAATGAAACTTGGGATTTGCAGCGACATAGGTTGCTCCCAAGTTGTCACAGTAGATAGCAGGTGGACCGGAGATGTTGACAGCAAGTTCACGAAGCAAGTTTTGGAGCCAAAGTACTCTGGGTGTGGTGGCAGCCATTGCTCTATACTCAGCTTCTGTAGATGAACGGGCAAGGGTGCGTTGCTTGCGAGAACTCCAGGAGATGGGATTGCGACCAAGGTAGACGACAAAGCCAGTGGTGGAGATGAAGTTGTCAGAATCGCATGCCCAATCAGCATCTGTAAATGCGTGTAGAGAGGCAGGAGAATTGCGGCAAAGTAGCAGCCCGTGAGTACTTGTGCCAACTAAGTAGCGAAGGACTCGTTTCAATGCCTTCAAGTGAAGATCAGTAGGAGCTTGAAGGTATTGAGAAAGTCTGTTTACTGCAAAAGATAGATCAAACCGAGTATGAGACAAGTATTGTAGAGACCCAACAATGGCTCGATATTCTGAGGGATCATGAAGAGGAGATCCGGACTGTGCTGTGAGGGGAGGATGCAGAACCATAAGGGTGGTTACTGGATTGGCTTCAAGCATGTTGGTCCGTGTGAGTAAGTCTATTATGTACTTCTGTTGACTCAAAAAGATACCATGAGAGTGAGGGATGACTTCAATGCCAAGGAAATAAGACAAGGAGCCAAGGTCTTTGAGTGAAAACCGTGAAGCAAAGGAGGAGATGAAGTTGTCAACAAGGGAGGAGTTAGAACCTGTGATGACAATATCATCTACGTAAACCAGTAGAAAGATGCAATCTTGTGAGTGTCGCAGAGTAAACAGAGATGAGTCCGAAACGCAGTTGTGAAAACCAACAGACAGGAGGTAGGTCCGGAGTTCATTGTACCACGCACGAGGAGCTTGTTTTAAGCCATAGATGGCTTGTCAAAGCTTGCAGATGTGAGTGGGATGAGTGGAGCTGACAAACCCAGGTGGTTGAGCCATAAATACATCGTCTGTAAGGGAGCCTTGAAGGAAGGCATTATTGATGTCGACTTGTCGAAGTGGCCAGTTATTTGTGATAGCCAATGATAGGACGGTGCGAATGGTTGCGGGCTTGACAACCGGACTGAATGTCTCTGAATAATCAAGGCCAGGACGCTGATGAAACCCTTTTGCAACCCGTCGAGCCTTGAGGCGATCAATAGAGCCATCAGGTTTGTATTTAGTGCGGAATATCCATTTGCACCCGACCAGGTTATGAGATGGGTCTGGTGGTACAAGATCCCAAGTGTGATTACGGGTGAGGGCATCGAACTCATTTTGCATAGCTGCACGCCAGGCGGGAATTTTGAGGGCTTGAGCAACAGTGGTGGGGTCAGTGGTGGATTAGGGAAGGAAAACATGAAGGTTGAGCTTGTTTATGGGTTTGGTATTGTTGTTTTGAAGCTGGGTGATGGGTCTGTGTGTTGGTGGGGGGTCGGGTGAGGTTGTAGCAGGAGAGGGTAAGGGAACCGTGGAAGAGCTGGGAGGGGTGGCAGTTGTGTTCGTGGGTGTGGTAGTGGCCGAGGAGGGAGTGGTTGGTTCTTGCGGTTGGATGATAGGGGAAGGGGGCGGAGCTGTGGTGGTTTTAGAGATGGGATTTGAGGGTGGGTTTTGAAGGAGAACTGGAAGGGAGGTATTACACCAATCGGTGATGGTAGGGGGAGGAGCAGTGGCTGAGGTGGGAGTGGAGAAGGGAAAAATTGATTCGACAAATTTAACATGTCGGGAAACGTAGATTTTGTGAATTTTGGGATCTAGGCAATAATAGGCGCTTTGAGTGGGGGAGTAACCAACAAATACACAGGGAGAAGAACGAGGTTCGAGTTTGTGTTTGGTGTAGGGACGAAGCCATGGGTAGCAGAGGCAGCCAAAACTGCGGAGTTTTTGATAGTTAGGGGGATGGCCAAGGAGGACAAGGTGGGGAGATTTCATGTTGAGGGTGGGGGTGGGCATGCGATTGATGAGATAGCTGGCTGTGACAAAGGCGAGGGGCCAGTAGGTGAGGGACATATGAGAGTGAGTGAGTAATGATAGGCCTGTTTCGGCAATATGCCGATGGCATCTCTCCGAGTACCCATTGTGTTCAGGTGTGTGTGGAGGTGAGGTAAGATGAGTAATGTCATGGGAAACAAGAAGTGAGTGAAGCCCAATATATTCTCCTCCATTATCATTGAAGATGGTGATGATGGGGCGATTGAAGAATTTTTCAACTCGAGATTTGAATTCGGAGAAGACGGAGGTGGCATCATTTTTGTGTTTTAAGGGGTAAAGCCATATATATTTTGAAAAATGATCAACGAAGATGATATAGTATTTGAAACCATCATAGGAGGTGATAGGGGACGACCACACATCACTGTATAAGACATCAAGAGGACCACTAGATTGAATTGAATTTTCAAAAAATGGCATTTTATGGCTTTTATTGCAGTCACATGAATTACAATGAAAGCTAGAACAACTAGGAATTTGTAAATTGAAACTACTACTAAGGTGACGCACAATGGATTGAGACAGATGGCCTAAGCGATGATGCCACGTTGAAGCAGCAGAAGTGGAAATAGAATGAGCAGTGGGAGAGGGAGGCGACCATTCATAGATACCCGAGCTAGAACTGCCTTCCAGAAGAGTGACTCCCGTGCGAAGATCCTTCACAATAAAAGAAGACGATGAGAAGGAGACAGAACAATTATTATCAAGGCAAAATTTAGAGATAGACAGAATGTTACGGGACACAGAGGGAGTACAAAGAACATGATTAAGAGAAAATTTAGAAGTGGGGGTAAGGAGAGTGGTGGAACCAGTGTGGGTGATGGGAAGGCCGGATCCATCGCCAATAAGAAGCTCATCAGTCCCATCGTATGGAGAGTGAAGGGCTAGGTTGTTGAGGTCGTTGGTTACATGGTGAGTTGCTCCACTATCAAAGAGCCAAGGTTGTGGCGGTGTGGGCACTAGGCTGGTGGGGTGGGCAGTTTTTGTTGGGTCGGTTGTTGTTGGGGGGGGGGAAGGGAATTGGGCATTAGGGTAGACTTGGCAGAAGGCGTGACATATTGAGAGGAAGTGACCGTCACGTCGGCACCATTGGAAACGGCCTTTGTATGGTTGTGGGGAGGAGTTGGTGCGAGGGTTGAAGTTGGGAGAGAAGTTTGGTTGGTTGTTGGATGAGCGAGGTTGGTTTTTGGTGGTGTAGTTGACAACCGCAGGGAAGGTAGGTGGGTTTTTGGGTTTGTTTTTGAGGGTTAACTCACGATTGATTAGCTTTTCATGGAGCTCGTCAAACGTGATCTGGTTTTCACGGTTCTGAACAGCAGAGATGACATTATCATAGTCGGGGTCATTGATTTGTTCAAGGATTTTGTCAATGAGATCATCGGGGTCAATGGGGCGGCCTAGGGAGGTTAATTGGGCGGCACAGGTTTGGATGTCTTGCATATATTCAGTTATGGATCGGGTACCCTTCGTGATATTGCGAAGGTGGTCTTTGATTTGTTTAATGTGGCCTTTAGAGGGATTGGCAAAGGTTTTGGCTAGGGTATTCCATGCGGCTAGGGTAGTTGGACAGAGGGATATTAGAGGGACAAGGGAAGGGGATAGGGAACTGGCTAAAGCACCGAGGAGAAGTTTGGGCACGAGCTGTGGTGGTGGAGGCGGAGCAGTTGGGTTATCGGCTGTGGGTGCAGCAGTGGTGGTGGCGGTGGGAGTGATTGTTTCAGGTGGTGTTGTGTGATTTTTATCAATGAAGTGATGAAGGTCCAAACCTATGAGGGTGGCTTTGATCTGAAGTTTCCAAGCTATGTAGTTTGTGTTGGTGAGTTTGAGGACATGGGTGAGGGAGACGGCAATGAGGGGTTGTGTTTGTTCGGCTAGGTTAGGAATGAGGGTGAGATCGGTGGTGGCCATGGTGGAAGTTGGCGGCGGCAGCTTGCAAGGGTTAGGATTTTTGATCGTTTTGCTCTGATACCATGACAGACAGAGAAAACCTTTGGGAATAAATTGTGTATTTTATTGATAACAAAGCTGTGTATTTATACAGTTACATAGGACCTATTCTAGGAAAGATTACAACAAATATACTGGAAGATTATCTAAATATTATACAAGATAAATATGGAAAAAGTATAAATCTAAGTAGGTGAAATATCTGGAGGATCTTCATTGTTATCTTTATTGTTATCAAGAAGAAGGCTCCAAATGAAGAAGAAAGGAGAAGCTTCCATACTTGAGAGAGGAGTCCAAATGGGATGGAAGTTTCTGGAGAGTTGGGGGGTGATTCCTTAAGCAACTTAGGATGAGTATAAATAGGGAATTGACTTCCCCAATTTGTGTACTCTTGAGTTAGAGTCCAGAGAATAAGAATTGAGTGTAAGGCTCCTAGTGTGAGCTACAATCTAGTGTGGTGAGTGTATTAGTGTGTGCAAGAAAACACTTGTACTTTTTCTATCGTAAGTAATTGTGTAGTAATAATAATAATAGTGTTTATTATTATTACTTGTGTGGTTCGCCAATTCGGGTAGGGAAATTTAACAAGTGGTATCAGAGCGGTACGACCCGGGATCGCGGGAACCGTTGTTGAGGCGTTGTTCGGGATCGTTGCAGGTGCACAGTAGGAGACTGTGAAGCTCGTGGTGGGAGACCAGTCTTACTTAGTGACGTGCACGAAGGCAGTACCAAGTCACGATGGTAGATCCGGCAAGCACATTTGGTGGAGTCAGGAGACTCAACAATGGCAATTATAAGTATTGGCGAACGTGTATGCAGTCGTACTTACAAGGACAAGAGCTATGGAATGTCATGGGTGGTAGTGAGACCACGCCACCAGAAAAGGAGGACACTCAAGCATTCCAAAAATGGGAAGCAAAAGCCGGGAAGGCTATGTACGCGCTAAATATTAGCGTCGAGGACGAACTTTTGGAGCATGTCGAGAATGCACAAACTCCAAAAGAGATATGGGATACATATGCAACGTTATTTTCGAGGACTAATGAGGCTCGTCTCCAGATGCTCGAGAATGAGCTAATGTCGACTACGCAGGAAAATCTAACAGTAAGTCAATATTTTCATAAAGTTAAATCTTTATGTCATGAGATCTCAAAGTTAGATCTAGACTCAAAGATTAACGAGCAAATAATGAAGAGGATAATCATCCATGGGCTGAGACCCGAGTTTAAGGGGTTAGTTATGACAATTCGTGGTTGGGCCACACAACCATCTCTTTTAGAGTTAGAGAGTTTGCTGGCCAGCCAAGAAACGCTAGACAAACATACATCTAGGCCTTCAACGCCAAAACCAATGGATTCAGAGGAAGCACTCTTTAGCCACCGAGGTCGTGGAAGGCAACAAGGACGTGTTGTTGCGGGATGGAAAAAGAAAGATGAGATCCAAGATGAGCATGAAGGTCCGAGGTACAAAGGATGCTCTCACGCAGGGGAAGCAAAACCGAAAAATAAAGATGATTCTCGACTTGATGAGTGG
Source organism: Adenophora triphylla var. japonica (assembly GCA_022495995.1). NCBI lineage: Eukaryota > Viridiplantae > Streptophyta > Magnoliopsida > Asterales > Campanulaceae > Adenophora > Adenophora triphylla. The sequence goes on along the minus strand of JAFEMH010001262.1, from coordinate 174,231 downwards.
AGACGAACCAATGAATGTTACAACTGCGGTCGTAAAGGGCATTTCCTAAAAGATTGTCCATTCAGGAAAGAGGTTGTCGAAGGAAATGCAGTTACCAATCAAGATCCCTATGATAGTGAAGAAGAGTGGGACATGGAAGCATCCTTCGCAGATATAAGGATTCATAAAGACGACCCAGAAGAGGAAGAATGGTTTGAGGACCACGCTTACCCAGTTACTACCGAAGAATGTTGGATTGATGACAACGTGGAAAGCGAAGAAGAGATTGACTTCGATGAAGGTCGATGGTTCGAAGATCTAACTGCCATGATCAATGTTGGATGTAAAGATAATCTAGACGACAACAACACTGCTAAAGCATTAGCATGCTTGCACGATGTCAGCTCAGAAGAAGGGATAATTGAAATGATCGATAAAAATTTAGATGCTCCAAAGCTCATAGACGAAAAGAAGTTAGAGATAAAGGGGGAGCAACATCAACAAGATTCAACACATGAACAAGCTCGAGAGAAATCACCGTTGAATGTGGATATTGAGAAGCAATCACAATTGCTCCGAGAACGATCAGGAGTAAGAAATGTCACGAACGGGTGCACGAAAAAGACGATTGAAGAGAAAGGTAAATGGTCAAGGAGTGCCGATGAAAAACAAAGCCAACAACAAGGATCAAGTGGGAGAAATCCGCTCGTACGGTTCAAGATGAAAGAGTCAGTGTTGAGGGGGAGTGTTGAGAGTCAACACCGACTCTAGATTTATCTAGAATATTCAAGAGCTTTCTAGAATATTCTACCGACTCTAGATTTATCTAGAATATTCTAGAGCTTTCTAGAATGTTCTATCGACTCTAGATTTATCTAGAATATTCTAGAGCTTTCTAGAATGTTCTACCAACCCCTCTTTTAGAAGATAGAAGAAGGCTCCAGATGAAGAAGAAAGGAGAAGCTTCCATACTTGAGAGAGGAGTCCAAATGGGATGGAAGTTTCTGGAGAGTTGGGGGTGATTCCTTAAGCAACTTAGGGTGAGTATAAATAGGGAATTCACTTCCCAATTTGTGTACTCTTGAGTTAGAGTCCAGAGAATAAGAATTGAGTGTAAGGCTCCTAGTGTGAGCTACAATCTAGTGTGGTGAGTGTATTAGTGTGTGCAAGAAAACACTTGTACTTTGTCTATCGTAAGTAATTGTGTAGTAATAATAATAATAGTTCGCCAATTCGGGTACGGAAATTCAACAACAAAAACATTACCCAGTGCCGCAAAGGCTCCCACCTACGGTGAGTAAGGGGGTAAGGGGGGTCGGATGTACGCAACCTTTCCCATGTAATAAAGTAAAGTGGATGTTTCCGGATGACCCACAATGAAAATTGCGTCGAAAATTGCATGTACTAACTGTTGCTTCATGCATATTAAAGAAGTGCAGACAGTTTAGTGAGTCATTTTGCTTTATTCCATCATATTATGAAGCCAAAAAATAGTGAGTCTTTGCCTCCATCGGAAATGATGGAAAAGGACATGAAAATTGATAAAGGTGAAAAATAATACTCCATCCGTCCCAAAATATTTGTCCCATTTGAGTTTTTTGTTGAACTTTGACCACAAATATATGACAATTTAATTATGTTCATGAAATTCTAAAAATTTCTATTGATTCACCATTAATAATATTATCAATAACAACTTTTAGAATTTCATGAACATGATTAATCTCTCATAAATTTGTGGTCAAAGTTCAACACAAAAGTCAAATGGGACAAACATTTTGGGACGGAGGGAGTATCTCGACTCCAATTCCAAGTCGCAGTCCAATATGGTTCTGTATATATTTCTCTTGAAGATGTTCCTGCTAATACAATCTACTAACTGTACTAACCTTTTTGTCGTCATTGTTGAAATTACTCCATTTCTAAGTTCTAACTAATAATACTGATTCTGCTCTTCTATTGGTCGGTTGAACAGACCTCGGAGAGCTGTATTCTAACGATCTCTTTATATACTAAGAACTGGTCATGCCCTGTATGGAAGTCCCACCGCCAAAATCTGATGTAAAGTAAAAGCAGCGGAATTAAAAGAATAAAAGATATAATCGATTAAATCCTCGCAAAAGGAGTAAAATTGATTAAGGAACAAAGGGATATGATCAAACCGTCGCAAAAGAATTTAACCTAACAATCAACCGATGAAGATTATTCTGCAAAGCCAATTGATGACTTTCATGAAAACACAAAAGTGTAAGAACTTGTAAATTTGCAATGAGAGTTCAATTGATAAAAAGCATAAGTTTTCTAAACTCTAAAAACAAGCATAAATACTCCCACACAACCCTACAATAACTTGGAAAAGGAAAAGAAAAACAATCCTAATTTAACACCTCAAAACAAATCAAATGTAATCAGCCAAAACCGCCTTGAGCACGAGTCGTGCTTGCCGACACGAGTCATTCCACGCCTGGGAACTCGTGAAATGAGTCGTGAAGAAAAAAACTCGTGCTGCTTCTAGGAACGAATCGTGCTCCTTAGCATGAGTCGTGCCACGTCCTGAAGGTCGCCTTTCTCCCCTGCGCCAGATCGTGCTGCCAAAATTGCTTCGCCATGTAGTACATCATTCTCCCCCACTTCAAAAGGATTCGTCCCAGAATCATCATCTAAATAAAGGGGCACATCGGGGTAGAACTCAACCAAATCCGACTCATTAAATGTGGGAGAAATGTTCCACCCATCCGGCAAATCCACAACATAAGCATTGGCATTGATCTTCGTCAAAATCTTGCACGGCCCAATCTTTTTAGGGTGAAGCTTACTATAAGTCCCTTGTGGAAATCTCTCCTTACGCAAGTGAACCATAACTAAATCACCAACAAAAAACTCCTTCACGCGACGCCTCTTGTCCGCGGCTGCTTTATACTTCGCATTGGACTCTTCAATGTTTTTCACAACCTCCCTTTGCACCGCATCAAACTTCTCCGCCATATGCTCAGCAGCGATACTAAACCCCAAAGGTTTTGGTGAAGGAACCAAACCAAGAGTATGAGTAGTAGGTCGTTGATATACAATCTCAAAAGGGGACTTCTTGGTAGTGCGATTAGGAATATTATTGAAGGTGAACTCTGCTGTAGCCAACATCAAATCCTACTTCCTAGGATTGTCACCACATAAACAACGAAGCATGCTACCCAAGGAACGATTAACCACCTCCGTTTGCCCATCTGTCTGAGGATGGAAAGCACTACTAAACTACAACTCCGTTCGGAACAAGCCCCATAACGTAAGCCAGAAGTGACTCAAAAATTTCGTGTTACAATCGGAAGTAATAGTCTTAGGTACCCCATGCTAACACACCACCTCTTTGAAAAACAAACCCGCAACATGACAAGAATCCGACATCTTCGGACAAGGAATGAAGTGAGCCATTTTAGAGAAACGATCAACTACCACAAAAACTGAGTCATTGCCTCATTGTGTGCGAGGTAAACCAAGTACAAAATCCATAGAAAGATCCTCCCAATGCCCCTCAGGAATAGGTAAAGGAGTATACAAACCCGTATTCTGAACATGGCCCTTGTTAGATTGACAAACCATACACTTTCTCACAAACTTATGAATGTCCTTCCGAATTTGTGGCCAATAGTAACTCCTCGTGACCAACTCGACCGTCTTGTCCATACCATTATGACCATCCTTGTGAATCTCATTTATAAGACTCTCATGAACCGGACCTTGAGGAATACACAATCTATCCATATAAAATAAACCCTTGCTGTAGGAGAAAAGACCCACAATTATCACCACCATGACATCTCGCCCAATCACCTCCAAAACCGGTTGAAGTTGTGCCACCAACCCCCAAGATCGTTGCAAACCCCACTGTAAGTAAGCCTACTACCACTAATTTGGGGCGTCAAAATCCCAACCCTTATGCTAAGACTTTTGGTAATAAATGTTTTAAGTGTGGACAAGTAGGCCATACTTCTAGTGGTTGTCATCTTTGAAAAAGTGCTAATGTGGTGGATCATGATGATGATGTTGAGGAGGATGATGGTCCAGTTTATTGGGAGGATCCCAATGATGAGGAAGAAGGTGTCGAGACTCATGAGTATTTGGTGGTTAATCGGTTGATGTTAACTACCCCTAGTGAAATAGAGGATCCGGCTCGGCATAGTATTTTTCGCACCAAAGGAAAGATTAAAGATTGTGATATTCACATTATTGTTGACAGTGGGAGCAGTGAAAATTTGATTGCACGTGACATGGTGGATAAGTTGAAGCTTGATGTGAGGCCACATCTATCGGCTTATTCCGTTGGTTGGATTAATGCCATCGATAAAATTAAGGTACATGAACAATGCCTTGTTCCTTTCTCTATCGGTAGTTATAATGATACTATTCTATGTGATATAATTGATATGACTGCTTGCAATTTATTGTTGGGAAGGCCTTGCCAATTTGATCTTAATGTCGTACATTTGGGGAAGGAGAACGTTATTAGCTTCAAGAAGGATGGGGCACGTTTCAATTTATGCCCCTTGAAAGTTAAGGGTTCTCTTATCAAGGGAAAGGCTAAACCTATTATCTCTTTATGCACTGTCTCTGAATTTATGGATGATCTTGTTGATGCTCCTTGTATTTCTGCTGTGGTACATAAGGATGTAGTAGGGGGTGTTAGTGTGGTTCCTATTTCTTTACAGTCACTTTTGGATGAGTATAGTTCTATTATGCCTGATGATTTACCACCGGGGTTACCTCCTTTACGTAATATTTAGCATAGTATTGATTTGGTTCCGGGGGCATCTCTTCCTAATCTTCCACATTATCGTACGAGTGTTTTTTTCTTCACAACTCGTTTCACGAGTGCCCAGGCGTGGAACGACTCGTGCTGGCAAGCACGACTCGTGCACAAGGCGGTTTTGGCTGATTACGTTTGATTTGTTTCCTGTTTTGACGTGTTAAATTAGGATTGTTTTTCTTTTCCTTTTCCAAGTTATTGTAGGGTTGTGTGGGAGTATTTATACTTGTTTTTAGAGTTTAGAAAACTTATGCTTTTTATCAATTGAATTCTCATTGCAAGTTTGCAAGTTCTTACACTTTTGTGTTTTCTTTAAAGTCATCAATTGGCTTTGCAGAATAATCTTCTTCGGTTGACTATTGTAGGTTAAATTCTCTTGCGAGGGTTTGATCATATCCCTTTGTTCTTTATAATAGCCGTGGGCTAAAGATATCCCCGTATCGTTTATGATATTATGTGAATATTGAATAATATTTTATTTAGCCTTATCTTTAGCATGTGAATATTTGATTTAGCTAGATTAGGGTTGTTACCATACTTATAGGAATGTAATTCTATATATTGAAGAGATCAATAACAGAAGAGGCAACGATTGACATCTTTTATGGTATCAGAGCCTCAATCCTAAACCCAGTCGATCTCTTTTCTTCTTCTTTCTTCAGCCGCCTCCCTTTCTTCAATGGCCGAGAAAACCTCCTTTCACCCTGCTCTAGCAGTCACAAATGTCAAGAATTTCATTTCCCTTACGCTGGAAATGGAACAAGGTCACTACTCATCTTGAGCCGAATTGTTTCACATTCACTGCCGTGCCTTTGATGTCATCGACCACATCATCCCTCCCAAGTCCTCTTCTGAGGAAATTACTCCTGCTGCACCCAAAAAGGATGCTCTGTGGTCTCGCTTAGATGCCATCTGTAGACACCCCATTCTGAACCCATCGAATCACATTTATACCGCTCTAAGTCTCGCTTTGAGTCAAGAAGTAGAAATCCACTATTTCATCATGTTTCGTTATGTTTTGACTAACCACCGTTAGTTTGGGACTAAACTGCATACGAGATAACGAGGGAAGGGCAGAATTGTCCACAGACTGCAATATCTCGCGCGGAATGGCGCGTCTCGCGCGAGATAATGGTGTTCTGCAGAATGCAGATGGCAGTTTCCTCGTCGATTTCAACCTCTTTTCGGGATAAAACTTTATCCATCCGGCCAACCAATGAATTTTGGAGTCTGGAACCTTCTCAAGGTGTTTTACCTCTCCAACACCTATAAATACTGGATGAATTTCAGTATTTCAGAGGTCCACAATTCCCCTACATTTACTGGTTTCTCTCCCTGAAAGATTCTTGTAAATCACCCCTAAAATCACCTCAAAGTTTATTGTCGACCTTGTTGATAAACAAACATCAAGATCCGAGTCAAGGACTGAGGCAAAGCTCTGTCCGTGTCAAGATTCGATTCTAAACTTGAGTCGAAACTCTGCCTGAATCACCTCACGCAAGGTAACCCCTATTTCTTTTCTAATTGATTGTTAGAGTGGTATAAATACATAGAATCTAGGATCGGCCTAGAGCCTCCCTAAATCATGGGGATGGTCTCGAAGCAATCGATCATACATTTCGTTTAACCCCGTTAAATGGATCTTTATTTTATTCTTTTCTATTTGAAATTCTCTTCTTTTTTGAAAACCTCTCTTTTCTTTAGCAAGACCGATCTCTGGATTAGGTGGAATGGGTGCTCCTTGACCTTCCCATTCCATAACCTAAGCCCCGAACCCAAAATCACTTTCAAAATGGTTTTTCTATGTTTTCCAAACGAATAATATAGGTGGAGACTCAAAAGATAAACAAAAAAGGGGATGTTTAAAATCCGCGCATTGCTACAGTGGCGACTCCGCTGGGGACAATAAAATTAAGAGGCTTAAACTTGCGCCAAAATTAAAAGAGAGGTTTTCAAAAAATAAATAAAAAATTCGTTTTTTTTTGCTCGAGATCAGGCATATCTCGCACGAGATATCTTATCCCGCGCAAGATATCGCTTCGGCAATCTGGTGTCTTCTGGTTTTCCCTGTTCATCTCACAGTCCAAGACGAGAGTCGAACATGCAAGGGGGATCCCAGAATTCATTATCTGCAGAGTTCTCTCATCTTAAGGCCTTCCTTAAGATGTCGAACTCGAATCCGTATTTTAGTTAAATAATTGATTGTTATTTATAAACTGCGTGTGATTGGGTTTTATTTTATTAAAGTCCGGTCCATTGGGGATTCGGGAGTTGTAATTAATTTATTCATCTCTATTTCTCTCATTACTTGGAACTACGATGGCCTGAGTCTTCCTAAATTGGGAGAAACGTAGGCAACCACATGGTGCGGCCACTATTTGCTTTCTTTTTGTTTTCAAAAAAAATCTCTATTTTTTATCTAACACCTAGATTGACTATCACACACGTGCACTCATGATATATCTGTCATTGCACTGCATACCCTCTATAAACCCGGGACCCACACTAAGGACGGATGACGGTAACCACCTAGTCGCTGGTCTCTCCGAAGTTGGATCATCCCACTCCGCGTATTCAATCCACCTAGATTGTCATATCGCGGGGAGCCTAGCCTTCCAGCCCTGCATCGCCACATTTTCATGTAGATTGTCTTTTTAGGATCACTCCGTGACCGATCGGTTTGACTTAGTGATCTTTTCTTGTTTTTGACTAAAATAAAGCCATGTAAAATTGACAATAAAGAAGGACTCGGAAAAGTCCCTCGGAAACGTCCCTTCGGAAAAAGTCCCTTCGGAATGACCCTTTCGGAAGTCCCTTTAAAAGAAAAAAAATATACTCCCTCCGTCCCACCCAACTGTGAACCATTGACCAAGGCACGCCGATTAAGAAATATTATTAAGATAATGAAAATGTGTGGTAGAAAATGAAGAGAGGGAATGAGTGGAGTAAATAGTAGGTTGGTTGAATAAATTGTGTGGTGGAGAATGTGTGGAGTTAATCAGTGGGTGGGGTAGGGAGAATATAAAATATTAAAGGACATACCATTTATGGTAGTTCACACTGGGCTGGGATGGACCAAAAGGGAAATAAGTGTACACTGGGCTGGGACGGAGGGAGTATATCCTTCAAAAAACAATCTTACATGACTTTGTTTTACAAAAATCGGACTGATTGCTTAGTCGTTAGGCTCTGATAAAGACCTTAGAAACCCCTCAAAACGGATTCTCCGTTCTGACCAAAAATTAAGTCTAATAAAAATCGACTTTCCGTGTGATTGTCTCGTGCGGGACTACATGTCTCGCGCGAGATAATGCCTCTGTTTGCTGTAATTGAGCCTGAACCGTTTAAGCCTGCTTCCGACTCGTTGGGGCTAGATATGATCCTGACGTCATCTCTGCATCTCTTCTGTCAGTTTTCCGAAGCTACTCAACTTCAAGACTCCCAACACAATGTCCAACATCGACGATATTCCGGGTAATGAAACTTTGTCCGAAAACAACCACAAACTTCTGGAAGAAGCCAATGATCGCCTAGAATGCAAGCTACCCAAATCCACACTCTTGTGGAAGAAATCCAAGAGCTTAGGGAAGCACTAGCCAACAAAGAAAAGAAGAAGAAAAATGATTCTTCCTCCGAAGAAGAGGAATCATACACCAAAAAGGCCAAGGGTCGCCGCCAAAGCAAAAGCAAGAAAAAGAAGTACGAGTCTAGCTCGTCATCTTCCTTCTCTGACAACGAGAGCTACACATCCAAGAAAGAAAGTAAAGGGGAAAGCAAGAACGAACCCCTCACCATGGCCATGTTAGAAAAGAAGCTTGCATCCCTCGATGTGAGTAAGGGAGCCTCGCTCTCTATTGATTATGACACCCTTCGTCAATCCATGTCCAAGCTTCCTAGAAAGTACAAAACGCCTGACATTGCAAAATTCAATGGCACCACCTGTCCCAAATCACATTTGGAGACCTACTCTTGGGCCATGCTACCTATGGGTGTTGATGACAACCTGTTAGCCCAATGCTTTCCACAAACTCTCGATGGTGCCGCTAGGGATTGGTACATGACTCTTCCACTCTCTACAAGACTCGATTGGCCACTCACTAGTTGTAATTTCCAAAAGCAATATGAGAACAACTCCACTTACTGCACCACTAGAAGGGATCTCGAACAAACCTAGCAGCTTCCGAATGAATCCTTCACAGATTTTGTCAAAAGGTGGAGGGCCAAACTGACTGAAATCGTTGATAGGCCCAGCCTAGACGAACAAATCCACATCCTCATACAATGTCTTATGGAGGAGTATCAAGACAAACTTGCAGGCAACTACTTTCCTAGCTTCGCCGAACTCCACAAATCGGGCATACGGTTAGATGACCTCATCAAACAGAAAAGGGAAGCCAAGAAAGAAAGTGGGTTCCGTTACAACAAAATTTCCTCTTCCTCTTCCAACCCCAAGGACACTTCTGTTAATGCTATTGTCTTCAATCATCTCGGAAATGGTAAGTACTCTGCGGTACCTCCACCACAAAAGAAGAAAAGGGATAGACATTATGACAAGCTTGAAGGGATCACTCAAGAAGAACTCCTCGAAGTACTCGTCAAGAACGGAAAAATCAAACCAAGAGAAGGTGGACCTCCAAAGAAAGATCTTCCTGCCAATCATGCTCATCATCTCTTCTGCAAGTACCACAACTTCACCGGCCACGACACCAACTCATGTTTCCACTTGAAAGACGTCATCCAGGATTTGTTTGACGATAAAGAGATAGGGCTACCTAATGTTGTTACTAATCCTTTACCAAACAATGAAGTCAATTTGATAGAAGTAGAAAGTAGTTTCGAGGACCCTACTCGTCTGGCCACAGCTGTGGACGAGAGTCCTCTTGAATTTAATAAATCTTCTTTCTGTTATATGATGTCTTGGGAGGAAATCTTAGAACAAAAAGGAAAAAGGGTCTAAAACAATCAATCTCCTCACACGATCCGGTCGTGTGATCATCAACAAAGATCCAAGGGATGAAAATCCTCCTAAACAAGCAAAAGCTTCATCATCAAACGAACCAGACGACCCTCTCTTAACTCAGCTAAAGAAGACACAAGCAAACATCTCAGTTTGGGATCTCATAGGAGCATCTCACAAGCACCGTGAGATGTTGAAAAAGGCATTGGCTCAGATGACCATTTCCTCGGAAACAATACCCGAAGAGCTTACTCAAATGATCGGCCAAGTACAATTTGGCAACGTCATCACTTTCACTGACTTGGACCTCTCATCCTATGGGAACAATCATCATGAGGCCCTCTACATAACTGCTAAGGTGAATGGATATCGAATGCCACGCATTTTGGTCGACAATGGTTCTGCAATCAATGTCCTTCCGAAGAAAGCCTTATCCTCATTAGGCCTCACCCACAAAGACCTTAAGCCATCTGGGCATACTGTAAGGGGGTACGATTGTACTGCTAGAACCGCTTTGGGGTCAGTTGTGATACCTGTAGAAATGGGGCAAGTCACCATGAGCATCGAATTTCAAGTCATCGACATCCCGGCATCCTTCAACTTGCTGCTTGACCGCCCATGGCTACACGACATAGGAGGTGTGCCCTCCTCCCTACACCAATGTATCAAGTTCAGACACAACGATACAATAGTCACCATAAACGGAGAAATGGTTACTTCTAGCCCTATCCTCGAGGTACAACATAGCACTTCTGATTTCCTGTTCAGTGGCTTTGAGATCGAGAAAGAAAGCCCCGTGAATGTCATAGAAACTTGCAACGAAAATGATTACTCCAAAGCACTTCGGTTTTCTGGAAACCTGCCTGTTTGGAAAATGATGCAAGCAAGAGGATACTTCCCTGGATTGGGACTTGGAAAACACTTGCAAGGGATGACGGAACCACCACCGCTTCCCCCACCACACACAAAGCATGGCCTAGGATACATCATTTCCATCCACGATGGAGATGACGAAGAAGAGTGGGACTTCACTCAAGTCAAGTGGGAAGGAACCGCATACAGAAGCCATAATGATCCAAAGGTCAAAGATTGCAATCTCGAGCCATATCGAAAAACACTCAATGGCTACTTCGTCCGGGAAGGGGAAAGCATTCCCTACTTTATCTTTTCAGAACCATGGACTTACGATAAAGGAAAGCGCCAACCGGGCTTTGAAATATTTAGCGACTGCGATGCTTCACCAGATGAAACAAAACCCGTCCCGCTAATCCCTAAAGATTTGTGGGGCACAAACAAGCAAATGGGACTTTGTGTTGGGAGAAGACATGCTGCGACAGTTTGAAGACCTGTGTCAGTTAGAAGACAGCCAGATTCATGCAATCTCCAAGGGGGACGCTCCAACTATCGATTACACAAGGCTAATACAGAAATGTGATGAGCCAATTCTAAACTGGCACGTCACCGAAGGACCAATTGTTGATGAAGACTTCATGATCAAAGAGCTTGGTTGCACTCCCCATCCCCGCAGGAAGATAGGCCCTGTAACTTTCACATTAGAATCAGGCTCCACCTATGATGAACTCACTCAAGAGGAAATCGAGGCGGTGGCCGAGCCAGTCAAACAGAAACTACGCAAAATCAAGCCGGAACGGTTAATGCAAGTAAAAGAGGAAATCATGAAACTCTTGAACGTGGGGTTTATCAAAGTGATCGAGTATCCGGAATGGCTAGCAAACACGGTACAAGTAGCCAAGTCGAACGGGAAAATACGAGTCTGTGTCGATTTCAGAGACTTGAACAAGGCATCCCCTAAAGATGACTTCCCTCTACCAAACATAGACATGTTGGTTGACGCCATAGCCGCATACGAAGTCCGCTCATTCGTCGATGGCTTCGCAGGGTATAACCAAATCCTCATGGCAGAGGAGGACCAGCACAAAACAGCATTCACCACACCTTGGGGAACATTCTGTTACACGGTCATGCCGTTTGGTCTCAAGAATGCTGGGGCTACTTACCAAAGGGCAGTCACGACACTATTCCATGACATGATCCACAAAGAAATAGAGGTATACGTGGACGACATGATTGTCCACTCAAAGGGGATAGATGGTCAGCACTTCAGAGATCTCAAAAAATTCTTCAATCGACTGAGACAACACAAGATGAGGCTCAACCCCGCCAAATGCTCATTCGGAGAGGTCAAAGGGAAAGTCTTAGGGTACATGGTCACCGAGCATGGCATAGAAGCAGACCTCGCCAAGATAAAAGCCAGCATAGATACGCCTCCACCCAGAACGCAGAAAGAAGTAAAGGGATTCATGGGCAGACTCCAATATATCAGTCGATTAATCAATCAACTGACCACCATGTGCGATCCTATCTTCAAGCTACTCAAGAAAAACGCATCTCAAGAGTGGACCGAGAAATGTTAAGAAGCATTCGAGGAGGTTAAGCATTACTTAACTTCCCCACCCATCCTGGTTCCACCACACAAGGAAAAGCCCTTAAAGCTATACCTCACAGTTACTGACAACGCGCTAGGGGCTATGCTTGCTCAAGAACAGCCTGCCTCACACACAGAGAATGCCATCTACTTTGTCAATTGCAGATTCCAAGGCAGCGAAATCAACTACTCTCCACTCGACAAATCTTGCGCTGCTCTTGTTTGGGTATCACAAAGGCTAAAGCACTATATGGAAGCCTTCCCGGTTTGTCTCATTGCAAGAATGGATCCTTTGAAGTATATCCTAGACAAATCAAATTTGTCTTCGAGACTGGCAAAATGGTACTTCATGCTCGCGGGATATGATATCACTTACGTCACTCAGAAATCCGTCAGGGGGAGTGTATTCGCAGATCAGTTGGCTGAATTTCCTTATGAGGAAGCGAAGGGGGAAGACCCGCTATTCCCTGATGAAGACATCATGAGTATAGAAGACAAAAATAAGTGGCAATTATTTTTCGATGGCGCAGTCAACAAGAAAGGGTTCAGCATTGGAATGTTGTTGGTAGACCCTGACGACATCTATACTCCACTAGCAATACGTCTTGACTTTGACGACACCAACAACACCGCGGAATATGAGGCTTGTGTAGCGGGGCTCAAGTCAGCCCTAAAAAGCAACGTGACCGAACTCGAGGTATTTGGGGACTCCCAGTTAATCATCAATCAGACACTGAAGAAGTGGAGGATCCAAGATCTAACCCTTCAAAGATACAGTGCCCACCTTCAAGAGTTGGCGCAACAATTTCAGGATGTCTCATTCCACTATCTTCCTAGAGACAAAAATCGGTTCGCAGATGCATTAGCTACACTTGCTTCCTTGGTCGAAATCCCTAAAGAAAGGGCAGTTAAACCTTTCAAAATAACACGATGCTCAACTCCTGCCTACTGCGCCGTTATAGATCTCCATGACTGCAAAGACAAATGGTTATCCGAATGTGCCATTGTTGAGGACTCCGAAGAGAAACCATGGTACCATGATATTTGGCATTTCATCCTAGATGTAACCATCCCACCTGAGACAGAACAGAAGACTCAGATCGCCCTTAAGAGGCTGGCCGCTAATTACTCCATCATAGCTGGCCGTCTATTCAAGTAGCATTCCCAAGGAAACCTCCTTTGCGCCACCGAAGAAGAGGCCCGAGAAATAATGGACCATGTTCATCAAGGCATATGTGGAACCCACATGAGCGGAACCATGCTCACCAAAAAGATCATCAAACAAGGGTACTTTTGGTTAACCATGGAAGTCGACTGTACCAGAATGGTCAAGAAGTGTCATAAGTGTCAGATACACGCCAACCTTCAGCACGCACCGCCTTCCTTAATGTACCCTATGACTTCTCCTTGGCCGTTCTCGACATGGGGGATAGAAGTGATTGGGAAGGTCACACCCACAGGAGCCAATGGGCGCTGCTTCATCCTACTAGCCATCGACTATTTCACTAAATGGGTCGAGGCCGCCTCCTACAAAGTTTTGAATGCCAGAAAGGTTGCAGAATTCATCAAACACAACATCATCTGCCGATACGGGGTCCCGCAAGAGATGATATCCGATAATGGCTCGCACTTCGAGAAGGAAACCGATCACCTCCTAACCGAGTACAAAATCACAAGGCATAAGTCATCTCCTTACAGGCCTCAGACGAATGGAGCAGTTGAAGCCGCAAACAAGACAATCGAAACCATCATCAGAAAAATGGCAATCACCGGGAAAGACTGGCCCGACAAGTTACCCTTCGGAATGGAGGCTGTCTTGCCAATAGAATTGGAAATACCATCACTAAGGGTTCTCCTAGAAAACCAAGTGAATGAAGTCGACTGGCTAGAAAGCAGATTCGAAGAGTTAGCCTTGCTAGACGAAAGGAGGCTGAAAGCAGCCCAGCACACTCAAGCTTACCAAAGAAGAATGGCAAGAGCTTTCAACAAAAAGGTCAAGACAAGAAATATCAGAGTGGGCGACCTGGTTCTCCGCGAGCATCGTCCTGGACCTTTCAACCCGCTAGGCAAATGGGGACCAAGATGGATAGGACCCTACATCGTAAAGAAGATATTCTCTGGGGGAGCCCTTCAGCTGGTAGACTTAGACGGAGATCAGCTACCGAAGCGAGTCAACATGGACAAACTCAAGAAATACTTCGCGTGACTTGGCCTCTTAAAAGAAAAACGCTTGTTAGGTTGAAAATCTCGAAGGGGACGGCCTAGGCAAAAATTAGAGCTTGCACAAGAAAAGAAGCCCGCTAGATTGAAAACCCGAAAGGGCAGTCTAGGCAAAAGAAAGGGTGTGCATAAAAAAAAAAGGGGGAGGCCTTGTCTCGCACGAGATTACCCCTCGGCCTGAAACCGTATTTTGTCCTTTTTCTCTCAAAAATGAACTACGTTAGACTTGAGCCTCTTATTTAATTGCTATAAAAAAGGAACGTAGGCAGCCTTCGGGTTCGGTCTAATCAAATAAATAAATCTAATTTTGTCCTTTTATTAATCAAATGCATTTTATTAATGGCAAAAGGGAAATTCTAACCACAACGATTAATTTGCTAAGCTAACAATCTTGAAAAAAAGTACTAATAAAATAAAACTATTGATCTATCAAAGCAATCTCTTTGTACTCCTTAAGATCTAGCCTTTCATTGACTTGGTAGGCCGGCGGACATGATCACCACCGTCTTTGTGATCCTTCTTGCGCTTTGGGCCCTTCAAAGCAGAACATCCCTCGAGACGAGTAAAGACAGACTCCGAAGGCCTCTTGAAGACATTGGGACTATCTAAAGATTGCGTCTTTCCAGGCATCCCTTTGCCTCGCCTCTCGTACCAATCCCCATCAAGAAAATCCTGGGTTGGATCAGTCCGTACATTAGCAGGATCAGGCTGAGCCTCGCTCCTTCGCAAAATACTGCTAGCTACGAAAGAATCCCCTAACAATGGAAGTCGCAGATCATCAATCTTCTCCACACTAGGGTGACCGGTATGAAGAAACCAATCCAGATACTTGTCTGATAAGAAGACGCTTGCATCAAAAGTCCGAAGGTTCGACCAGCGGTCCCGACTTGTTCCTTCGTCCCATGCTTGAGCTAGCACCTGCGCGAACTCTACACCAATATAAGACACACCACGAGAGGCCCCTTCGAAAAGATAAGTGTCCTGCTGCTGACCAAACTGACGGAGCACCCGCTTGGGAAAATAAAAGGAGGAATCTCGCAAACCCGAGAGAACAACCCTGTCAAAACCTTTGGTATTGGCAACGT
This sequence comes from Adenophora triphylla var. japonica, assembly GCA_022495995.1. NCBI lineage: Eukaryota > Viridiplantae > Streptophyta > Magnoliopsida > Asterales > Campanulaceae > Adenophora > Adenophora triphylla. Next base: position 158,746 of record JAFEMH010001262.1, on the reverse strand, counting down.
ACTTGTTCAATCTCCAATAAGGTGGACACCAAAGGATATCAGCAGTTACAGTCTTCGCAATCAACTCAGCCCACTCATCCACCGAGAGATCCTTGATCAGTAACTTTCGCGTATGATATGTGAATGGGGAATATTCCAACGGGGGACCTACCAACTTGAGATGCTCCTTAAGCCAAATAGTCAACAAAAGAGGACTCCCTTGAGTCATGGCACCGGTCTTATGCAACTCATCAAGACCATGCAGGGTTTCATCCAAAATTAGCGAAATGATGTTTCTAGAACGTTTCCTAGCCTGCAGAGCAATTTCCACCAATTGGGAGTCAACCAAGCCATACCTGCATGTGAACAAAACATCTCCGAAAAGAGAAAGGGCCAGAAAGTTTCGTTTGTAGACATGAAAGGCGTCATCATCTGAATCTCCGCTGAATCGCTCAGGAAAAGAAGAATAATCTACCCACCTGCGGTGAACCAACTCATAGCAATTATTAAGGGGGATCCCTAGCAATTCATTCAAGGCCTCTGAATGATTCTTATTGTATTTAGGAACAACAATCTCACCAGTCAAGGGCATATCCAAAATAATAGCAAATTCCTCAACGGTAGGCACCATCTCATTAAGAGAAAAATTGAAGAGATGAACAGAGGGATCCCAAAATCGAGCAGCACCATGCAAAAGATTCCAATCCGGTTGGAGGTTCTTCAAGGTGAAAAGGATTCTGAATCCGAATTCTGCTATGAACTTATTGCGAGATCGGTTGCGAAATGACCTCACAAAATCTCTTGATGCTTTCTTGAAGGCTTCAATCACTTCAGACGACAAAGAAAAATCATCAACAATCATGAACGTTGGGGCGATCTCCTTGGAAGCCATAGATCACAGGATTGGAAAAGAAGACAAGAACTCCACCCTAACAGAATATCTCTAGAGTTTGAAAGGCTAGGATGAGTTATCTGGCCGGACTACAGGGTGTTTTTATAGGGAAAACTGACAAAATCCCGTTCGAAGAAGGAAAAGGATTCTGCCTGGGTAGCGTGTCTCGCGCGAGATGCCTTGTCCCACGCGATACATCGTCACGGCAAGAACAACAACAGTTCTGTACAAATAAACAATCTAGCCCCGATTGACGAAGCAAGTCTCGAAAACCTGCACGTACAGTTCCTAACACGCAGTGCAACACCAAAATTAAGCTCAAAATTGTGGCCTAGATGGCCATTTCATTTCCAACCACGGAAAGTCGAGAAAGCTAAAAAACTAACTAATTAGACCTAGGACTAGGAGTTAAGAAAACTGTGTTTTTGTGCCATCTACGTGCTGACAGGTACCAAAAAGAAAGAAAAATTGAGTGGGCCCACACGGCCAATATTTACAAATCATCAGAAAACAAATGGGGAGAAAAGGGGGATCAAGCCATCAGGTCACCCGAGCCGCCGGCACCTCCGCCTTCACCACCGTTGGGGCTGCCGTCCCTTCTCGACCTCTTGGCTCCACAAGTCGGGGTCACCGCAGAGGCCACCATCGAAGCCGCCAAAGATGCCTTTTGGAACAGCCTCTCAGACAGGTCCGACACCAGGGCCATCAATCCTGCCATCTTGCTAGCCCCACGGTTGTAATTAGCCGCATACATAGTGATCTGACAATAAAAGAAAGAGATGCTCAGATGATGTCGGACATATACACTTACATGGATGAATACGTGAAATAGTATGAACAGAAACATACCGAGGAGACATCAGGCGGAAGACGGTAACCCTCGGGAATATGATCCGGAGTCGGGATGTTGCCCATCATCGACATGCTCCCCATCATATACGTGTAGCTCAGAGGACCGAAATCTGGCACGAAGGGCAGAGAACCGGCATACTGGGAAGAAGTGCTAGGGGCTGATGAACCTGAGGCAGAGGCAGAACCACGAGCAAGCGATCGCCTAGCACCCACCGGAAGAGGACCCATCAATCTAGGCAAGAACTCCGCATAGGAAGCTCCTCGGACAACACGAGCCATAGCCGCACAACCCTCCATAAGAGCGGCATAACCATCATCTGGAATGAAGTGGGTAGGGTGCATCGCCCTCGGCGGATCTGCTGGCACCCTATACGGCAGTGTACCTTTACCATGCTGAGGAAATACTCGCTCGCCCAGATACATGGTATCCCCCTCCAGAGATACCAACATCCTCTGCATCGCAGTGGCATCTCAAGCGCGGTGAACCTACCGTTCCACCAAGGTCCATGTGTAAAGGCCCAGCCGCTCATACTCAAAGGCGTCCAACATGGCCCGCGCCTCTGCAACCGTCAGGGTCCACTCTTGATCCTCCTCCTCATCAACACTCCGATTGGGGTGGCTCCACCTCCTGATATCCGGGAATAAAGGGGTCCGGCTATCTAGCTCAATCTTGTACAACCCGAAGACAACATAGCCCCATATCTGTACCAGAAAACAGAACAGGTTCAGTACGAAATACAGATAAAGAGTACACATAAAAGACAGAGACAGAGTCAGAAGCATACCTCCCAAGCATAAGAATACCCTGACAGGGAATCCTTGGTATGCCTACACGCCTCGTCCATGGCATGATAGCAGAAGGCCTGCCCCGCTGAGCCCCAATCATAAGTTCTCACATCATCCAAATCAACCAACAAACCTAAGAGAGAGAGACTGGCCGTAGAAGAGTGGTTCGCAAAAATGGTCTCTGACAGAATGTACCAGAGAGCACCCCGCACCAATCGATCAGTGTCTGCATTCGGCTTTTCCGCATAGGTCTCAAATTGACCCCGGAGAGGTGATAACTCAACAGCAAACCCCTTAACATTGTTAGGGGTGAAACCAATCAGCTGCCTCCACACAGCCGGGCTCGCAGGCTTATAACCCGCAGTCTTCGGAAGGGGCTCACCGGTGAACTCTAGCCCCGTAATAGCAAGGAAGTCAGTGGCTTCCCCGAAGCGCAGATGCACAATTTGAGTAGTATCCCACCACCTCTCCCGGATCGCTTGAGGAACTTGGGGAGTCCGTCTCATCTCTTGGAGGTTGTCAACAAAGGTCAAAAGCCCCATTTGAGCCATCCTAGCTCGAACCCCATTAAGGCCCTTAATTTTGTCCCACAAAGCTCGGGCCAATTTTGGACTCCCACGACAGTTTTTGGTTGGCCGGTACGACTGCAAAACAAAGGAAAAGCAAAATAACAATGTTAGACAACATCCCATGGCAAGAATTCAAAGAAATAGAAGAAAATTTTCATTGAGGCATTTCATTGAACACTTGGCGTGCGTACAAGAAAAGCATGCCCAAAGATGCATTCGACTACCCGAATTAACCCCTCCTACAATCCATGATATGTAGGGGACTCATACGCATACAATACAACAACAAGCATCCAACAAATTCAACAAAAAATGAAGCATGCAAGGTAGAACCAAGTTCTAGACAAAAAGCAAAGAAAAACTGCCATTGATGAAGTTTGAATTCAAAAAAGCATGGGTTCAAAGGCAATGCAATACAAGAAACAAGAATTGAGAGAGAAGCTCTTACCAAACCTTCCCGAACGGCGGTAGAAATATGCACATCCCTATCAAAAGTGAGGTCGTCGCGGGGGTAATCTTTTCCAAACAAATAACTCCCCAGAATTGGATTTTTTCTCTCTTGAGCCATTGATTGTGGAAGGAGGAAGGATTGAAAGTTGATTAGGAGAAGAAATCAACAACCAACACACGAAAAATTGCAAAGGAAAATCGCATTGGCTCAAGCTATGGAGAGAATTTGAAAAGAGGTATTTTCAAATTAAACAGCAGCTGCTGTTATATTGCCCCGACAGTGGAAGTACCGCACGAGACATGACATCTCGCGCGAGATATACCTTCTGGAATTTCACGTTTTTGTCCTCGACAAAAAGCGTCCACACAACGTTAAAATTCAAAATTTTGACACATTTACCCTTGGAAGTGACACACTAGCAAGGAAACGTGGAAAAATCGGCACCGCAAGTCACGGAACGAGCTGAACGTGACACCCGCACGATCGCCCGGTACGGCACCAGTCGCCCGAAAAATGATTGATCCTAATATCAACTCATTCCACATGGTCCAACGCCCCGAAAGGTGGATCATCAAAAGAAAAGCCTGGTCCAATGCCCAGATAGGTGGATCGTCAACAGAAAAGCCCGACCAACGCCCCGACGGGTGGATCGTCAAATCAAAAGCCCGATCATATGCACAGACAGGTGGATCGTCAACAGAAAAGCCCGATCCAATGCCCAGACAGGTGGATCATCAAATCAAAAGCCCGATCCAATGCCCAGACAGGTGGATCGTCATCACAAAAGCCCGATTCAACGCCCAAACAGGTGAATCATCATCCTCAACAACAAAAAGCCCAGTTCGAAGCCCAGACAGGCGAATCGTCACAAAACCGACAGGACTCAAAGGACCGGACAGGTGAGCCTTTATTTTCTAACATATTCCCCACAGGTTCGGAGCCCAGATAGGCGCAGGTTCGGAGCCCAGATTGGCGAATCTTCAGACAAGCAGGTATATTCAGAATTGGGTCTTGATTTGATTCCTCAACATGAATTTTACCTTTTCAAAAACAAAATCTCCTTGATTTTCAAAATACCTAAAGAAGCCTTTTCGTGTTTTGGAGTCGAACTACGTTATGGTCTGATTCTCCGATAGAGATACGTAGGAAGCCGTGCGGCCCGACCATCCCGATGTTCAGAATGATGTCTTTTCTATCGTCGACATGACTTCTTCCATAAGACTTGTCGATGAGGGGATCTATAGACACCCCATTCTGAACCCATCAAATCACATTTATACCGCTCTAAGTCTCGCTTTGAGTCAAGAAGTAGAAATCCACCATTTCGTCATGTTTCGTTAAGTTTTGACTAACCACCGTTAGTTTGGGACTAAACTGCATACGAGATAACTAGAGAAGGGCAAAATTATCCACATACTGCAATATCTCATGCGGAATGGCGTGTCTCGCGCGAGATAATGGTGTTTTTCAGAATGCAGATGACAGTTTCCTCGTCGATTTCAACCTCTTTTCGGGATAAAACTTTATCCATCCGGCCAACCAATGAATTTTGGAGTCTGGAACCTTCTCAAGGTGTTTTACCTCTCCACCTCTACCTCTCCAACACCTATAAATACTGGATGACTTTCAGTATTTCAGAGGTCCACAATTCCCCTACATTTATTGGTTTCTCTCCCTGAAAGATTCTTGTAAACCACCCCTAAAATCACCTCAAAGTTTGTTTGTCGACCTTGTTGATAAACAAACATCAAGATCCGAGTCAAGGACTGAGGCGAAGCTCTGTCCGTGTCAAGATTCGATTCTAAACTTGAGTCGAAACTCTGCCTGAATCACCTCACGCAAGGTAACCCCTATTTATTTTCTAATTGATTGTTAGAGTGGTATAAATACATAGAATCTAGGATCGGCCTAGAGCCTCCCTAAATCATGGGGATGGTCTCGAAGCAATCGATCCTACATTTCGTTTAACCCCGTTAAATGGATCTTTATTTTATTCTTTTCTATTTGAAATCCTCTTCTTTTTTGAAAACCTCTCTTTTCTTTAGCAAGACCGATCTCCGGATTGGGTGGAATGGGTGCTCCTTGACCATCCCATTCCATAACCTAAGCCCCGAACCCAAAATCTCTTTCAAAATGGTTTTTCTATGTTTTCCAAACGAATAATATAGGTGGCGACTCAAAAGATAAACAAAAAAGGGGATGATTAAAATCCGCGCATCGCTACACCATCGTCTTGCAATGGATCTACGACACCATTTCGACCGACTTACTGCACACTATCATTGAACCTCACTCCACCGCTCGCAAAGCTTGGGTTCGTCTGGAAAATATTTTCCAGGACAATAAGAATAGTCATGCTGTGTACTTGGAGAATCAATTCACCGCCGTTCACCTCGACAATTTTTCTTCTGTGTCTGCCTATTGTAAGGAGCTTAAAATGCTTGCTAACCAACTCTCAAATGTTGGTGCTCCGGTTACAAATCAGCGTATGGTTCTCCAACTTATTGCGGGACTCAATGAGATCTACGACAGCGTGGCCACCATCATTCAGAGCAATCCCTTCCCTCAATTCTACGAGGCCCGATCTAAGCTAATCCTGGAGGAAACAAGGAAGGCAAAGCAGGCTGCCTTGGCTGCCATTACTGCTGGTACAACTCTTCATGTAACTACTCCTTCGGATGACACATCTGGTCATGGACAGCCTCGCCCCTCATCACCTATTAGGACCAACTCTAGCAATCGCCGTGGTCATCAGACTCAGCAGCGTTATCAGTCCAAGGAAAAGAACAATGGGAACAAGGGCAAAGGACGTGCTGGTGGCAGCAACTCTTCTTCGACTGGCAATAATTATGGGCAGCCTCATCGCACATAGCAGCCTCCTAATCCATGGGCACAATACCCACCTTGGGCTTCTTGGGGACCACACCATGGTCCACTCCACCTTGCCCCTATCCCACCTCCACATGGTCAGGATCTACACGCCAGTAACCTGGTATCCTTGGAGCTCGTCCGCAGCAAGCTTACAGTACCCATGTCCCTTCTTCTTATGCCCCAACCGACATAGAGTCAGCCATGCACACTATGTCTCTTCATGCTTCGGTCGAAAATTGGCCCATGGACACTAGGGCAACTTCTCACATGACAGGATCTCAAGGTACACTCACACCTTATTTTTATTTTAGCAATACTCATAACAATATAATTGTTGGTAGCGGACGTATGATTCCAATTCAAGGTTATGGGCATGTTTCTTTTCCACCCCCTCACCCCCCTTTCCGTCTAAATAATTTTTGCATGCTCCTAAACTCATTAGAAATTTAATTTCTGTTCATCGCTTTACTTCCGACAATAATGTATCCGTTGTGTTTGATCCTCTTGGTTTCTTTGTGAAGGACATAAAGACAGGGACACCCGTCCTGAGATGTAACAGCACCGGTGATCTGTATCCCTTCTCTTCCTCAAATGCTTCTCCTCTGTCCACATTTGCAGCTTTGTCTCCCACAATTTGGCATGCTCGTTTAGGGCACCCGGGATCGTCTATTTTTAATTCTCTTAGAAGTAGTAGTTCAATAAAGTGTAATTCAAATTCTAAAGACCATGTTTGTCATTCTTGTGTTTTTGGTAATCATATTAAATTACCTTTTCATTCCTCTACTAATCATACTCTTTTACCATTCGATATATTGCATAGTGACTTGTGGACCTCACCCGTTCTTAGCACCGCAGGTCATCGTTATTACATGCTTATTCTGGATGATTTTTCAGATTTTTTGTGGACTTTCCCATTAAGCCATAAATCTCAGGTATATCCCATCTTCCTCTCTTTCTCCAAACACATTCAAACACAATTCTCAGTTAGTGTCAAATGTTTTCAATGCGACAATGGTCGAGAATTCAACAATAATAACTTCAAACAATTCTGTAACTCTCATGGAATGAGTTTCCATTTTTCATGTCCCCACACATCCTCTCAAAGCGGAAAAGTCGAAAGAAAAATAAGGACCATCAACAACCTTATTCGGACCATCATGAATCACTCTTCCATGCCTGGCAATTTTTGGCACCATGCCCTCCAAATGGCAACCTACCTTCTCAATATCCTCCCTCACAAAAATCTCAACAACATCTCTCCAACCCAAATACTTCATCATCGTATTCCCTCATATGATCACCTACGCATTTTTGGTTGTTTGTGTTATCCATTCCACCCAGCAAATACTATCCACAAACTCCAACCCCATTCCACTCAAAGCGTTTTCTTGGGATATCCTCCCAATCATAGAGGATACTTTTGTTATGACATCTCTCGTAACAAATTTTATATATCTCAACATGTGATTTTTTATGAGTCTCAATTTCCCTTTGCTAGGTTGCACTCTCCGTCCGCCTCATCATACACTTTACTTGATGATGGCCTCCTCCATATTGTGTCACACCAAATCTCAACTTCGACATAACCTTCTCTCTTTCCATCCAGTAAGCCCGTCACTGTGAATGTGTGCCCAAAATTTTTGTGTTTGTTGGATTCACGCTAGTTTGAAGACATCCGGTTTAATTTGAAAAACGGAGTCGCCATGCCATTTTGATTACTTCAAAACTTTGAAAAAAAGGTTTTATGGGTTCGGAGGTTAAGTTACCCCTTGGGAAGAACGGATCGTCGTTCATCCAAGGTGCCTTGCCGGAGCAAGTCTCCCAAGATCCCATTAATCGTGCTTGCTTGCGTGCTTTCTTGTGTGCATGTGTTTGATAATAAGGAGGGAATGTCCCAAGTCGTCTTCCGGACGTACAAACCATTTGTTGGTTGTCGCTCGGGATTTCTTGGATTTTATGTATTCGGGATTATGATCCCGCCCTCATCTTGGACTTGTGATCATCGCATTTTTTGGACCTTGGGACTTGCGTGATCGAGAGAATGACTCTCTTTGTAGTCAAAGATGAGGTTCTTTAGAAAAGGAGGGTCCTTAGCCCATCAATCCTACACTTTAAGATGGTCGAGCTCGTATAGATGCTTCATACTCATCTTAAGTGATAATCGGAGATATAGGGTTCAAAGGTGTCCCTTTTCTAAAGAGATTATGAAACCTTTATGGAAGGTACGATGTAAAGATAGGATCTTTTACATCGGTCCGTTCCGAGGTTACTAATGGGGAATGGGGGAATGTATGTAAAAATGACATTTTTGCAAATGATGCATTTGATTCAAAGAAATGATCTTTATTGCAAATGATGCATAAAGATATGATTTTTATGCAAATGATGCATTTTTATGAAGAAATTGGCATTCATTATGCAAATGATGCATAAAGATTGCATTTTGAAAAGCATATGATGCTAGTTTATGGTAAAGACATGATCTTTAAAGCAAATGATGCTTGGAAAAGGGATTTTGAATGCAAAGGATGCATTTTGATTGAAAAGATTTGATTTTTATATGCAAAGGATGCATAAAAATGACATTTTTATTGGAAAATGGGGGTTTTAGGTGCAAAGGATGCACCTTTATAGGGAAAGACTACATTTTTTATGACAAATGATGTCTAATGCATGCAAAATGGGAAGGGGGAATATAAAGATGTGATCTTTAATCTACCAAGTCCCAAGCAATATAAAGGCAATGCAATGAGCAATTTATAAAGCAATTAGGATGCAAGGTTAGGGCGTGCGAGGTTACCAATGGCTTCCTTCTTCTTTGGATGGAGCTAGGAGGAGAGGTTGATCTTGGATCTTCAAGGAGGAGGGAGGTAGCTTCTTGGCCTTCTTCTTCACCTTCTTGGACTTCCAGCAGCTTCTTGGGAGTATTTCTTCGTAATGTGAGTGATTGATGCCTTTTGTGGATGATCAAAATGGGTAGAGGAGGGCTCTATTTATAGGCAGTCTGGAAATCGCCAATGAGGCCGTGCGGCTAGGGACCTCAAGCTAATGCAGCCGTGCGGCATTATCCATTGTGACTCAGCATTTCTAGAACCATGCAAGGTGGCAAATTCTAGAAACTTCTTCCTAATTAAGAAAAACGTGTTTCTTAATTAGGAAGGCTCCTCCTCAGCCTTTAATTAATTTGGAACTGTTCCGGAATATTTCCGGAACACTAGGAAGGTCCGGGGAATTACCGGAAAACTTACCGAAATTGCCGGGAAATTTAACCGGAAGGCATGAGCCAGATTTGGGTACTTACAGAAGCCCCTCGGCAACGTCACTTGCAAGGCGAGTGGGGTTGTCGATAGAAAAGGATCCGATCTGGCGAATGCCGAGACGGATTGGGAGACCGAGGTGGTGTAAGTGCTCCAATTTGAGTTGGTAGCTTTTTCGTTAGGAAGTTAACGAAAGTTTTAACATTTCTAACATTTCTAACAAACCCTAACCTTTCTAACAAAGCAAGGGTAAAGTGGGCATTGCCATTTAAAGATAAACAAGGAAAGGAATCCTAAAAAGCAAAAGAAATGGAAAAACCCCGAATTGGTAAGTTGAAAAACAGTTTCAGTTTGAATTTTAAAGATTATTCCTCCTGTCCAAAAGCCAGCACTGTAGCAGATGAACAGTGCACGCCGACGAACATATCCGCGCGGACATCTTTGTAAATTTCAGAGGATTATAAATTGAACCCTCCTCTCTCAGTTTACATAACACAAATCACTCACGACAACGAAACTACGGCGAAATATAGAGAGAAAACAGTGGGAATCCTTAGATTGCCACCATTTTCTCTCCAATCTTTCCCAAATCTCACTCACTCACAAACACTTCAAATCACTCTCATACATACTCTCATACATACACCAATCCAAGCTCAAATCACCCTTTAGGAGGAGGATTAGAGAGAAAACATAGAGGACTTCATTGTTATCTACTTGTTTTCTCTTTAACCAACTCAAATCATCAACCCTAAACACCCTTAAACACTCTCATATTCAAGCCTTAAACACTCTCACATTCAAGCCTTCAAACAAAAAACACAAGGAAGAAAGGTATAACCTCCCTCTCCTTACCCTAAAATTCATCCATGCATGCATTTTCAAGCTACAAAATGTAGTTTATTCATCTTCTTGCTTTAGATCCAAGAAGATCACCATGGAAGTTCATCTCCATGGATGATCTTCTACAAGGATCTACATTATTTTCAAAGTGTTCTTACTTTCTTGCAAAGAAAACACATTTTCAAAACCCTAAAAATCATTTTCATACATCAAATCTCATTTTCAAAGAATAAAATTCCCTTCCCAAGCAAATGAAGTGCTTAGTCCTAATGTACCCCAAGGATGGTTTGATATAGTTGATTCACCACTAAAATGTCAAGTGATCACTAATCAAAACCTAGGGAAATGGGGACAAGCATGGATGCAAAACCCCCTTTAAAATCATATTTTCTCTCTTGAGAAGTTGCTGTCCAGTAGCAATTTTCTCAGACCTCAGTCCATGGTCTAATTTTTTGGACATAGATAAACTTGGAATTTGGTGTTGACTACAAAATACTTTTTGTATCCAACATCCAGATCTTTCCATACATATTTTTATTTTATTTTTTGAGTGAGTAAAACTCCTTTTTCAATTTTTCTTTTAGAGGCCAGTTCATCAGCTTCTGGAAATCCAGATTTCATATCTGAGATTTCCAGAAGGTTTTGACCCCTCAAATTACTTCAAAAATGGAAAGTTCCTTTGTAGAAAACCTATTTAGGGTGTTTTAAGCAACTTTCATTCTCGGACTTTCCCCAGATTCTGAGGTTTTGAAGCCTTTAAGTCCATTTCAAAGTCAAGAGTCAACTGCCTTTTTCATTCTGGCAGAATTGGTTTTCAACTTCCAAAAATCTTTTGAGTTACAAATCTCAACCCAAAAATCACCTAAAAAATCATGGGATCAGTTTAAAGCCTTAAAAAGAGTTCCCAATTTTTACTTACCTCAGTTTCAACTTATTTTGGCCAAAACACACACACACACACACACACACACAACAAAGGATTTTGAATGTTTGGAAGACTCGTTTTTACGAGGCGCGTCGGGTGCACACTAACGTCCTTCCCGGCGCGTAACATGACCTCCGAACCCAAATTTCTGATCTCGGGCATTTTTCAAAGTTTTGGCCCTTAAAATAAAAATGGCGTGGCGACTCCGTTTGATTTTCAAAAAAAAATCGGGTACATCACAGTGGCGACTCCGCTGGGGAATAACAAGTTTTATCTTTTCAAAAAAAAAAGAAAACTTTTGAGGGTCAAACTTCCGTCTCAACTTTTGAAAATCCTTTGCTTGTGTGTGTTGATTTTTGCACGTTTTCGTGTTTGTTTTTGGCCGCCTCGGGAAAGAGTCAAAATATTGACTGTCGGAAATAAAGTCCCTAATCGTCGGAATTTTTGTGTTTATGTGCTCATGTGTTCATAAAATTTTCAAAAAATTTTTTTAAAAAAAAAAATCATGCATCATGTCTCTTAAGACACATGCGAAAATCTCTATTTTACTCAGAAAAAGAAGATAGACTGCTTGCACACTACGCGCACGTTGACCGTACACTGCACACTACGTCCTTAACCCGGGGAAATCCTTGTCGCGGTCCGTTTGGTCTTATTACGCCTCTCGGATGAGCACAGGACTACCCAAACATCCCATGGAGCCTCGTGTCGACCATGCACTTGTCCGTGACACACTTCGTCCGAGACCCGGTTGGTTTTTAGTCTGGTATGTGTCATGCCCTGTCGGTGTATAGACCTTTCCTTTCAAGCCTTTGTCGGCATACCGACTCAATATCTTTCGGGTCCCTAATCAGTCGAAGCTCTGCCGGTTTCTCGCCGCAGACTTTGACCAAGATATTGACCGGCGCCTTGACTTCGGCTCGATCGGCACAAATTATACCCCGACTCCCAAAGCATGACACCGAGTCATCAAGGATTAACGATTATTCCATGCCTAATTACGACTTAACTGACGACAAGTCAAGATCAATTATGGACGCTCATCGGTCCAAAATCATGCCGACTTTTTGTCGAGCCTTCGGACACGATCTTGACTTTGACGTCAGCTTTGTCCATAATTTACATCGAATGCTCGTTAAGACTCGATAACCCGCCAGACTTTAGGATCGTTTTTCTTTTCGGTCGGTGGGACCCGCTTGCCCTATAGGACCTCGCCCGGGCCGTCCACCCCGGGAAGTCGAAATACAGGTGGAATACGAGGGGCTTATAGACGTAGTGATGGGGCCCACCGATCCAGGATCGAGTAGTTTGCGAAAAGAAGAGCAATCTTTTCCAACCGATTAGGTTAATAAAATACGTTTTAAGTAAACAAGAACAAATAATCGCATGTTGCATGAGCCCTGAGCCCAAACACCAACCTCGTTTCGCTTTCCCGAGTTTGAACCACACCCTTTTGTGCCTTCCACGTAAGCAAAGTTTGGATCAAGCCCCCGGGTCATCGTTTGTTCAGCTCAGTCATTCCGGAGTCAGATACGTCATCGGTTTCCTCCCTCGCTTCAGCTCAAAGTTTCGTAATGGCCAACTCAGAGGAGAACGGTGGGGACGTACAACTCCGCACCCCGAAAATCCGCAAAATGAAATCGATGTTGGGATAAGATGGTTCAGATCGCCGCTATTGGAAAGTGTCGGAACCTGTGGGCTAACAATTGTTCGCCACCCTAATGGAACCTTTACGATTGATGCGGAGATTGGAGCTAATTACCCTCCCGGACATGCCAACTACCATCAAATGCCCCGTTCCTTTCGTGTGGAACTACTAATGGGCCAAACATCCCCAAGCCTATCACTCACCCCCGCCTCTCGGCCGCATCGTATCGATCTTGGTCAACTTCCCCGGCGCCTCTCGGTTTTCACCTTTGGGTTTCAATCGGTCTTTCGCTTGCGGCTTGGAATGGGTCGGTTGCTACTCCAAAACCTCGGTCCGGCCCGGGCCATCGACCTGGAATTGGTCGATTCAAGGTACATCTCGGCCCTACGGCTCGATACTCCTCGATCCGATCTAGGTCAACCCGCCTGGTGCCTCTCAGGCCTCACCACCAGGATTGAATCAGCTGGCTTTCGCCTACAGCCTTGGAAGGGGCCGTCACTACTTCACAACATCGCCCGGCTCGGATCATCATCTCGAATGGGACAGTTCACTTCTCGTGCTCCATGGTTCGAGGGGGCCGGCTTGCTTCCTCCAATTCTCGAAGCACACTTGCCCCTATGATACCGCAAGATCACGTGGGCCACTGTGCTTTTATCACCACTTCATCGGGCTCTACCCCGCCCTCCGGTTGGGAAGTCCGACAAGGTCACATGCTCCTCATCAAATTCTCCACCCGGCCGTTACGCAAGCTGCTCCTCGCTCATCAAGTACGTATACACATTTCCCTTGCAGCCATGTTCCTCGGTGCGGTCAAGACACATTCAATCCTATTGTTACGATGCCTCAAACCTCATGTTTTCAAGCAGTTTACGGATCCGCACTCACCGCTCCCCGGTATCCACCCATTACGAGCCATATATCTTCATCTTCGGCAACCGCCAGGCCTTATGAGGAAGATTACGGTCACGCTTTTAATGCTCGACCGTCATTCCTCCCACCGCAGTACTTCCTACCGTGGTTTCGTTTGCTAATGCCAATCTTGTGGCGGGGTCATGCAATCCTAATGTTCCTATTGACTCGTCCAATGGATTATTGGTAGAACCAATTAAGAAGGTACAAGAAAAGCCTAGCAACGAGAGTATCGACGATCGCTCGACTCGGGCCATCTCACCATATCAATCTTGTGTATCTGACACGAATGAAGTTTACAAAAGGTCGAATCTCGACGATTACATTGATGATTACATCAAAAGGGTTCGTGCACGGGAAAAGACTACGAGTCTGAACATGTCTCGCCGCTATAAACCTTACCCTTCCAACACGGCTCCGACATCCGGTAAAGGAAAGAAGGCATTGTGTACAATTGACGGCCCCCAAAAGCAACCAAGAAATGGTGGTCCTTTAAGGCAACGAGAACGTTTTGATGATCTTGGGATGCCCATAGGCTTAATTTTCAAGGGCTTAGTAAGGGTAGGCCTTTTGGAGCCTCTCAAGGACTACCATCCAAGGAGCTCAAATGCACCTCTCGACATGAGTAAGCACTGCGCCTTCCATGATCATTATGGCCACACGACCGACAACTGCATAGTCTTGAAGAGAGCGGTTCAAAGGTTAATCGAAACGGGCAAGCTTGAGCGCCCCAATGGACCAAAACCGGCAAACCCCGTTCGTAATGGTGACCAAGTCAATGACCAAATCTCGAATCCCGAGGATTTGGGTGTTCCCTTAAGCAAAGTTTTAAATAGCTTGCTAGAGCAGGGTCTCCTCGAACCCATGAGAAACTATCAGCCCAAGGATCCCAAAATCCCTTTTGACACCACTAAGCATTGTGCTTTCCATCAGCATCACTGGCCATACGACCGACAACCTGCATGCCTTTGAGAAAGGCGATTCAGTGGATTAATTAAGAAGGGCAAACTCGAGCGCCTCGGCTGATCTCAACCCCGCCAATGATCATTTCCCAAACAACGCGAATGTAAACATGATTGAATTTTATGATTCAAACTCGTGAATTCAATGTACTCGACAAGCCGGATGATTTAGTCGCAACAAATGTTGAGAATGGATGGTTTGACCGCAACAAGCATGTGGCCATGGCAAAGCCGGATTTGGTGAAATGCTTTGAACTCTCGCCCTCCGATAAGTTCACGATCGACGCCAAGGTTAAATGGGATGATAATGATCGATGGCGTATTTGGCGTAAAGCAAGGATACAAGAAATCCGATGATTAGGAAGGAAGAGTTAGTCCTGGCTTTGGAAAACGCCCATAAGATTCATGAAGAACAAACACCTCGCTCATCAATGCTCTCCGCCGCCATGGAGTTCGTGTAATGCTTGAGGCGAATGGTTCCCTAGTCATGGTCGAAGATGAGACTTCGTAAATGCTGATTTCGGCCCCTTCATCCTATAACTCTCCATCCCACGGCCAACACCTCCCTCCATCCACATATGATCCCTTGCCAAGGACAATTCCTCTTCACCCTTTCCAAAGACTCAGCCATTAGGGCTCCATCGCCCTCGCCTCCTCGAACGAGTTGGGCTCCATCACACCTGTTCCTCAATTTCAGCAATACCGCCGCTTTATGCTCCAGCCTTCACATAATCGCTTGAGCTATGTGGCTATGTTCTCAAGCCTCTACACCCACCCGAATGCGATCATGAGTTGCTAAAAGAAAATTCGGATGCCACAAGTTTTCCGTTGTCGTCTACCGGACTTAGTGAATTCACCCGTCGGGCCACCTGCCTGCGGCCGTGTTTCCCTCTCGCGATAAGAGTCTTGTTGCGAGTTCCAAGAATCCTCGAATGTTCCCGTTGATCCCCATGTGGCAATATTGATAGAGCAAGTGAAACAAATGCAGGAGAAGCTTGATCTTATGATAAGTACTAGCACTCCTTTGACCCAAGATGTCGAACTGTGCAAAGAAATGATTCTGTCGCGCAAAATTCAAGTGCCCGAAGTGAGAGAATCCGATAGGACAACCCGCCCAGAGCACACTTGTCTAATGCCGCTTCCAAGCTTGAGAAAGGCCCGAAGACACAATCGCCTAGTATCACCCCTTTCACTCAAAACAACCAGCCGCATCGCCGAATCCTCCCAAACAGAGCCCAATACCCCTCAAGGTCCTCTCAGGTTCACTTCCTTCCATCAATATGCTCGCCGACAAAGTTCGTCCCCGTGACTTTTCCGACCCGTTTCTTTGGACAACTTGTGCTCGCCTTAGCTGCTCCATGGCCTCAAACTCCTCCACTCCCACCGTATCATGGGCACGTAACCGATCACCGCCTGGCCTCGCAGTAATGGAATCGAAGTTAACGTAAAGATGGAAAGCTCAAGCGTCTTGGCACCCAACAACAAAGAGTAGCTAGACTAGGGCGACCCATCCTTTAATATTAAAACAGTCTTTTAGTCAACCTTCGTAGGTTCTAGTACTTTCTTCGTTCAATCAAGTCCTCCTTGGACATTGTAGTTAATCTTAAGTTTTCTATAAAAGAGTCTTTTTCTTTTCTCGCTAGACTTGAGACATTATTTGCACACCTACATTACATTTAATGAAATGGTTTTATTTTAAATGATCACTCGCATCGCTCAACAAATAATCTCTGGGAAATGATTAAGATTTTAATTAATTGGTGCGAGAAAGTCAACTAATGCCCTCCCTATACACTTTCCTCACCTCACAAAGGCCTCCATCAAGCCATACACTTTCCAAAACATATCCCCATCATCACCTTGATCAAGTCAACGAAGGCGGCAACATCAAGGGACAACAAAAGGTCACTCAAAGACGGGAGATCGACCCCATATCGAAAAAAACAGGGGCTTGCCTCCGCCCCCCATGCATCAAGAAAGTTCAAGTAGAAGCTTGCCTTCGTCCTCAGTGCTCAAAAAAAACAAAAGCTTCAAAAAAAAAAAAAAACAAAAGCTTCAAAAAAAAAAAAAACAAAAGCTTCAAAAAAGAAAAAAAAGGCTTCAAAAAAAAAAAACAAAAGCTTCAAAAAAAAAAACAACAGCTTAAAAAAAAAAAGCTTCAAAAAAAAAAAAAAGCTTCAAAAAAAAATGAGGCCAAGGACCTAGCACCGCCGATCGAAGGTTTGACATATGGGCAAAATTAGAGCCCGAAGAACGGAAGTTGTCGACAACAAGGGAGCAAGCTTAAAGCAACGGCAAAAACATATCATAAGCCCTTAAGCTGCATCCAAAATCTTTCTCCCCCAATGAAGGACGACGATCAAGAAGCAACGGAATCGCTCAAAATGACTTGTCAAGGAATCACCTCAAGGCCCGCACCTTATCATCCAAACTTCCTATCCGATCCTTTTCACCAAAAGTACCACAAATGTTCATACCCCTTTTCTAAAGCCAAACACAGCTTCAAGCCCGAACTACGGCGACCCGAGCTCCTCACAATGAGGGGAACGTAGGCAACCAGAAATGGTCCGGTCATAAACACATTCAAATCCCATAAAATCCGGCCTCACCAATAGCCTCTCCTATACACGATCCCTCTTCACCATTCGCCAACTTCGACTCTTGGTATCAGTTGACTTTCTCCTCATGATTAATCAAAATGTTTGTTCATATCGAGATTAGGGGTTGAATAACCCGAACATTAATAAAGGGTTTTAAGCAATGTTGTGATCATTTTGAATAAAACATGTTTTCAGATGTCTCGACAAGTCTTCTTTTTCTACATTATAGGAAAAATAGAGCTAAACACTAATTTTCTCGTCGCCAGGGGCTTCCATACACTTTTACAAACCTTTCTATTCTTATGCTCTCTCAAAAGAATCAAACCCAAAGCGAGTTCTTTTGTGCCTTCGTCGAATGAGGCCATCAAATAATACAAATCGGGATTCGTCCCCACTTTTCGAAAATACGCCCCCGCAGTATACATTTCTAAATTGTCTTTTCTTTCGGTTGACTAATTGAATAAAGAAAATAATAAAGTAAATATGGAAGGATGGGTTGCCTCTTTTGCTACATGATAATTCAAGAACGTTGGTTCTTCACTCGCTACAAGATGGGTTGGGTCTCCGTTCGCATCGTCTACGGCCTACCAGGTTGAAGCCTCTCTAATTGTGTCGATTCACAGTCATGAGACCGAGGCTTTGCCAAGTTACTTCTTCCAAATCAAGACTTCGCAAATACATCTCTTCGACCAAGGCTCCACCAAGCAAGATGAGATTTGATCGCCATGTTGGTCATGGGCTAGTCAAGTGCGCTTCTTTGATGCCCAAGGACGAGGACGGAATTTTAACCAAGACCAGAAATTCATCATATTTCTATGGCTAATATTGGAACCCGAGTCCATAAAACTCCTTGTGCCAATCGAATGAGGTTTCGATGTTCATCCTTGGAAGATGTCAGGAATTTTGGTTTGACGATTGCCCTCAACCCCGATGGAACTTTCACGGTAGAAGAGGAAAAGGATCCCCATCCCTATCTTGGCCGGACAGACTACCACCACCTTCCTCACACTCTTCTCAACTCGCGAATCGCCCATCCTTTCACCTCGGCCCGATATACATTCACAGTTCGATGCAGGACGTCGTTTGGGGAAACAAATTGACTTCATCCGATTTGGGCAGTATGGTATGCCTCAAAGCAATCGGGCCAGCTCGGTATGTCACGCAGCTTGGTATGCCTCGCCAGGTTCGGCATGCATCGGGCCAGAGCTTCGTTACATCGGTTGAAATGCCTTGACAAAGAACCTGGGCTCAAGATATCCAATCCCCGGCACCGCACAAGCCTCACAAGATCCCTTCATGACCGTCTCAACGGGACAAAGAAACCCCAAATACGTACTCACTGGACCCATGCAGCCTAACGTGACCGATCGGTTCACGGCTCCTCGGCGGGGGCAAAATCGATGTACGGAATGTCTTCTCATGGTTGGGGTTACCTCGGAATACCACAGCAAATTGGAATCCCACCTCGCTTTGGAACCAATCTATCGTGGCCTTCGCAAAGAACAGCTTTGGAATGCTTCCACAGCCTGGTCCAGTGGCAACAAATCGAAGCCCTTCCTCGTAATGACGCTAGCTCGCCCGCTCCTCACACAGCCTTTCACAAATCCATTCCTCACTCAGCTTCGATGGGTTACCAAGCCTCCATCCCGGTTCATCGAATCACCAGGACCGCAGCATTCCCGGTCATGCACCTTCAACTATGCAATTCAACAATCGTGACAGCAGCCCCGCACTTAAGCCTACTTATGGGCCTCACTCCGGAAATCCGAGTTACCCGGCTACATCAAGACGCCTTCGCCCTCTTCGCCGGTTGAAAATCAACAACAAGTCGTGAGGTTCTATCCCTTTGCCCTGTGGTCCTACTCAAGCTCCCTGGGTGATTCGGGCCAAGGACAGGATTTTACCTATGTCCCAGATCGGCCGTTCCCTCCACCTCGTCTGCCGCCGCCGGTAGCTCCTCTCTCTAGCTCGCCGCTGGTTTGAATGCCATGGTTCCACTACAAGACCCTCATTTGGCTTGGTTCATGGAACGACACAAGGAAATGAAAGCACAGTATTGCTGAATTGATCGCTAAGAAGTCCGCTTTCCGACCAACGAACCCGACTCCTTTGTTCCCCACAAATTCGTGATGCCTAATTTGGATCTCTTTGATGGCACCGCATGCCCGAAAACCCATCTCGGACACGTATACCTTGGCAATGAAGGTCAAAAGGGGCGCCAATCGCCAGCTGGCCGACTATTTCGGTCTCTCTTTGAAGTCCAGTGCTCTAAAATGGTTCTTCCGCTTAAAATCCGAGGCCAGGGCTACATGGGACCGTACTACTAGCCAACTTGGAGTGGGAAGCAAATAGATTTGACTCGCAGACAACGGTGCGGCCCCGACGAGAACATCGGGGACTTTTACAAGCAAGATGGCAACTCCTCCTTTTGAAGAGGAACAACTAGACATCTTTCACCACGCCCGAAACCACATCCGAGGATCTCACTTAGCAATTTCCCGATCCGGATCTACGGGCAATGATCAATTCCGGGCTAAATTTGAGAGGGCTTACAATCGCAGCCGAGTTGTCGCACTCGCTACGGATACCGGGTTTCTTCCACCTCCAACACGACTCTGAAAAAGGGCAAAGGTGAGAACCGATCGAAAAGGGGACCCAATACAAGATCCAACAATCCATTCCCTAAAAAAAAAAAAGTAGTGTGAATATGATTGAAGCCACGAACAAGCCAAGTGCCGCTATGGCTAACAGTTCCCATATGGAAGACACTCTTCGAAGAGAGGATTCTAGTTTCATAGTCGGTATCAAAGATGGGTTTCTCCTTCATGACAACTTCATCTTTAAGGCTCTCACGTTGATCGATTGGCTCGGTACTTCATCGCATGTCGCCAAACCTTTAACTGGACCTCTCGTAGTGACGCTTTGTCAAACTCCGGGGCTTCATCAAATCATTCAGAGAAAGATTCCGTGGTTTTCGCCATGTCTTTTCAATGGAATGGGGCTTTATCAAGTCACACCTATCTTCGAAGAAAGGTCCGGTCACCTCAACAACTGTCTTGGAGTTTCAGCTTTAGAACTTGGCATATGGCAACTCCCTGCATCATCAAAAGTTGAGAATTGGGAATCTCCTCACATCAGCATTTCGTCAAATCACAACTAACCCAAACAAAAGAGGGTTCATTCATGTCAACATGCTTTGATTCTAGAGCCCGTCGCATCGCCTTCAAATGTCCGAGACCGAAAAGAAATTTCAATCGAGACCCGGGTTCAAATCCAACTTCATCCCAAGATCAAAATTGACCTCATCAATAACATGCAATTCAATCCGCGACTAAAGGATATCACCCCACCAGCTCAAAGCTTGTCCCAAACAGTCAACAACACATATATCCCCTCTCATCACCATGCATCCCCACAAAAATCTCCCCAGGGCTCATGTAGCATGCACAAAACTTGAATCAATAGGAAAAATCCTAAGTGATTGAAAATCATAAATCATAATTTCCCTGCCAAAAGCTTAGGCCAAGTGCATCTTCGAAAGCAAATAAATGCATCATCTCATAATCATTTTTGGTTCAATGCATGCATCCGCCATCATGAATGCCATATATGCATCTTCCTCTTCACTAACAAATGCAGGAATTCAAACGTAATCCCCCTTTTCGGCAAGGATGATCTTCACCAAAGACGACCTCAAATGGATGAAAACAGTCCCCAACATCCACAAACATATGAAGACCGCCTCCAGTGTCTACAAATCGGTCAGGGACGCCAAGCTCTCCAATACAATCCGGTCAGAGACGCCAAGCTCTCCAATACAATCAGGTCAAGGACGCCAAGTTCTCCAATACAAATCGGTCAGAGACGCCAAGTTCTCAAAACGCAAATCGGTCAAGGACACCAAGTCCTCCAATACAAATCAGGTCAAGGATGCCAAGTCAAATCGGTCAGAGACGCCAAGCTCTCCAATACAATCAGGTCAAGGACGCCAAGTTCTCCAATACAAATCGGTCAGAGACGCCAAGTTCTCAAAACTCAAATCGGTCAAGGACGCCAAGTCCTCCAATACAAATCAGGTCAAGGACGCCAAGTCAAATCGGTCAAGGACGCCAAGCTCTCCAATACAAATCGGTCAGGGACGCCAAGCTCTCCAATACAGTACGGTCGGAGACGCCAAGTTCTCAAAATGCAAATCGGTCAAAGATACCAAGGTCTCAAATACAGTACGGTCAGAGACGCCAAGTTCTCCAATACAAATCGGTCAGGGACGCCAAGTTCTCAAATACAAATCGGTCAGGGACGCCAAGTTCTCAAATACAATGCGATTAGAGACACCAAGTTCTCAAAAGCAAGAAGTCCCAATGTGAAGACAAGCTCAAAAACCTCTACAAGTTTGACGATCACCAAAGAAGATGCAGACTCAACCAAACTCCTCCTTCAGGTCAAAATGCCTCCAAAGACAAAGCAAATCGTCAGCGTAAACCGTCCCACGAATGGCAACCTAACAACTCTTCATCAACATCGCCGTAGCCTCGGCCTACGGGTAAGCACAAAGACAAAGGTATGAAAGTATATCTTAATCAACTACTTTTCTAAAAGAACATTATCATCAAATCTTAGGGCGACTTCCCAAAATAAAATAGTCAAACCTCAAATACTGTCAAACCATCAAAAACCATCCCCAGCTATTTTCGAACTACGACCGGCTTGATTCCCTCTTAAGGATACGTAGGTAGCCTATCATTTGGTCCAGTCACTCGACCAAAGACGGTCATCCTTTCCTTCGGCAGCAGACGTAAAACCGATCCCTTCAAATGAAGTCCACTAGAGGACCATCTATCCTAAAACATCAAAGGAAATCATTTCAAATCAAGGTTCGAGGCACCTAAAACGCCATCATCGAGGTTCGAGGCACCTAAGACGCCATCATCAAGGTTCGAGGCACCTAAGACGCCATCATCAAGGTTCAAGGCACCTAAAACGCCATCATCGAGGTTCGAGGCACCTAAGACGCCATCATCAAGGTTCGAGGCACCTAAGACGCCATCATCAAGGTTCGAGGCACCTAAGACGCCATCATCAAGGTTCAAGGCACCTAAGACGCCATCATTAAGGTTTGAGGCACCTAAAGCGCTATCACCCCGGTCACAACACTAGGAATGCGACAAATCGCAATCATCCCCTAATTCGATAAACCAAAACCATAGGGTGACTTCCCCAAAATAGTCAAGTCATAGGGTGACTTCCCCAAAACAGTCAGACCACAGGGCGACTTCCCTAAAATAGTCAAGTCATAGGGTGACTTCCCAAAAATAGTCAAAACCATAGGGTGACTTCCCAAAAATAGTCAGATCATAGGGCGACTTCCCCAAAATAGTCAAACCATAGGGTGACTTCCCAAAAATAGTCAAACCGTAGGGTGACTTCCCAAAAATAGTCAAATCGTAGGGCGACTTCCCAAAAACAGTCAAACCATAGGGTGACTTCCCAAAAATAGTCAGATCATAGGGTGACTTCCCAAAAATAGTCAGATCATAGGGTGACTTCCCAAAAATAGTCAGATCATAGGGCGACTTCCCAAAAATAGTCAGATCATAGGGTGACTTCCCAAAAATAGTCAGATCATAGGGTGACTTCCCAAAAATAGTCAGATCATAGGGTGACTTCCCAAAAATAGTCAAACCATAGGGCGACTTCCCAAAAATAGTCAAATCACAGGATGACTTCCAAAAAATAGTCCAATCTTAGGGTTAAAGACCCGAACTACGGCCGGCTTGATTCCCATTCGGGATACGTAGGTAGCCTATCGCTAGGTTCAGCCACCAGACCAAAATGGTCACTTTATCCCCAGCGGAGCAGATATACAACTCCAGCCATCAGACCGAAAATGGTCATTTCCTACCCCCAGCAGAGTTTCTTTCAGCAAACGACTGCAGAACTCATCAAGGTTCGAGGCACCTAAAATGCCATCATCCTGTGGTCAAAGACCCGAACTACGACCGGCTTGATTCCCATTTGGGATACGTAGGTAGCCTATCGTTAGGTTCAGCCACTCGATCACTTGATCATCCCGTCAAATATGGAGCCTTACTCTTATCGACGACCCCGCTTCCTTCGAAAGCACCGTCGCCGAGGGGCTACCGTAAGTGCTCCAATTTGAGTTGGTAGCTTTTCGTTAGGAAGTTAACGAAAGTTTTAACATTTCTAACATTTCTAACAAACCCTAACCTTTCTAACAAAGCAAGGGTAAAGTGGGCATTGCCATTTAAAGATAAACAAGGAAAGGAATCCTAAAAAGCAAAAGAAATGGAAAAACCCCGAATTGGTAAGTTGAAAAACAGGTTTGGTTTGAATTTTAAAGATTATTCCTCCTGCCCAAAAGCCAAGATCGTAGCAGTATGAACGGTGCACGCCGACGAACATATCCGCGCGGACATCTTTGTAAATTTCAGAGGATTATAAATTGAACCCTCCTCTCTCAGGTTACATAACACAAATCACTCACAAAGAACGAAACTGGCGAAATATAGAGAGAAAACGGTGGGAATCCTTAGATTGCCACCATTTTCTCTCCAATCTTTCCCAAATCTCACTCACTCACAAACACTTCAAATCACTCTCATACATACTCTCATACATACACCAATCCAAGCTCAAATCACCCTTTAGGAGGAGGATTAGAGAGAAAACATAGAGGACTTCATTGTTATCTACTTGTTTTCTCTTTAACCAACTCAAATCATCAACCCTAAACACCCTTAAACACTCTCATATTCAAGCCTTAAACACTCTCACATTCAAGCCTTCAAACAAAAAACACAAGGAAGAAAGGTATAACCTCCCTCTCCTTACCCTAAAATTCATCCATGCATGCATTTTCAAGCTACAAAATGTAGTTTATTCATCTTCTTGCTTTAGATCCAAGAAGATCACCATGGAAGTTCATCTCCATGGATGATCTTCTACAAGGATCTACATTATTTTCAAAGTGTTCTTACTTTCTTGCAAAGAAAACACATTTTCAAAACCCTAAAAATCATTTTCATACATCAAATCTCATTTTCAAAGGATAAAATTCCCCTTCCCAAGCAAATGAAGTGCTTAGTCCTAATGTACCCCAAGGATGGTTTGATATAGTTGATTCACCACTAAAATGTCAAGTGATCACTAATCAAAACCTAGGGAAATGGGGACAAGCATGGATGCAAAACCCCCTTTTAAATCATATTTTCTCTCTTGAGAAGTTGCTGTCCAGTAGCAATTTTCTCAGACCTCAGTCCATGGTCTAATTTCTTGGACATAGATAAACTTGGAATTTGGTGTTGACTACAAAATACTTTTTGTATCCAACATCCAGATCTTTCCATACATATTTTTATTTTATTTTTTGAGTGAGTAAAACTCCTTTTTTCAATTTTTCTTTTAGAGGCCAGTTCATCAGCTTCTGGAAATCCAGATTTCATATCTGAGATTTCCAGAAGGTTTTGACCCCTCAAATTACTTCAAAAATGGAAAGTTCCTTTGTAGAAACCCTATTTAGGGTGTTTTAAGCAACTTTCATTCTCGGACTTTCCCCAGATTCTGAGGTTTTGAAGCCTTTAAGTCCATTTCAAAGTCAAGAGTCAACTGCCTTTTTCATTCTGGCAGAATTGGTTTTCAACTTCCAAAAATCTTTTGAGTTACAAATCTCAACCCAAAAATCACCTAAAAAATCATGGGATCAGTTTAAAGCCTTAAAAAGAGTTCCCAATTTTTACTTACCTCAGTTTCAACTTATTTTGGCCAAAACACACACACACACACACACACACACAACAAAGGATTTTGAATGTTTGGAAGACTCGTTTTTACGAGGCGCGTCGGGTGCACACTAACGTCCTTCCCGGCGCGTAACATGACCTCCGAACCCAAATTTCTGATCTCGGGCATTTTTCAAAGTTTTGGCCCTTAAAATAAAAATGGCGTGGCGACTCCGTTTGATTTTCAAAAAAAAATCGGGTACATCACAGGTGGTCGAGTGGCTGAACCTCTTATGAAAGGCTACCTACGTATCCCGGAGGAATCAAGCCAGGCCGTAGTTCGGAGTAGATCCGCTGAGGAATGGAGAAGAGAAAACTGGTCTCTTGCTGGGGAAATAGAAGAGAGAATGACCTAAGAGGTCAAGCAATTGATCCTACTGGGGATATGCTAGAAGTGACCGAGGTGGTCGGATAACAAAGTCTCTTATGAGGGACTACTTCATCACTGAGGAGTGACGGAGGAACAGGGTGACCAAAGTGGTCGGATGGCTGGACCTTTTATGAAAGGCTACCTACGTATCCCGGAGGAATCAAGCCTTGATCATAGTTCAAGCATCACTAGATAGTTAGGAACGATGTCTAGGATCCTTGAGGGTTTTGACAATTAATGGAGGCTGTCACCTGAGGAAACTAGAGCTTACGTCACTATCGAGAAGATAGAGGTAGCTAA
This sequence comes from Adenophora triphylla var. japonica, assembly GCA_022495995.1. Taxonomy (NCBI): domain Eukaryota; kingdom Viridiplantae; phylum Streptophyta; class Magnoliopsida; order Asterales; family Campanulaceae; genus Adenophora; species Adenophora triphylla. The sequence goes on along the minus strand of JAFEMH010001262.1, from coordinate 132,733 downwards.
AGCTGGATGACGTTATTTCTTTATGACGGAAATAACGAAGACTAAAGCTTACGGCGCTATCTCTTTTTGACAGAGATAGAGGTAGCTAAAGCTAGAAGAACTTAAGTATACTTCACTATTCGTGATAGAGGTATCTTAAGTTAAGAAGAACTCGAGCATGCGTCACTATCCGGGATAGAGGTAGCTTAAGTTTAGAGAAACTTGAGCATACGTCACTATTCGGGATAGAGGTAGCTTAATTTTAGAGGAACTTGAGCATACGTCACTATTCGGGATAGAGGTAGCTTAAGTTAAGAGAACTTAGCATACGTCGCTATCCGGGATAGAGGTAAGCTCAGTTTAGAGTTTTGACAATTCGGAGGTTGTCACCTAGCATTATCCCGTTATAACGGAATTAACGGAGGCGACTGGGAAGAAATCTCAATTGCTTAAGAGATAAGGGATATCTTCTGAAAAAGAGGTTATCTTAGTTAAAAGATAACGGGAATTGCATGCCCAAGTGGAAGGTCCAGGGGCAGGATTGTAATTTTCTGCTCAGAGCGAATGAGGCCGCCCGGCATGAGATGGAGAAAAAGGAGCCGTACGGCTGGAAGCCTGATTTTTCCAGATTATTTAAAATCAGATTTGAACGGGCCATTGGCATTGTGTTGCCGCCCAAGAACGCAGAGAGAGAGAGAGAAGGAAGAGAAATTTCGAATTTCTTCAATTTCCTTTGCTTCCTTTGATTTGAGATGGATCCGGAGGGCAATCCTATACCGAGGCAAGCAAGAAGAAATATCTTCGCGGCCGCTCGGAGGAGAAGAAAGGAGCTCGTGCGAACGGAAAGAAAGTATGACTTTTTTACGCCTCCGTCGGAGCTTTACCCGGGGAGAAGAGAGCACAAATCGACGAACCCGTGTCCGGTTGGGGTAAGCATTCTTATTTGGCTCAATTCCGTCGATTTTGATTGAATTTTGAATGACTTAGGGCTTGACCCAAACTTAGGAATTTTCTAGGATTTTCCTAGGATTTTTGAATGATTTTGAGATATTGATGAATAACCTATGGGGCTAAGAACATGCAATGTGCAATTTGTTTGACAAAAATAATGGGAATGACCCACTTTTTTCTCGCAAATAAAGTAAGAATGAAAAATTGTCTAAAGTGAGACGGAGTTCTTGCATGTGCTAGAACTAGGTCAAAATTTTAATTATCAAGATTTTTGGAAGATGAAAAGGATTCATGCATGCCATTTTTGAAAGAATAATGCTTATGTGCAAAGAATTGTGAAAATTGTGATTTTGTGCTTTAGGAAAGCAATGGGACTTGACATGACGCGTTTCAAGTGATGAAAGACGTGTTTTTTTTTTCATGCAAATGATGCTAGAAAAACTTTTGTGAATGATTTTCTTTTGAAAATATGTGCACTTTTTTGAATATATGCATGCTTTTGAAAATGATGAAGGACTGACACATTTCTTTTGTGCTTTGCTTGTCTACAGGAGAACAAGTCTAGAGGACCATCAGAGATTGCAGTCAAGCTTTGGCAGAGGATGCCGGATTTCGAGAAGAATGGGGTGAACCCCAAGGATTTGGTGAGGGCTACCGGCCTGGATTCATTCGTCGAGGCTATCGGCAGGGGTGTTCATATCACCTCTAAGAGAAAGGGCTTGATCCAGGCCCTTTCTGAGTTCTGGTGGGATAGCACCCATAGCTTTCATCTGAGCTGGGGAGAGCTGACAGTGACTCCTGCCGATTTCACAGCTATTACTGGCCTACAGTTCACCGGGAGGCCCGTGACTTGGAGAGACCACATTACAGCCGAGGAGTTTCAGAATTTGGTTGGATTTGAGTTGATTCCCAAGGGGCTGGGTATGGAGACGCGGAATGTCGAGGTGGCAGTCCAGAACTGCATGCAGAACTTTGCTGCTAATGATGTGACTGCCCACCAGCTGGCTAGAGCTTTTGTGTGGTTGATGCTGTCGGTCACCATTTTTGCTAATTCTGGGACACTGGCCATGACTTGCCTCCTCGACTCTTTGGTTGATGTGGATGGGATAGGGACGGTCTCTTGGGGAGAGGCCGGATTGGCGGAGTTGTACTTCTCCTTGGACATGTACAGCCGTAACAAGGCTGCTTCGATGGACTGTTTCTCATTTGCCCTTGAGGTAGTCTCTCTTTCTTTTCTCTTTTCTCTTTTCTGTCTTGAGACTTTTATGAGAGAGAGAATGACCTTTTTGATGTTTTGAACATGCAGGCCTGGTTCTGCGAGGTGATCGGGTTCTTTCCTTGGAACCAACAGAGTGATATCACCATTTTCCCTGCTATGGTTCGCTGGAGGGGAGATGCGAGGGATAAATTCACGGGGAAGACCCGGATCACCTTCGACTACAAAATGGTGAGGCCGGTCATCAACAGGGACGGGCCTGACGGAGTGGACTTCTACCCTTGGGGCAGGTATCCGGAGATTTTGCTGGGAGATGCCATTGAGGCGACGAGGCAGAGGAGATGGCTCACTGGGCTGACATGTGATGTCATATATTTGGGGGACCGTTTCTCGAGGCAGCATGGCCATGTCCCTCCATTGGACGCCATTACTCCTCAGGATCCTCCAAAGACGGATGCCGCAGCCCCTGTGGATTGGCCAGAGATGAGATTGAGAGATACCAGGGAGGTATAGCTGCAGAGGAGTATTTCGACATGGGTACCCCCTACGCTGTGTTTGTGGAGCAGCGACTGAGGACGCCACAGAAGCTAGTGAAGCTGGCGGTCACTCAGGGATATGGGGAGGATGAGCCTACTGACCCGCCGATCCCTCCTGCGCATCTGTCCTACGTGGTCCATGGAGTACCGAGGAGATTGAGGATACCTGTCCCCGACGCTAGGGAGCCCCAAGACACCTTGCCGCCCGACAAAGATTATAAGTATACTTTTAGGGTCTTTCCCTTTTCAGCTTTCTTTGCTTTTTTGCAAATTTGAGATTTTCTGAGATTTTTCTGAGATTTTTCTCTTCTTTTCTCAGGTTCCAGCTCGCACTTATGATAGGCTGGTCAGGCAGAATAAGGGCTGGAAGGACATGTGCCGGTCCCTTCTGAGAAAGCTAGCCTGCGCTTCAAAGGCAGCAGCGGATGCACAGGAGCCCGGGCGCAAGAGACGGCATGTCGGGGGCACAGCGTCTACCTCATCGGCCTCGGAGTACTCTTCCAAAGGCCATGCCTCGGGCGGGGACCCAACGCTGACATTCTGGAGCAGCTGGCTGAGTACGGGCACGATAATGTCCATTTGTCTGACGTGAGCGACCAGGAGGACTTGATGAGGGAGGCTAGCATCTACGAGCTGAGCAGTGATGAGGAGGAGGAAGAATCGGAGGCCTAGGAGGTCTCTAGAATAGATTTGGAACAAAAACAAACAATGGACAAGATTTATGCACACTTTGTTTATTTTTTGCTTTATTCTGGCGCCGATGGGGCGAAGACATTGTATTTATGCTTTATTTACTTTTCTAATTCATGCTTTTTAAATTTGCATATTATCTGAGCCTTGGGGTGATTTTTTGCTTGGAATCGGGCCAAACTGGGCCAAAATGATTTATAATGGTGTATAAATGCTTGAATGGCTTCGGATATGTTTTTGTACAGGTTTTGGTTGAAAAAGTGGGGTGAAAAACTCTCTTGGGCAGCAACTTGGTTGCTGCAGAATTTTTCTCGAGATGGCTAATGTAGCCGTGCGGTTTTGTCCAGAGGGCAAATGAAGCCGTGCGGCTCACGCCCGTCTCGAACCGGTTATTTTCTCGAATAAAAGCAAGGCTTGGCCATTTCATTTCATTTTCAACTTAGACTTGTCCCAATTGTTCCTGCAGCACATTTTGGACCTAAAAGCACCACCTTTGGTCATTTTGCGATGGAGAAGCCCGTTAGATTGCAAAGGGGGAAGCGAGACCGTTTTCTCGTCCGATCTTCAATCTTGGGTGAGACACAACTTCCAATCTCATAGGGGGCTGCTTGATTCTTCCTTCAAGATCAAGTCTTTATGGCATTTGAGGGATCTCCCGCCCGATTGGGACCTTTTGAGAGCCGCAAAGCAAAGTTCGGGACGTCCGGAGACATGTTTATCGCTTTTCTTATAACGAGATTGTCCCGATGCATGAAGACTTCCAAGCCTTGATTGGGGGTCCCGAGATTGAGGCTATATCTATTCCGCTCGCTGGCCTGGAGAGCGTGCTTAGGTGGCGGTAAAGCTTGCATCTTTTCTCGCAGATTCCTTTGGGGGAGGCCGAGAGGATGATGGTAGCCCGGACAGGATTGACCTTTACGATATCCCGGGCGGAGTTTGGGTCTCCAGATATGGCCGCGACCACGGTGACTATGGACGCATTTATCCTTTGCGTATTCTCTCGCTCCGTTCACCGCCGAGTCCGTGGGGATCTGTCATAGTGGTCTCTTGGACATGGTTAGAGACTCGCAAGGCCGGGAAGGATATTGTCCCGCCGGTTTTGGGAGAGACACTTCATGGGATTGACAGGATGGCTCGGGAGACCATTTCATGAGATCCGGGAGTCCGGCCGTGCCGACCTTATGGCTGCAGGAGAGGCTCGGGCTTTGCCGTGGGCTTTGCCGACTCGGTGCCCTTAGGTGATTTCTCGAGAGAGGTGCACCGAGGCAACAGACCAGAATAGCTGGGAGCCGACGATGGCTAGGCTATCTACTTCGGACATCCGTTGGTGGATACCTCATTGGAGGTTGCGCACCAGAGGATATTTCAGGAGTCCTATCTGTGAGGGTTCCAGGATTCTCGCCGGTCATCCTTCTACATACCCCGCTTAGTATCCCGAGCGAGTTTGGGGCTTTACAGAGCCATTGAGTGATTGGGAGGACATCCTGACCATGGAGGTGGTGTCATTGGATATGAGGGATCCAAATGCCTTCTCTTTCTTCTCGAGGGCTTGGACATACACCGCTTTCCTACCTGTGGCTATCTTCAGGAGCAGGAAGAGTACCATCTTGACCACTGTCTACTTGGACTGGTACGAGAGGGAGATGGGAGCGAATCAGGTCATATTTGAGGAGAGACGTCAAGCTTTATTGGGGGCTGACTGTGACTCGAGCAGGACTCTGAGGGAGACTGAGGCTAAGGCGAGTCGCCATAACCAGTCAGGTGACTTGGTCAGAGACATGGAGGCTCGGTACAAGAGGTTGTCCGAGGTCGTTCCTTTGACTGAGGCTCAGAGGGAGGAAGTGCGTACTCGTGCTCGGGTAGAGAGAGCACTTATTGACACGGGTTTGGTAGAGGCTCCAGTGAGGATACCGGAGGTCGGGATGAGGGATACCGACATCATAGATAAAAAGAGGAAGAAGACTCGACGGGGCCGAGGAAAAGGGAAAAAGACCAAAGAAGACTCAGCGAATGACGACTGACAGATCTTTTCTTAGGATCCTCTTATTGCCATTTTGCAAACACATTAGTTTATTTAGGCATTTTATTGTATTTTAGATCTTTGTAGCAGGTTAGCAGAGTCAAGAGGTAGACCGTGCTTGAACTCATCAAGAAGTTTTTAACTTGTAATGAACAAGAAATATTATTTTAGAAATTAATCGAGACACATTTCATGGAAATTCAAATGTCTTATTTATTGGGACCCGTTTTATGAAAACTGAAATACCCTTTATTATTTAGGACGCACTTCATGGAAGCTTGATTGTCCTTTTTATTGTTTAGACCGAACCATATATGGCTGCCTACGTTCCCCTTTTACAAGAAAGACTAAGGGGCTCAGGTCTTCGTAGTTCATTCTGGTGAACTATATATATATTTTTTTATGTGCAGCCCTGTTTTTTGCCTAGACCGCCCTTTTTGGGTTTTCAGCCTAGCTGGGCATTACTCTTTTTGCACTAAGATTTTTTATGTGCAACCCTGTCTTTTGCCTAGACCGCCCTTTTTGGGGTTTTCGGCCCTAGCCGGGTATTACTCTTTTTGCACTTTTTTTTTTTTTATTTATTTATTTTTTCTTTTAGACATAGTATCTTTTGAGCTTATCACCGTTGGTTTGGGTGGACAAAGGGATTGCCGTCCAGCTCGCAAGCTTCATGGCTCCTCCCAGATAGTATCTTACGCACCACATAAGGGCCGTTCCAAACGGGTTCCCATTTTCCCAGGGGTTGTCTCGGTAGGGGGCTTCACTTTCAAAACTAAGTCACCCTCTTTGATGTCTCTCGGCCTTGACCTTTTATCAAACGCTCGCCATCCGCCTCTGGTAGGCTCGGGTGTGTTCCATGGCTTTTAGCCTTCTCTCGTCAAGCGGGGCTAACTCATCATGCCAGTGCGCAACCATTCTACTTCATTGACACTGCTTTCCAGGAGGACCCTTATTGACGGGATTTCCATCTCCACTGGTAACACCGTTTCCATCCCGTAGGTTAAGGCAAAAGGAGTTTCTCCCGTAGCCGTTTCCGACAGACGTTCTGTAGCCCCAAAGTGCCAGGTGCAGCTTTTTGGGCCAATCACGACCACGGGTGGCCATCTTCCGGATGATTCGTTCGAGCGTCTTATTAGCAGCTTCCACGGCTCCATTAGTCTGAGGTCTGTACGGAGATGACTTGTGGCGAGTGATCCTGACTCCGACAAAGAACCTATCGCAGCCCCCTTCAAAGTGCGACCCATTATCGGAAATGATCTCGTTGGGCACTCCATATCTGCACATTATGTTTTCTTTGATGAATTGTGCCACTTTTCTGGAAGTGAGGACCTTATAAGACTTGGCCTCTACCCACTTGGTGAAGTAGTCGATGGCTACTAGCACAAATTCATGTCCATTGCTTCCTGCCGGGGCTATTTTCCCTATCACGTCAATACCCCAAGTTGCAAACGGCCAAGGAGTCATCATGCAGTACATGTCATGAGGCGGGAGATGGTTGAGGTTGGCAAACCGCTAGCACTTGTCGCATGCTCGGATGTGCTGGACACAGTCTGTTTCCATGGAAATCCAAAGTAGTAACCCATTACGAGGATCACTTGCATCGGGGCTCGGCATTCATATGAGGACCGCAGGGGACCATTGTGGACTTCAGTCATCAATTCTTTGGCCTTTTCTTGAGTGACGCACAAGAGGAGTGGTCCTTGGTATCGCTTCTTGTATAGGTTGCCTCCTAGAATGACATAATGGGAGGCCAACCTTTTCAGGGCTTGCAAGCTCTTGGCTCTGACACCATCTTTTGGTCTACCTTATTTGTCTCTGAAAGCTGACTCTCCATCTTTGAGGAACTGGTAAATTTGATCGTACCAGGGTTCCTTTATAGGCTCGGGTCCTGTGTCTATTTCGCAATGTAAGTCAGGGCTTCTTCTACCCACTCTGAAGGGTTTTATGGATTTTCCCTCAGGGATCTCTACCAATGAGGCTAGAGTAGCTAGGGCATCTGCAAATATGTTCTTTTCCCTTGGCAAGTAGGGGAAGGTCACTTCTCCGGCTGTCAGTCCAACTCCTCCATATGGGCATGATACCACCGCAGGTTAGGGTCCACAGATCTTCCACTTGTTGGAAACCTGGTTGATGATCGGGGCTGAGTCTCCGTAAACTTCTAGCTCCTTGACATTCCTTTCTAAGGCAGCTTCCAAACCGGCAATGCAGGCTTCATACTCGGCAACATTGTTCGTGGCGGGAAGTTCAACTTGAGGGCTATGGGTGTATGCTCATCTTTTGGATCGACTCAAGAGCATCCCGATACCGTTTCCTCTTTTGTTAGCGGCTCCGTCAAAGAACAATTGCCATCGGTTTTCGTGCTCGACCGCAAAGATCCCTTCATCTCGGGAATTGGGGTTCAGCCCTCTCGTCTCCATTACTCGGGAAAGTTTGCCAGGTGGTCTCGATAACGCTTGACCCTTGATGGCCTTTCTGGTCACATAGTTGATGTCGTACTCTGCTAAGAAGAAGGACCACTTTGCTAGACGCATCGAGAGGGAAGGCTTATCAAAGATGTATTTGATGGAGTCCATTCTTGAGACCAAATTCACAGGGTGGGCTTGCATATAATGCTTCAACTTGCCGACTACCTGCACGATCCTACGCACAGTCTTTTCACATGCTGAGTAATTGAGCTCACTTCCCTGCAGCTTCCGGCTGACAATGTAAATGGCGTTTTCTATCCGAGAGTCTTTCTTCTCCTGAGCAAGCATAGCCCCAACTGCCGTATCAGTGATAGTGAGATAGAGCAGAAGACGCTACTGACTCTGGACCCTACATTACTTATTGACTCGAGGGTGGCTTGACAAGGGTTGGACCGGGATCTCACTCATTCTTGCTGTTGCCCTGGGGAGTAGCAGTCTTGTCAGCGTTCTTCAGAAAGTTGGAGACTTCAAATTGATCAAAAACTTGCCGGAAATCATTGGGATGTGCCGGTACCGTGGAAAGATAGTGAGGGGAGCTAGAGTAGCTTGATGCAATCTCTCGGTGAGCTCGTCCGTGATAATCGGGCTCATTGACTCAAGAGTACGGCTCATCTTATCAATGCACCGCTGATAACTCATTTTTTCTTTACCGATCTTGGACACCACGACCTTGTCGGTGCAGCCAAGTGGAGGGTTGGCCTAAATAATGCCGATGAAATCTTCTTCGAGAGGGATCTTAATTCTTTCTTGACCGGCTACGTATTCAATAGGCTTTACGTGATTACGCTTCTAGATCTGCTAGCTTCTCATTGAACTTTACGATGGCCACAAATTCAGCACTTTGCTTCAAGAGGATCACTGTTCATGGGGGTATCAGCCGGACTGTGCTTTGAATGATAGGTTCCTTGGCGGGTACGTTTGGCATAGCCGACATAATAATCGAACTTGCCGGAAGGCTCCCTAGAGTTCCGACGCTCTTGTCTCCTGGCTTCATACCTTTCTTTTTAGCTTCTGTTGTGTGGACTTTCTCTTCTTCTTCTTTCTCGAAGGAGCGTCTTCATTAATCCATTCTTGATACTCATACTCCAGACAGTCCTCACAGTCGCATACATCATACCATATGTGAGGCTTGGGCTGAACTGGGATGGCCTCTCCGACTACTTGGTCATTACCATTGTTGACTACCATGTTGGCCATTTTGATACTGAAAAGCTGGCAAAACTGAGGATTACGCGAACCTGTTCGAGAATTCCGCGCTAACAAGTTGTCGACCCGGTGTTCTCACCCACTTCTTTCTCGCTGCGGGAAAGGGATAGGAAAGGTTTAGACTCGGGGTAGGTGTTTAGGCTGAAGGCTCAGGCAATATGCAAATTAGAATCTTCCGGTTACTTAAAATGTGTCTTTTATTAATATCTATTTGGTTGGAAAAGGGGGTTTGCCCTTCTTTTTCGTAACTACTCTAGATCCTGGATCAGTGGGTTCCGTCACTACGTCTATAAGCCCCTCGTATTCCACCTGTATTTCGACCTCCCAGGGTGGACAGCCCTGGGCGAGGGTCCTATAGGGCACGCGGATCCCACCGACCGAGAGTAAAGAACGCTCCTAACGGGTCTAGCGGGTCATAGGAACTTTCAACGCACGAGCGATGCGGATTATAGTCAAGGCAATACCGGGAAAGTCTCGTCTTTCTGCCTTGATAGGATTTTGGCAAATTTTCGCTTGAGCGAATGACGTTTTGACTTTCGGTAGTGTCTGAGAAGATAATAGGCATGGGTCGGGCGGCAAAAGCCGGATGACACAGTGTCACATTGAACTTCGTTGCATACGCCGGGCGTGAGTTAGAATCGAAGTCAATGCCGGGTCAAGATCTTGCCAATTTTTCCTTGTCGGAATTTTAGCAGAGCTTCGCTTGAGCGAAAGATCTTTTGATTTGTTGGCAAAGACTCGGTCTTGACTCTTGCGCATTCCGTGCAGGTCAAGGTCAATAGTCAATGTCGGAGTCGAGATCTCGCCAATTTTTCCTTGTCGGAATTTTGGCAGAGTTCTTCTTCCGTTATGAACTAAGGCTTGACCTTTACGAGGGTATGCAACTGGGCTATATGACACGGACTAGACCAAAACCAACCAAAAGTCACGGTTTTTTGAAACGTGTGACACGGACTGTGCATTGGTCGACACCGGCCGCCATGGGGAAGTTGGGATGATTCCGTGCGCGCCCAGAGCATCGTAAGGTCAGTCCGTGATCACTGGAACCACCCTCGGGTTTGAAGGACGTGCGTGCAAAAGTGTACAGGATATATCAGGTGCGCGTAGTGTGCGGTCTCCTAAAAATGTTCCTTTTTGAGTTAAAACAGAGATTTTCAGAAATGTGTTTTAAAGGAATGATTTTCGGGACGGGGAAAATGCAACACATAAGCACGTAAATTTTCTGGGAGCCCTGGCCATGGAGCCGAGTAGCCCCAAGCTGCTAGGACTGCCAGATTAACCTCAATTTTTCCTGGTGGAATTGCCACTGAGGTCGCCCGGTCAGAATCCAGGGAGGATTGAGCCGTACGACTGCATGGATCAATTTTCCAGGTTCCACTCCTTTTGCTATTTTTCGGGTTGTTTCCCGTTCAAAGTATGCACAGATTCCAAGATGCAAATGATGCAATGCATGGTAAAGAAAGCAAGCATGATTAATGAAATCGGCGACGGGAGTCTAACCCGCTCAAAGGGAAAAGCTTTCTATTTTTTTTTTCGAAAAGTGATACCGGTACGTGGGATTGTTAAACCACCGGTTATCCCAACTCCCACGTCAGGGAGTGTACAGGAAGGGTAAGTGGTTTCCACCTATATACCGAGTATCGATTTTTGTTTTGAAAATAAAAGCTTTTCTCCTTTGGGATGCTCCCCAGCGGAGTCGCCAAACTGTGGATGTGTGCCCAAAATTTTTGTGTTTGTTGGATTCACGCTAGTTTGAAGACATCTGGTTTAATTTGAAAAACGGAGTCGCCACGCCATTTTGATTACCTCAAAACTTTGAAAAAAAGGTTTTATGGGTTCGGAGGTTAAGTTACCCCTTGGGAAGAACGGATCGTCGTTCACCCAAGGTGCCTTGCCGGAGCAAGTCTCCCAAGATCCCATTAATCGTGCTTGCTTGCGTGCTTTCTTGTGTGCATGTGTTTGATAATAAGGAGGGAATGTCCCAAGTCGTCTTCCGGACGTACAAACCATTTGTTGGTTGTCGCTCGGGATTTCTTGGATTTTATGTATTCGGGATTATGATCCCGCCCTCATCTTGGACTTGTGATCATCGCATTTTTTGGACCTTGGGACTTGCGTGATCGAGAGAATGACTCTCTTTGTAGTCAAAGATGAGGTTATTTAGAAAAGGAGGGTCCTTAGCCCATCAATCCTACACTTTAAGATGGTCGAGCTCGTATAGATGCTTCATACTCATCTTAAGTGATAATCGGAGATATAGGGTTCAAAGGTGTCCCTTTTCTAAAGAGATTATGAAACCTTTATGGAAGGTACGATGTAAAGATAGGATCTTTTACATCGGTCAGTTCCGAGATTACTAATGGGGAATGGGGGAATGTATGTAAAAATGACATTTTTAATGAAAAGATGACATTTTTGGGTTGCAAATGATGCATTTGATTCAAAGAAATGATCTTTATTGCAAATGATGCATAAATATATGATTTTTATGCAAATGATGCATTTTTATGAAGAAATTGGCATTCATTATGCAAATGATGCATAAAGATTGCATTTTGAAAAGCATATGATGCTAGTTTATGGTAAAGACATGATCTTTAAAGCAAATGATGCTTGGAAAAGGGATTTTGAATGCAAAGGATGCATTTTGATTGAAAAGATTTGATTTTTATATGCAAAGGATGCACTTAAATGACATTTTTATTGGAAAATGGGGGGTTTTAGGTGCAAAGGATGCACCTTTATAGGGAAAGACTACATTTTTTATGACAAATGATGTCTAATGCATGCAAAATGGGAAGGGGGAATATAAAGATGTGATCTTTAATCTACCAAGTCCCAAGCAATATAAAGGCAATGCAATGAGCAATTTATAAAGCAATTAGGATGCAAGGTTAGGGCGTGCGAGGTTACCAATGGCTTCCTTCTTCTTTGGATGGAGCTAGGAGGAGAGGTTGATCTTGGATCTTCAAGGAGGAGGGAGGTAGCTTCTTGGCCTTCTTCTTCACCTTCTTGGACTTCCAGCAGCTTCTTGGGAGTATTTCTTCGTAATGTGAGTGATTGATGCCTTTTGTGGATGATCAAAATGGGTAGAGGAGGGCTCTATTTATAGGCAGTCTGGAAATCGCCAATGAGGCCGTGCGGCTAGGGACCTCAAGCTAATGCAGCCGTGCGGCATTATCCATTGTGACTCAGCATTTCTAGAACCATGCAAGGTGGCAAATTCTAGAAACTTCTTCCTAATTAAGAAAAACGTGTTTCTTAATTAGGAAGGCTCCTCCTCAGCCTTTAATTAATTTGGAACTGTTCCGGAATATTTTCGGAACACTAGGAAGGTCCGGGGAATTACCGGAAAACTTACCGAAATTGCCGGGAAATTTAACCGGAAGGCATGAGCCAGATTTGGGTACTTACAGTCACTACTCCTACTGTGACTACTGTCGTTTCTCCACCTACCTCACCTACGGCATCACAACCTGCTCCCATCCGTACTGCTCCTCCTCTTCCACCCTCTCGGTCAATGACCACTCGAAGCATGCACGGGATCTCTAAACCTACACAACTCTTTAATCTATCTACTACAATCACTCCCTCTCCTCTTCCAAAGAATCCTAAAGATGCTCTTCTTGACCCAAATTGGAAATACGCTATGCATGATGAGTACAAAGCTCTAAATATCGGGTCGGGTTGGGTTGAGTCGGGTTAAAGCGGGTAACGGGTGAGACGAGTAATACCTATTACAACCCATTTAATATATGGGTCGAATGAGGCGGGTCGACTCGGATAACCCGATAAGCCCAACTTTTTTTTCTTTTGAATTACTCGGCTAGGAAAAATAATTTTCAAAAATAAGTTAATTTCTTTGACCCAACGGTGGGGGTGTGATGGGGGCAGGGGGTGGTAGTAGTTAGTGGGGTGGGGGTGGGGGTGGGGCGGGGGTAGGGGTGGATAGGGTGGCATGGGGCTAGGGTGGGTAAAAATAAATTTAAAATGTTTTAAAAAAAAATTTGACCCCAAAGGGGGTGGGTAGGGTGGGGTGGAAATTTGGTATGGGTAAAAATAAATTTAAAATGTTAATTTTTTTTTGCCCAAGGGGGGGTGGGGGCGAGGTTGGGTGTAGGGTCAAATTTGGATAAAAAAAATTTAAAATGTTAAAAAATTTTTTTGACCCCAAGGGGGGGTGGGTGGGTGGGCGGGGGGGGGGGGGGGTAGGGGTAGGAGGTGGGGGGAGGGCGGGGGCTGGGTGGGTAAAAATAAATTTAAAATGTTTAAATTTTTTTTTGACCCGACGGGGGGGAGGGGGTGTAGGGGTGGGGGTTGTTAAAAAATTAAAATGATTAATTTTTTTTTGAAAACCCGTTCGGGGGGGGGATAGGGGTGGGGTGGGTGGGGGGTTGTTAAAAATAATTTAAATGATTAAATTTTTTTTTATCCGACGGGGGTGGGGGGTAGGGGGTGGGGGTAAATGTTTCAATCCTTGTTACAGCGGGTTGAGACGGGTTGACGAGTTGACCCGCTTTAACCCGCTAAATTTAATTGGTTAAAGTGGGTAACTCGTTTCAACCCGAAATTGTTAATGAGTTGGGTCGGGTCGGGTAATTAGCGAGTTGAGTTGAGCGGGTTCTTGGGTAATGAGTAAAAATTGACAGGCCTAGCTCTAATTAAAAATAAGACGTGGGAGTTGGTACCCCGTCCTACTAATGTGAATATTGTACGTTCCATGTGGATTTTCCGTCATAAAATCTTATCTAATGGTGGTTTTGAGAGGCACAAAGCCCGTCTTGTTGCAGATGGCAGGTCACAACAGGTTGACATAGATTGTGATGATACTTTCAGCCCGATTGTCAAATCGGTCACTATCCGGACTGTTCTCAGTATGGCCATTTCTAAATCTTGGCCTATAAACCGGTTAGGCCTCAAAAATGCTTTCCTCCGTGGTCATCTCCAAGAAATCGTTTACATGCACCAACCTGTGAGTACCCCGATCCGAACCCATGATTTGGATCCACTTTGATTATATTTTGGGCTAATATAATTGCTAAAGGCAATATCTAGTCCAAAAATCCCAGCAGCCCATCAGTCCATTGGGCCTGCCAAGCTTTCGGCCCAATATGGCCAAAAAGAGTACGCTGTCGTCCGACAAGGGCCACTAAGGCGGTTTAACTGCCTATGTCGTGCGACATAAGACGCCCCATCAGGATGCCTATAAATACAAGGCATGGCTGATCATTTTGTAAAGGAGGCAAGGAAGAGAGCCAAAGTAAGGATAAAATTCTGAGAGCAAAATAGGGGGAAACTCTTGCCAAATAGAGTCTCTCTCTCTCTCTCTCTTATACACACACACTCACCTCTCTCCTCACACATACACACTTCAAGGTTAAGACTCCAAGAAGCTTCCTTTGTTGGTGATTGAAGGGGTAAACACCATACTATTGGTGATTCTACCTTGTGGACTACAATAGGTAGCCACTAAACCTTTCTCCCTCTTTTAATAAAGTCATTAAATATACCTTGCATGCATACTTGCTTTCATACCATGTAAAAATTGGGATTTTGCATGATAAAGTTGGTGTAGGAGTGAATCTTCAATATTCACTTCTCCCCACCTCAGATCTGGACATTTGGTGGTACACACACCAATAAAGTTTCAATCTTTGCCTAGCTATATTGGGTTAGGAAGTGATGGCTACTTCAAAGAGGCCATAAAACATGTGATTTATCACATTTGGTCACTAAAGCCATGTGATCTTCCCATAATACCCATATTATAGTATTATATTACTATCTACAGTCAATAAATATGCTTGGTTTGCTTGGGGAACAAAGGAGGAACCAAACAGACTGAAGGGCACTGAAACAGGCTCCCCATGTCGTGCGACATAGGTCTCCATGGAGATCCTGTGTCATACGACATGGGATTCCCGTAAGGCCGCAATGCCATTCTTGGACCTCGATCCGCTAGGTTTATCCCCTTTGTGACTCAAAGCCTACCTAAGCATTTTCTGGCTTATAAGCCACTATTTGGGTGCCTAAACTCAGTTTGGGTGCAACCTATTTGATGGAAGAGGATCGCCGTATGACATAGACGATATCAAAGGCTCTATGTCATATGACATCCGTGTCGACAAAGTCTATCGTGACTTTGTTCACTCCCGTCAATCCCAAACTGAATTTTAGACCTTCAAATAGTGTCTTTACTGAGTTGAATAAATGTCATTTCATTTACAGAAACTGCTTGGTCTTTGTAATAGGACAATCTGACCAAGAGACATTATGTCGTGCGACAACCTCTGCCTAGGAGGTCCTGTGTCGGACGACATGGGAAGTCTCTGGGCAGATTTTCTTACCTTCTGCCTTGTTATGATAATCATAATATTTAAAAGGGTGTGGTCCCCCTCTTATGGCTCACAAGTTGTACTCAGCTTCCATATTATCAATGAAAATGTCAAATTTGCATTTTTCACACATCGACACATATTGCACACACACTTTGAATGTCCAAAAATTGTCCAATGTTGATTGAAAGTCTCGAAAGAGGCGCGTTGGGTGAACTCTCTAGTTCTTCCCAAACACGTAACCAGACTCCCGGACTCAAAATCTCTTAAAATAGGTTTTTCAATGTTTTCCTCTAAAAACGGCGTGGCGACTCCCAAAACCGAAGTTTTCAAACACTTGTCGTATCATTTTCAATACAAAAGAAACTCTTTTCAAAAAAAGGGGGGAAATGATACAACGATTTTAATTTTTTCGGGCGAGCGCTCATTCAGTGGCGACTCCGCTGGGGACATTGAAAAACTTTTTGTTCTAAAAAAATTGAAGACGATACTTGGTATATAGGTGGAAACCACTAACCTCCTGTATCGCTCCCTAACCCGGGGCTTGGGATAAATGGTGGTCTAACAATCCCACGTACCAGTATCATTCTTCTATTTTCTGAAAAAAGAGAGGAGATTTTTTCTTAAGAGAGTCTAACTTTCTTCAAATCAACTTGGACAATTTCGACATTCACCTTGTGTGGACATATGTGTCATTTTGTGTGCTCAAATGTACCTTGCCATGCTTTGGTATGTGGCACTATTGGAAGCCGGGGCTTCCCCCTTTGCAATTTGCTCTTCCCGTTGATCAGAACAGGGTAGAATGACGCTGAACTACAGCTACTGGTAAATTCTGACATTTGGGGAAGTCCCCTTTTGTCATGCTTTGACTCATTCTCTTGTTTTTCTTTTGCATACTGCATAATAATAAAAAAAACCTTTTACAAAAAAGCAAAAAATATTTTTCCTAGAAAATACCTTCACACTACTCGCACTCTACCCGCACATAGAGTTAGAACCCGGGAGTGTACGGACGACATCGCGGAAAGTGACATGTTTCGCTGACGTTTGAGCGCCTAAAGTCCTCCTAGCCAGTGAGTCAGCCAACACTTGTCCGTGACACACTTTCTACCGTGACCGGTTGGTTTTTGGCCAATACTTTTCAAAACATTTTAAACTCGGTACTTCAAAATTTTCTCACAAAGTCCGAGTCATGCTTCGTCAATCTTGGCATACATTCCCTCTTCATGTCGAAATCACGACATAATTCAAACGTAAGTACACGTTAAGATCTCTACATATCTCGACGTAGGTACATATCGATTTCTCGGCTTAGCTTCGGGAGAAGTCATGACGCGTTCTCGACATGTGTCAACATGGGACCATATCGATTTCTTAACGCATACTAACAAGAGTTATGCCGAAATTTCGCCACCAAGTGACGAGAGGCCATGCCAGATTTCCAACTCAAAAAGAAGAGAGGTCATTGCGGTCACGTACGTTCAAACGTACGCTCGACCCTCTCTCCTCCCGAGTTTAGACGTTGACTTGGACTTGGTTTTGAAAACCCCGAGTTTGATTTGTTTTGGCCCGTATGCCCATAGGTTCGTTCTCCCTTTCGGTCGGTGGGTTCCACGTGCCCTATAGGACCTCTGCCGGGATTGTCCGTCCCGGAGGTGCAATACAGGTGGAATACAGGGGGTCTATAGACGTAGTGATGGAACCCACTGATCCAGGAATAGAGTAGAATGCGAAAAAGAAGGTTTCCCCCTTTTCCAACCATTCCTAGGACAAATAAAAATCATTTTTAAACAAAAAAAATATATATATATAAAAAAAAAGGAGCATATGCATGAGTCCGTCCTCAGCCCATCCTCTCCCCTACCTAAAAACTGTTCTCTCCCCTTTTTAGCGAGCAAGTGTTGGGTCAGATTTCCAGGCGGTCAGTTAATCAGTTTCTCTCCAGTCAGGGGTTCATTTCCAGCAGTCCCAGATAAACTGTCAAATTGTCAGCTTCAACATTCAAGTGCTAAGAATGGCCAATATGGTAGTCAACCACGCGGGTAACCAGATGCCAGGAGGGGCTCCTCCAGCTCAACCCATACCTCACATCTGGTATGATGTGTGCGATTGTGAAGATTGTTTGGAATATGAATATCAGGATTGGATCAATGAAGATGCTCCTTCAAGAAAGAAGAAGAAAAGGAAGTCCATGCAACAGAAATTGAAGGAGGGATACGAAGATGGAGATGAGAGCGTGGGAATTTTTGGCGAACCCTCAGGCAAATTTGACTATTACGTCAGTTACCCCAAAAGGCTCACCAAGGAAACGGTCAGCCAGAATGAAGTCCAGCCCAACCCTCTCATCGTCATCAATCCTCTCGGGATAAAAGGTTCTGAGCCCATCACCACTGCAAAGCCTGACAAAAAGCTGACAGATTTGAAGGCAGAACATGAGGTTCCAATGGAATGCGGAATCAACAAAGGCAGAACAAAAGTATCTCCCGGGGAGAACCTCATCAACACCATCCAGATCAATCCTCCTTTCAACCGCACAGATAAGGTTGTGATCATTAAAGAAGAGCTGACTTATCCACAGGATATTGACAGGATGACTCAGACCCCTCAGCCAATGAGTCCGTCTATCATGGATGAACTAGCAAAGGGACTGCATCAGATTTCTCTAACTCCCCGCACCATCTTTTCAAAATACCGGCTTACCACTGATTTCCGACAAGTCTCCTGGTCAGCTTGAAGTCTCCAACCCTTTGAGAAACAACAGCAGAAGAAAGCAAAATTTCAGCCCGAGTCAAATAAGTAGATTAGGGTCAAGAGTCAGTCAAGGATTTTCGGATCCCAGTCCTCAGAGTCTTTTGTTATCGAATTTGAGTCTCTAGATAGGTCGGATACTCTCACGGTTGATGATAATCACCGTGTCGTTAACTCTGTCTTCCCTTTTGCATTAAATGAAATGGTCGACCTTTCTGCGTATCCCTTAATTGCCACCTTAACAAATGATAAGTTAACTAAGACAAATCTTAATGACTTAAAAGTGGTTAATAATGATTCATTTGAAGAGGACAAAGACCTTTTAGATGAAAACTTTTTAAAATGATAATATAAAGCAGGTTTTTGACCGAGACGATAATCGGGCCCAAGCTGCCGATGAGGTATTAACTACGGTGAATTTGGAAACTACTGAAAAGCCCAAAGAGACACAGATTGGCAGTTTCTTCACCGGGAAAGAACGGGAAGCCCTCATTGATCTGCTCAAAGAATATGTAGACGCATTTGCCTAGTCCTACAAGGACATGCCCGGGTTGGATACCTCAACTGTTGAGCATCGAATCCCCCGGACCCGAAGCCGTGCCGGTCAAGCGAAACTTTGCCGGATCAAGCCGAATGGTCCTCCAAGTCAAAGAGGAGATAGAGAAGCTGCTCGAGTGGGTTTCATCAGAGTGGTTGAATACCCCAAGTGGTTGGCCAACATAGTAACAGTTACCAAGTCGAATGGCAAGGTCAGGGTGTGCGTGGACTTCAGAGACCTAAACAAAGCTAGCCCGAAGGACGACTTTCCCTTGCCCAATATCGATCTGCTGGTAGACACTACCGCCAGCTACGAAGTCAAATCATTCGTGGATGGTTTTGTGGGTTACAATCAGATTAAAGTTGCCGAAGAAGATCAGGAAAAGACTTCCTTCACCAGTCCTTGGGGAACCTTCTTCTATACGGTTATGCCCTTCGGCCTGAAGAATGCCGGTGCCACTTACCAGCGAGCAGTCACTGCACTTTTCCATGACATGATCCACAAGGAGATCGAAGTCTATGTTGATGACATGATTATTCATTCCAAGGGATCAGATGGACAGCACTTGATCGACCTAAGGAAGTTCTTCAACCGGCTGCGGGAGCATGAAATGAGGTTGAACCCAGCAAAATGCACCTTTGGCGTAGTCCGAGGAAAAGTTCTGGGATACATGGTCACAGAGCGAGGGATTGAAGCCGATCCAAGAAAGATCAAAGCCATCATGGAGATGAAGCCCCCGACGACCGTCACGGAGGTGAAGAAGCAGTCAATAAAGCAATTAAAAGCTGGAATGAATCAGTAAAAGAAAAAATCACTCACAGAGGTGGTCCCGCGGGGCAGTCGCAAATGCGGGTGAGTCTCAGACATGTCAAAAGAGGAGCGGTGAATACTGCCCCCAGCCTCATACTCAAAAAAGCGGGGAGGTGCCGGTAGCTGCATCCCCGCTGCCCTCCTAGCGGCCATAACCTGAGGAGTCACCAATCGGGTGAAGACGAACTGGGCATAGTCCCCAGCATCAGAAAGCTCAGCAATATCAATGCCGGTCCGCAATCGCTCCAAGTCAGGCAAGGCCCGGATATGCCATATCCCCTCAGGAGGATCATGAGGGACACGAGCAGCCGCACCAGGACCATGCTGCCTGCTAACTCTCTCCCCCAAATACAGGGCATCTCCCTCCAGGCCAACCAACAGCCTCCTCATCTTGGTCACCAGGGCAATAGCACCAATCAGATCCTCGCCATATCGACCGTCCCAGGGAAAATGTCTCAACCCAACAGGGGTACCCCTTAGAGCAATCATAATGTCATGGTAACAGGCCATCCTACGGGGCTTCGCCCCGTCCACCTTCCGGGTCTCCCTCGCTCCAAAAGTCCAACGGCGCATAGCAGGGAACAGATCAGCTGCAATCCTCTCAGGCACAGTCCAGGCATAACAGCCGAACACCTCGTAAGCCCACACCTGAAATCAGAGACAAACGACTCTCAGTGTGCAGCAACAGTAAAAATGATGACAGAAAAGTCAAATACGGAGGTCAAGTCGCGAAAATCAAAGGACATACCTCCAGCACAGTCTGATAAAAATCCAGAGAAGTCACACTGCCTCTGCTCACCTCATCAAGGCCCCTATACACTTGGGCCAAACCAGCCTCTCCCCAAGAGAAAGTGGACACCTGGCTCCAATCACGAAGAGGCTCCAGCAAAAGGGTCAATGCCGTCGTGGAAGCATTACAGAACAGGGTGTCAGACAACCCGGCCCAGACAAAGGCCCTAGCCGGTGCTCGGCGATAATGATGGCGGCATCCTCGGCAAAAAGACGACACTGGTGCGTCAAAGCAGAATGCAAGTCCGCCAGCGGAACCCCATTGCCCCTCAGGCGAAGGGTCAATCCAGTCAAAGCTCTGATAGCGTCTGGGCTCAGCACGCCAGGATCCTCAGAAAAGATCGGCCTCTCAGTAAACTGCAGACCGGTGATGGCAGTAAAGTCATATGGAGTGATGGTCGCCTCACCCCAGGACAGATGGAATGTGTGGGTAGAATCCCACCAGAACTGCCTAAAGGCTCGCACAAGCTCCACGCTCCTCGGCGTATCCCCGAAAGCTCCGACAGCTGTGAAAAATGGTCCAAGACCAGCAGCAAAGACCAGTCCCTTAGGACTGTCCGGCAAATCAGAAGAGCCCGGAAGAAGACCCCATATGGTCGCAATAGCCTCAGGGGACCCCTTGGTCCGCAAAGTCTGCAGGTAAACACAGCACAGGTATCAAAAACCATACTCGCAACAATGTGTGCATTCATATGCATTTTTTTCAAAAAATCATTAAATTCTTTCAAAAAGAAGAAAAAAAACAGAAAAGGAAAAATCTTTTCAAAACAAATGCACTTCATGCCAAGCATGCAATTCCTCATTGGGTGCGATTTCCCCCAATTTCAATCTCAAAACCCTAGAAATCAAATTTCAAAAAAGGGTTAATCTTTTAAAGCACTTACCCCCTTCTGCTCCAAGGTGGAAGTATGAAAGTCGAGACCCGGGTAGAGCCCGTGTCCCTCGGGGAATCTCTTTCGCTTGTTCCGATCCACAAGCTTCCGTCTCTCGGACAATACTTGTTGCACGTTCCTTCTCGATTCGGCTCGCGGAGGTGTAAGTGCTCCAATTTGAGTTGTTAGTATTCTCGTTAGAAAATTAACGAAAGTCCTAACATTAATAACATTTCTAACAATTCCTAACCTTTCTAACAAAGTGAGGGTAGATTAGGGATTGCCATTTAAAGTTAAACCAAGAAAAGAATCTCAAAAAGCAAAAGAAATTGGAAAAATCCGAATTGGGCAAGTTGAAAAATACAAAGCTCCGGAATTTTTGAATATTATTCTTCCTGTTCAAAGCCTGGAGCAGCATTTAATGCACCAGGCACGTTAACAATACCCTCCGCGCGGACATGAATGCTATTTCCAGAGGCCTATAAATTGAACCCTCCTCTCTCAGTTTACACAACACAATTGGCTCATAGAAGCTGTATTCTGGCGAAAAATAGGGAGAAAACAGTGGGAATTCACAAGAATTGCCACCATTTTCTCTTCAATCTTTCCCAAACCCCACTCACTCAAAACACTCTCATACATACTCTCATACATACACCAATCCAAGCTCAAATCACCCTTTAGGAGGAGGATTAGAGAGAAAACATAGAGGACTTAAGTGTTATCTACTTGTTTTCTCTTTGACCAACTCTATCATCAAACCCTAAACACATTCAAGCCTTGAATCCACCCAAACACAAATCCAAACACCAAATCTTGATACTCCCCAAGTCAAATTCCAAGCCTAGGAAGATAGGGTGTCACCATTGGTAAAGCCCTCCTTCTCTAAACCCTAAAACTCCCTTTTAACTTCTTGTTCATCTTGTTCTCCTTACTTTGATTTACTTTATGTCTAGTTTAACTTAAATCTTGACCTAAGATGGTCATCTTGAAGTTTATCTTCATGAATGACCATCTCAAATGGTCCACATTTTAAATCTCTAGTTGATTTTTCTCTTTAATTTCATCTATACAAAATTCCCCTTCCCAAGCAAATGAAATGCTTAAGTCCTAATGTACCCCAAGGATGGTTTGATATAGTAGATTACCACTAAAATGTCTAGTGACTACTAATCAAAACCTAGGGAAATGGGGACAAGCATGGATGCCAAACCCCCTTTAAAATCATGTTTTCCTTCTTGAGAAGTTGCTGTCCAGTAGCAATTTTCTAAGACGCCAGTCCATGGTCTAATTTTTTGGATACAGATAAACTTGTAATTTGGTGTTGACTACAAAACACTTTTTGTAGCCAATATCCAGAGATTTCCAGACATATTTTTACTTTATTTTTTGGGTGAGTAAAACACCATTTTTCAAATTTTCCTTTAAAGGTCAGTTCATCAGTCTCTGGAAATCCAGATTTCACATCTGAGATTTCCAGAAGGTTTTGGTCCCTCAAATCATCTCCAAAATGGTAATTTCTTTTATAGAAACCTTATTTAAGGTGTTTTGAACATTTTTTATTCTCGGACTTTTCCCAGATTCTGGAGTTTTCAAGCCCTAAAGTCCATTTCAAAATCAAGTGTCCACTGCCTTTTTCATTCTGGCAGAAATGGTTTTCAAACTTCCAAAAATCTTTTGAGTACCAAATCTCAACCCAAAAATCACACCAAAAATCATGGGATCTGTCCAAAGTCTAGTAAAGAATTCCCAATTTTTACTTTCCTCAGTTTCAACTTATTTTGGCCAAAGTAACACACACACACAAACAAATGGTTTTTAGCTTGGAAGACTTGTTTTACGAGGCATTCCGGGTGCACACTAACGTCCTTCCCGGCGTGTAACGTGACCTCCGAACCCAAATCTCTAATCTCGGGCATTTTTCAAAGTTTTGGCCCTTAAAGCAAAAATGGCGTGGCGACTCCGTTTGATTTCAAAAATCGGGTACATCACAGTGGCGACTCCGCTGGTGATAGAGTGAGTTTTTTTCTAAAAAAAAAAGATATTTGGTATATTGGTGGAAACCATTAAACTTCCCGTTATCGCCTCCTAACACGAGTCGGGGATAAATTGTGGTTTAACAATCCCACGTACCGGTATCATTGTTTTCAAAAAAAAAAAGAAAAGCTTTTGAGGGTCAAGCTTCCGTCCCGGCATTAAAAATCATTTGTTGTGTGTGTTGATTTTTGCACATTTTCGTGTTTGTTTTGGCCGCCTCGAAAAAAGTCAAAATTTTGACTGTCGGAATCATGTCCCTAACTGTTGGAATTTTTGTGCTTATGTGCTTATGTGTGCATTTACTTTCAAAAAAAAAATTCAAAAAAGAAATTCAAAAAAAAAAGGAGTTTCAAAAAAAAAGAATTTCAAAAAAAAAAGAATTTCAAAAAAAAAAAGAATTTCAAAAAAAAAGGAATTTCCAAAAAAAAAAAGAAGAAAATTTTCAAAAAAAAAAAAATCATGCATCATACTTTTTAAGACACATGAAAAATTTCTATTTTACTCAGAAAAGGAAGATAGACTGCTTGCACACTACGCGCACGTTGACCGTACACTGCACACTACGTCCCTAACCCGGGGAAATCCTTGTCGCGGCCCGTTTGGTCTTATTACGCCTCTCGGTGCAAGCACAGGACTACCCAAACATCCCATGGAGCCTCGTGTCGACCATGCACTTCTCCGTGACACACTTTGTCCGAGACCCGGTTGGTTTTTAGTCTGGTCTGTGTCATGCCCTGTCTGTGTATAGACCTTTCCTTTCAAGCCTTTGTCGGCACACCGACTCAATATCTTTCGGGGACCCTAATCAGTCGAAGTTCTGCCGATTTTCCGCCGCAGACTTTGACCAAGATATTGACCGGCGCCTTGACTTCGGCTCGGCGCACAAATTATACATCGACTCCCGGCATTGATGCTGAGTCATCAAGGATTAATGATTATTCCATGCCTAATTACGGCCTAATTGACGACAAATCAAGATCAATCGTGGACATTTATCAGTCCAAATCAAGCCGACTTTTTGTCGAGACCTCGGACATGATCTTGACTTTGACGTCAGCTTTGTCCGTAATTTACATCGAATGCTCGTTAAGACTTGATTACCCGCCAGACTTTTAGGATCGTTTTTCTTTCGGTTGGTGGGACCCGCTTGCCCTATAGGACCCTTGCCCGGGGCTGTCCACCCTGGGAGGTCGAAATACAGGTGGATTACGAGGGGCTTATAGACGTAGTGACGGGGCCCACTGATCCAGGATCCAGAGTAGTTTGCGAAAAAGAAGAGCAATCTTTTCCAACCGATTAGGTTAATAAAACATGTTTTAAGTAAACAAGAACAAATAACTGCATGTTGCATGAGCCCAAAGCCCAAACACCTACCCACCTTCAATTCCCAAACATCTGAACCCTCGTGTCTTTCCCCCCGCAGCTCCGCACAAAGCTTGGTTTCGGGCACCGGGTCACCGTTTGATCAGTTGGGAAGAGTCAAGCGCATCGTCAGCTTCACCGTTTGTTCGGACTTCGGGTTTCAGAATGTCTGCATCAGCTGGTAACGATGGGGACAACGTCACTCCGCCTCCTGGGACTCCTCAAACAGAACCGCAATGGAATCAGTTAGCCGAGCAGATGAGAGTGCGACAGGAAGCACTGGTGAACAGCCTTATGGAGGCTATCAAAAGCCATGGATTGGCCGCCAGTCTCAACCCAGATGGCACCTTCACTGTGGAAGAAGAGGAGGACCTCAATCCCGCTCTTGGTCAACCCGACTACTCCAGGATGCCACCACCGGCCTCCCACGATACTACCACCAGAGCCCATGCTCCTCGATCTCTGGGTCAGCCGGCTCCCCAACTGCAGACCACTGGATCCACGCGGCTGACGGGACGAGCCGGTTCGCAATGCCTCGGTGGGGACAAAGTCGCATGCGAAATGCCTTCCCATGGTTGGGGATACCCCGGAATGCCACAGCAAATTGAGATCCCGCCTCAGTTTGGGACCAATCAATCCGGACTTTCGCAGCAACGGTTTGGAATGCCACCACAGTTTGGTTCGGGGCAGCCATCAGGAGCCCCTCCTCAGAATGATGCTAGCTCAGCTGCTCCTCCCACAACTTTCACAAACCCATTTCTCACTCAGGGTTCGATGGGTTACCAAACCTCCATCCCAGTTTCATCAGAATCACCAGGACCGCAGTACCCCCCGGGTTATACACCATCGCCTCAGCCAGCCATGCAATTCAACAGTCAGGGACAACAGCCCGCACCTAAGCCTACTTATGGGCCCCACTCTGGAAATCCAAGCTATCCGGCTACATCAGGACTACCTCCACCCACTTTGCCGGTTGAAAATCAACAGCAGGCCGCAAGGTTCTATCCTTTTGCCCAGGCTCCTACTCATGCTCCCCCGGGCAATTTGGGCCAAGGACAGGTTTTCACCTATGCCCCGGAGTATGGTATCCCTTCCACCAGTGTGCCGCCAGTGGTAACTCCTCACTCTTGCTCAGTCACTGGATTGAATGCCATGGTTCCACCACAAGATCCTCATCTGGCCTGGTTCATGGAACAACATAAGGAAATGAAAGCGCAGATTGCTGAATTGACCGCTAAGAAGTCTGCCTTCCGGCCTACGGAACCGGACTCCATTGTGCCCCTGCCCCACAAATTCGTGATGCCTAATCTAGATCTGTTTGATGGGACTGCATGCCCGAAAACTCACCTAGATACATACACTTTGGCAATGAAAGCTAAGGGATGCACAAACAAGCAATTGGCCGACCGACTACTTCAGTCTCTCTTTGAAGTCAGGGGCTTTGAAGTGGTTCTTCCGCTTAAAACCCGAGGCCAGGGCCACATGGGACCAGATCACTAGTGCTTTCACAGAGAAGTACAAAGCTAACTTGGAATGGGAAACAAATAGAGTTGATCTGCAGACAACAGTGCAGCATCCCGACGAGAACATTGGGGATTTCTACAAGCGGTGGAATCTGAAACTCAGTGAGATGGCCACCCCTCCTTTTGAAGAGGAACAATTGGACATCTTTCAGTCATGTCTGAAACCACATCTGAGAGCCTCCCTCAGTCACTTCCCCTACGCGGACTTGCGCGCAATGGTTAATTCCGGGGCTAAATTTGAGAGGGCTCACAATCAACAGCAAGTTGTTGCACCTACCTACAGATACCGGGCTTCATCCACCTCCAACACGACTCCTGCCCAACCCTATTCGGGACAGGACTGTAACAATGCCACTTCCTTTGTTCCCAAGAAACCTGATGCATCCAGATCCCGGCTCCAAGACTTGAGAAACTTTGGGATGCCTTTGAGTGATATCTTCATAGGTTTGGTGAGAGAAGGTTTGCTCCGGCCTTTGGAAAATTATCAGCCTAGAAACCCCAATGCTCCCTTGGATACCTCCAAGCATTGTGCCTTTCATCAGTACCATGGGCACCTGACAGATGATTGCGTCCCCCTGAAAAAGGCAATTTAAAGTTTGATTGAACAAGGGAGGTTAGAGGTGCCTGAAGGGCCCAATACTATCAGTAACCCATTCCCTAGAAACAACAACCCGAATGTCAACATGGTCGAGTTTGGTGATTCAAGACTTGTGGGCATAATGGAATTTGACTCACCCCTTTGTGAGGTCGGTGGACCGACCATCGCAGATGATGAAAATGGTTGGGTTAAGCAAGAGATTGCCAAAGAAATCTTGATGGAAAGATCTGCAATAGCCCCCATCTCCAGCGTCGAAGAGTAGATGCATGGTCAAACAACAAAGAGCGGCTAGGCTAGGGGCTACCTATCTTTAAAATAGTCTTTTAAGTCAACCTTCGTAGGTTCTAGTACTTTTCTTTCACCTAAGTCCTTCCTGGACATTTGTCGTTGTAGTCCATTTTGGACATAGTAGTTAAATGTCTAACTTTTAATATAAGTCTTTTTTCTTTTCTTGCTAGACTCGAGACATCACTTGCACACCCACGTTACACTTAATTGAAATGGTTTTATCCTAGATGATCACTTGTGCTGCTCAACTACTAATTCTTTGAAATAATTAATATTTAAATTAATTGGAGTGAGAAAATCAATTGATATCCCTCTCAAATTGGGGCTTACCAACTCCCCATCTTGCATCTCATATGCTCACATCCCTTTCATCATCATCCTCTCGTTGCTCGATGAATTCGCATGGATCTTTTCTCATTTAAAGCTTAAGCAAGAAATGAAGACTTAATTTCGTTTAGGTCATCCGGTAAGGATTGCGGTCGAAGCCTTTCACCCATAGGAAAGCCATTACTTTACCCTCACCAAACAATATCCTTTCATTTCAAGATCGGCATGTTTTGAAACCCTGTTTAGCCATCACCTTTGCTCCTTATTGAGAGAAGTCCAAGCAATGTCAAAGAAGTTAGCTTCGAGAGTCAGCGATGCATAAAATGTTCAAGTTGTGAAGGAAGGAAAGATAATCCTCAACTCCTCAAAAGGGCCTTCCGAATTATCAAAGGAAGGATTTTAAAATCCTCGCAATTCAGCAAAAATCCTCAACGTCTCAGGAGGCTCTTCAAAAAAAAATAGAAAAATTCAAGCAAGAACTTCAAAAAAAAAGAGGACCGTCGATCCTCACAATTCAGCAAAAGTCCCCGACTTCTCAAGAAGCTCTCCAATGATCAAAAAAAGAGCCCGAATCCTCGCAAGTTCGCAAAAGTTGTCGATAGCTTGGACTTCCTCTCACCATTACCTTAAATCAATCCCAAGCCATCCTCTCGATTTTAGAGGATACTCCCATTACCCTCGCCTTTGGTCAAAGTCAAAATTTGACCTCTCATTCTTAGAGGTAATCAATCTTCCCCGTCATAGATTTCCCAAACACATCCCTGCAAGCCAACCTCTCATCATTAGAGGTTCAGTCAGCAAAAGGCCCAGCCGACCTCTCATCTTAAGAGGTCATGATTTTCCAAATCACCCGATGGCCGATCGAAGCCCGGAAACCCAGCTGCAATTCCTATCGGATAGCAATTTCATCGTAATCAAATTAATATTTCATTGCTTGCTTAAATTGGAATCTAATCCATTTTGGTTCAAAATTACCAATCAAAGATTGTGCAAATTCAAATTTGATTCATGTGAGCATAATTCATTTCTACTCCACAAACACTTGCCGTGGATGTCCCACTGGGGCTTCGCATCCGTGTCTTTCATGGACACTCTAAGGGGATATGTTATTCGAATCTCCAATCCTCAAATTCCCAAAAGAACCTCAAAGTCTTGAATTTTCACACTCATTCTCTCTTCATTCGGGATAAGCCCGAACTACGGCGACCTGAGCTCTTCATAATGGAGGGAACGTAGGCAACCATAATTGGTCCGGTCGAAATCACAAACAAATCACAAAAAAAATTTCGGTCTCATCAAGGATCGTCCCTATACACTTTCCGAGCTTGATTCTCGATATCAATTGGCTTTCTCCTTGTGATTAATCAAAATATTTGTTCTTATCAGATTTAGGGATTGAATAACCCGAACATTAACAAAGGGTTTTTAAGCAGCCTTGTGATTATCACGAATAAAACAAGTTTTCAAGAGTCTCGACAAGTCTTCTCTCTCTCCATCATAGGGAAATAGAGCCAAACACTGTCTTTCTATCAGCAGGGGCTTCCATACACTTTTCCACACCTTGTGATGCTTATACTCTCTCAAAAGAGTCAAACCTAAAGCGAGTGTGTATACACAAAATCGGGATTCATTCCCATTTTTTGAAAAATGTGCCCCTGCACGTAAACGTTTCTGAGTCTTGTCCAGTGACTGGTTGACTAAGATTTGAAAAGATGGGTGCCTCCTCGGCCACATAATGACTCTGTCTGCAATAAGACCGCTTTGAATTTCTTCACGCTGGGGCTTGCCAAGCGGTTCTCCCAGGTTCTCCTGTATTAGCTCTTCAAGCTGGGGCTTCTATAGTCATCTTTGGGTCCACATTGGGTTCTTCACTACGAGATAGATTCGCCAAGTCACTTCTTCAAAATCTGGACTTTGCCTACTTAGGATCCGGGGGCTTTGTCAAGCTGGTCCTTTGGACCTGAATTTTATCAAGTCACGAGAAAGGTCTAGTCACATCAACAACCAGAATTTCAACTTCAGATCTTGGTATACAGCAGCCTCCCGTAGCATCGGAATTTAAGATCGGGGTTTCTCCCGGCGTTAGCAACTTCATCAAATCATTCCCCGAGCAAAGTTTCGGCCGAAGTCACAGCTCACCCAAATGAAAGAAGCTTCACTCATACCAACGTGCCCTAGAGCCTGTCAGCATCAGCTTCAAATGACCAAGAGTGAGAGGGAAATCTTCAACCAAGACCTGGGATCCGAATCCAATCTCATCAAGATCGAGGTCCATGTGATCTTTGTAAAAAAAAAAAAAAAAAAAAAAACATCATCAACAACCACTGTTTAAATCGCGATCGAGGGTTCTCACCTCCCCCACTTGCTCAAAATCTGTCCCAAACAGTCTCCAGAATGCATCCCCTTTCATCACCATGCATCCCCAAAAAAATCTCCCAAGGGCTCATGTAGCATGCACAAAACTTGAATCAATAGGGAAAATCCTAAGTGATTGAAGATCATAAATCATAATTTCCCTATCAAAAGCTTAGGCTAGGTGCATCTTCGAAAGCAAGTAAATGCATCATCTCTCTTACAATCATTTTGGGTTCTATGCATGCATCTGTCATCATGAATGTCATATATGCATCTTCCTCTCTACTAACCAATGCAGGAATTCAAACGTGAAAGACCATCTTCCTTCGCCATTGAGACTTACCCTCAACAAAGGAGATATTTACCAAAGCTCAAAATCAATGGTTTCAACAAAATTGCAAGAAATCAAATCCCCCTTTTTCAGCATGAGATGATTCCGAGCAAAACATGTGCAGACCACCTCCAGTGTCTACAAATTGGTCAGAGACGCCAAGTTCTCAAATACAATTCGGTCAGGGATGCCAAGTTCTCGAATACAAATCGGTCAGGGACGCCAAGTTCTCAAAATGCCAATCGGTCAGGGATACCAAGTTCTCAAATACAATTCGGTCAGGGACGCCAAGTTCTCGAATTGCCAATCAGTCAGAGACGCCAAGTTCTCAAATACAGTTCGGACAGAGACCCCAAGTTCTCAAAGATGCATCAAGACTCCCAACACTATCAACTGCCACACAGCCCCCCGCAACTTGCTCTCCTGCAGGTAAGCACAGCAAAGGTACGTTAGTCCTTCAACATATCTCAAAAATAAGCATGCACTCACAAATGTTGCATGATTACCCATAGACTTAGCTATTCCTATCTCCGCAAACAGCAACGTAAGCTTTAGTCAATCCACGGGCGACTTCCCTAAAATAGTCAATCCTCGGGCGACTTCCCTAAAATAGTCAATCCTCGGGTGACTCCCCTAAGAGCAGTCAACCTTGGGTACAAAGCTTATAGCCTCTCGTTATCACCACCTCTTTGACGAACTATGTAGCCTGCCATAGGTCCAGTCACTTGACCAATACGGTCACCCTTTTTCCCGATAGTTCTCGTAAGCCCGAATCTTCCCCAGCGAGAACACCTTCAAATAGTCTCCCTCAGGTACTAAACCTCGACTTAGAATCATACTCCTGAACTAAGTCCCCATTTAGGTTCATACCCCTGAACTAAACCTCGACTTAGAATCATACCCCTGAACTAAGTCCCCATTTAGGTTCATACTCCTGAACTAAACCTCGACTTAGAATCATACTCCTGAACTAAGTCCCCATTTAGGTTCATACTCCTGAACTAAACCTCGACTTAGAATCATACCCCTGAACTAAGTCCCCATTTAGGTTCATACCCCTGAACTAAACCTCGACTTAGAATCATACTCTGAACTAAGTCCCCATTTAGGTTCATACCCACAGGAAATAAACCTCGACTTAGAATCATACCCCTGAACTAAGTCCCCATTTAGGTTCATACTCCTGAACTAAACTCCAACAAAGGCTAACAAAATCCCCAGCGAAGTTAACGGAATCCCGTTTCTTTTCCCATTATCATCCATTTCCTCGGCAGCAAACATAAGACCGATCCCTTCAAATGAAGTCCACCAATAGACCATCTATCCCAAACCATCAAAGGGAAATCATTTCAAATCAAGGTTCGAGGCACCTTAGACGCCATCATGAAGGTTTGAGGCACCTAAGACGCCATCATTAAGGTTTGAGGCACCTAAAACGCTATCACACACAACACGAGGAAAGCGATAAATCGCAATCATCCCCTAATTCGACAAACAGAAGTCATTACCAGGGCGACTTCCACAAAATAGTCAAGTCATAGGGCGACTTCCCCAAAAATAGTCAAACCATAGGGCGACTTCCCCAAAATAGTCAAACCATAGGGCGACTTCCCCAAAATAGTCAAACCATAGGGTGACTTCCCCAAAATAGTCAAACCATAGGGCGACATCCCAAAAATAGTCAGATCATAGGGCGACTTCCCCAAAATAGTCAAACCATAGGGTGACTTCCCCAAAATAGTCAATCCATAGGGCGACTTCCCAAAAATAGTTAGATCATAGGGCGACTTTACAAAAATAGTCAGATCTCAGGGCGACTTCCCAAAAATAGTCAGACCTTAGGGTGACTTCCCAAAAATAGTCAGATCATAGGGTGACTTCCCCAAAATAGTCAAACCATAGGGCGACTTCCCAAAAATAGTCAGATCATAGAGCGACTTCCCAAAAATAGTCAGATCTTAGGGTGACTTCCCAAAAATAGTCAGATCTCAGGGCGACTTCCCAAAAATAGTCAGACCTTAGGGTGACTTCCCAAAAATAGTCAGATCTTAGGGCGACTTCCCAAAAATAGTCAGATCATAGGGTGACTTCCCAAAAATAGTCAGATCTCAGGGCGACTTCCCAAAAATAGTCAGACCTTAGGGTGACTTCCCAAAAATAGTCAGATCTTAGGGTGACTTCCCAAAAATAGTAAGATCATAGGGCGACTTCCCAAAAATAGTCAGATCTCAGCCGACTTCCCAAAAATAGTCAGATCATAGGGCGACTTCCCAAAAATAGTCAGATCTCAGGGCGACTTCCCAAAAATAGTCAAATCTTAGGGTCAAAAAACCGAACTACGACCGGCTTGATTCCTCTTACGGATACGTAGGTAGCCTATCATTAGGTTCAGCCATCAGACCGAAAATGGTCATTCCTATACCCAGCAGAGCGGATATACAACTCTAAGCCACCAAACCAAAATGGTCATCTTCTATCCCAAGCAGAGTTTCTTTCAGCAACAAACTGCATAACTCGCTCGCCAGGTTGACATCTTAAAACAGTCACTCCAGGGTCAAAGACCCGAACTACGACCGGCTTGATTCCCCAATCGGGATACGTAGGTAGCCTATCGCTAGGTTCAGCCACTCGATCACTTGATCATCCTGTCAAATATGGAGCCTTACTCTTATCGACGACCCCGCTTCCTTCGAAAGCACCGTCGCCGAGGGGCTACTGTAAGTGCTCCAATTTGAGTTGTTAGTATTCTCGTTAGAAAATTAACGAAAGTCCTAACATTACTAACATTTCTAACAATTCCTAACCTTTCTAACAAAGTGAGGGTAGATTAGGGATTGCCATTTAAAGTTAAACCAAGAAAAGAATCTCAAAAAGCAAAAGAAATTGGAAAAATCTGAATTGGGCAAGTTGAAAAACACAAACTGCTGGAATTTTTGAATATTATTCTTCCTGTTCAAAGCCTGGAGCAGCATTTAATGCACCAGGCACGTTTACAATACCCTCCGCACGGACATGAATGCTATTTCCAGAGGCCTATAAATTGAACCCTCCTCTCTCAGTTTACACAACACAATTGGCTCATAGAAGCTGTATTCTGGCGAAAAATAGGGAGAAAACAGTGGGAATTCACTAGAATTGCCACCATTTTCTCTTCAATCTTTCCCAAACCCCACTCACTCAAAACACTCTCATACATACTCTCATACATAAACCAATCCAAGCTCAAATCACCCTTTAGGAGGAGGATTAGAGAGAAAACATAGAGGACTTAAGTGTTATCTACTTGTTTTCTCTTTGACCAACTCTATCATCAAACCCTAAACACATTCAAGCCTTGAATCCACCCAAACACAAATCCAAACACCAAATCTTGATACTCCTCAAGTCAAACACCAAATATTGATACTCCTCAAGTCAAATTCCAAGCCTAGGAAGATAGGGTGTCACCATTGGTAAAGCCCTCCTTCACTAAACCCTAAAACTCCCTTTTAACTTCTTGTTCATCTTGTTCTCCTTACTTTGATTTACTTTATGTCTAGTTTAACTCAAATCTTGACCTAAGATGGTCATCTTGATGTTTATCTTCATGAATGACCATCTCAAATGGTCCACATTTTAAATCTCTAGTTGATTTTTCTCTTTAATTTCATCTATACAAAATTCCCCTTCCCAAGCAAATGAAATGCTTAAGTCCTAATGTACCCCAAGGATGGTTTGATATAGTAGATCACCACTAAAATGTCTAGTGACTACTAATCAAAACCTAGGGAAATGGGGACAAGCATGGATGCCAAACCCCCTTTAAAATCATGTTTTCCTTCTTGAGAAGTTGCTGTCCAGTAGCAATTTTCTAAGACCCCAATCCATAGTCTAATTTTTTGGACACAGATAAACTTGGAATTTGGTGTTGACTACAAAACACTTTTTATATCCAACATCCAGAGATTTCCAGACATATTTTTACTTTATTTTTTGCGTGAGTAAAACTCCATTTTTCAAATTTTCCTTTAAAGGTCAGTTCATCAGTCTCTGGAAATCCAGATTTCACATCTGAGATTTCCAGAAGGTTTTGGTCCCTCAAATCATCTCTAAAATGTGAAGTTCTTTTACAGAAACCTTATTTAAGGTGTTTTGAACATTTTTAATTCTCGGACTTTTCCCAGATTCTGGAGTTTTCAAACATCCAAAAAATCTTTTGAGTACCAAATCTCAACCCAAAAATCACACCAAAAATCATGGGATCTGTCCAAAGTCTAATAAAGAATTCCCAATTTTTACTTTCCTCAGTTTCAACTTATTTTGGCCAAAGTAACACACACACACACACATAAACAAATGATTTTTAGCTTGGAAGACTCGTTTTACGAGGCATTCCGGGTGCACAATAACGTCCTTCCCGGCGTGTAACGTGACCTCCAAACCCAAATCTCTAATCTCGGGCATTTTTCAAAATTTTGGCCCTTAAAACAAAAATGGCGTGGCGACTCCGTTTGATTTCAAAAATCGGGTACATCACAGGAGGCATTATCAAAATCTTTGATTTGAATCAAATTGGAGGAAGAATTTTCAAAATTTTCTCTCCTTCCCTCTCTGTGTTCTCGTCGATAATGGGGGTTTTTAGGGTCTGTCTTACGACCCACTGTTTTAATTAAAATTGCCTTGGAGACCCCCCCTGTCGGACGACAACCATGCTCCAGAAGGGGTAATTTCCTCTTTTGCCCCTGGTCAACTTGGTCAAATCCCGTTGACTGCCTGTCATTAAATATCATCATTTCATTTGGGTTCAAATGCCCACCTCTCTTGGTCACATTGGCCCAGAACGGCCTTAAACTACCCGGTCCGGAAAGACCGTACAAATTTCCAACACAGCACACATTGGCCCGGAACGGCCTTAAACTACCAGTCAGGAAAGACCGTCTGATTTCCAACATACACACATTGGCGGAACGGCCTTAAACTACCCGGTCCGGAAAGACCGTCTGATTTCCAACACAACACACATTGGCGAACGGCCCCTAAACTACCGGTCCGGAAAGACTGCATGATTTCCACAGTCAGCGGGTGACTCCCAACGAAAAAAGTCAACGTTTCCAGCGGGTGACTCCTAAAGAAAAAAAGTCACATCTTCGCGGGGTGACTTCCCAAAGAAAAAACAGTCAAGTTCGCGGGGTGACTTCCCAAAGAAAAAACAGTCAAGTTCGCGGGGTGACTTCCCAAAGAAAAAACAGTCAAGTTCGCGGGGTGACTTCCCAAAGAAAAAACAGTCAAGTTCGCGGGGTGACTTCCCAAAGAAAAAATAGTCAAATTCGCGGGTGACTCCCAAAGAAAAAAATTCACATTTTTTCGGGGTGACTCCCCTTGGAACAGTCAATTTCGGGTACAAAACCCATAGCCTTTCATTGGCACCCCCCATCTTCCATGAACTACGATTCGGCTTGATTCCCTCACGGGATACGTAGGAATCCTCTTCATAAGAGGTCCAGCCACTTGACCATCTTGGTCACCTCTTTCCCCGCCGTTCGTGTCCGGCTCGGGATTCTCATTGTGTCGACGACCCCACTTCCCGTGGAAGTGACATCGCCGAGGGGCTCTGTGAGTACCCCGATCTGAACCCATGATTTGGATCCACTCTGATTATATTTTGGGCTAATATAATTGCTAAAAGGCAATATCTAGTCCAAAAATCCCAATGACCATCGATCCATCAGCTCAGCTTTCGGCCCAATATGGCCAAAAAGAGTACGCTGTCGTCCGACAAGGGCCACTAAGGCGGTTTAACTGCCTATGTCGTGCGACATAAGATGACCCATCAGGATGCCTATAAATACAAGGCATGGCTGATCATTTTGGAAAGGAGGCAAGGAAGAGAGCCAAAGTAAGGATAAAATTCTAAGAGCAAAATAGGGGGAAACTCTTGCCAAATAGAGTCTGTCTCTCTCTCTCTCTTATACACACACACTCACCTCCCTCCTCACACACACACACTTCAAGGTCAAGACTCCAAGAAGCTTCCTTTGTTGGTGATTGAAGGGGTAAACACCATACTATTGGTGATTCTACCTTGTGGACTACAATAGGTAGCCACTAAACCTTTCTCCCTCTTTTAATAAAGTCATTAAATATACCTTGCATGCATACTTGCTTTCATACCATGTAAAAATTGGGATTTTGCATGATAAAGGTGGTGGAGGAGTGAATCTTCAATATTCACTTCTCCCCACCTCAGATCTGGACATTTGGTGGTACACACACCAATAAAGTTTCAATCTTTGCCTAGCTATATTGGGTTAGGAAGTGATGGCTACTTCAAAGAGGCCATAAAACGTGTGATTTATCACATTTGGTCACTAAAGCCATGTGATCTTCCCATAATACCCATATTATAGTATTATATTACTGTCTACAGTCAATAAATATGCTTGGTTTGCTTGGGGAACAAAGGAGGAACCAAACAGGCGAAGGGCAGACCGAAATAGCTCCCCATGTCGTGCGACATAGGTCTCCATGGAGATCCTGTGTCATACGACATGGGATTCCCAGAAGGCTGCAATGCCATTCTTGGACCTCAGATCTGCTAGGTTTATCCCCTTTGTGACTCAAAGCCTACCTAAGCATCTTCTGGCTCATAAGCCACTATTTGGGTGCCTAAACTCAGTTTGGGTGCAACCTATTTGATGGAAGAGGATCGCCGTATGACATAGACGACATCAAAGGCTCTATGTCATATGACATCCGTGTCGACAAAGTCTATCGTGACTTTGTTCACTCCCGTCAATCCCAAACTGAATTTTAGACCTTCAAATAGTGTCTTTACTGAGTTGAATAAATGTCATTTCATTTACAGAAACTGCTTGGTCTTTGTAATAGGACAATCTGACCAAGAGACATTATGTCGTGCGACAACCTCTGCCTAGGAGGTCCTGTGTCGGACGACATGGGAAGTCTCTGGGCAGATTGTCTTACCTTCTGCCTTGTTATGATAATCATAATATGTAAAAGGGTGTGGCCCCCTCTTATGGCTCACATGTTGTACTCAGCTTCCATATTATCAATGAAAATGTCAAATTTGCATTTTTCACACATCGACACATATTGCACACACACTTTGAATGTCCAAAAATTGTCCAATGTTGATTGAAAGTCTCGAAAGAGGCGTGTTGGGTGAACTCTCTAGTTCTTCCCAAACACGTAACTGAGACTCCGGACTCAAAAAAATCTCTTAAAATAGGTTTTTCAATGTTTTCCTCTAAAAACGGCGTGGCGACTCCCAAAACCAAAGTTTTCAAAAACTTGTCGTATCATTTTCAATACAAAAGAAACTCTTTTCAAAAAAGGGGGAAATGATACAACGATTTTAATTTTTTCGGGCGAGCGCTCATTCACAACCTCTCGATTTCAAGGATCCTCATCGACCAAATCATGTGTGCCTCTTGAAGAGATCCTTGTACCGTTTAAATGGTACCAACGGTTCGCAAACTTTGTCGCCACTATTGGTTTTGTGCCACTGCCAGGCGTATCCACGATGGGGAGGGGGATTTTAATTGGCCCCCTGGCTTTTTTTTCCAATTTCACCCTTAAACTTTTTTAGATATTTTGTCTTAAGCCCCTGGAAATTTTCAATTGATACCCTGAAATCCTTGGTATATAATGAAAATTCCAAGAGAAAAAAAAACAACGCTCCTCCTCCCAAATCCAAAATCGACGCCGCAAGCTTGCAGAAAGATGCCGACGCCGCAATTGCGTCAACTTTCGCCGGCCCTCCACCATCGATCCATCGCTCACCTTCGTCGGACCTCGGACAAGAAGACAATCTAAGATTCTAAGGTAGGTATCGACTCTCTTCTCTCTCTCTCCTTCCTTCCCTAGTCCCGAATCGTCGGAATCGATGGCTCATTTACTTGACTCTCTGATTTTGTTCGATTCCCCCTTCTTTGCTGATTCTAAAGCTTTTTTGAACATACTCACTTGTATAGATTAGATGAAGATAGGCTCTCTGCTTTTGTTTTTTCCTTTGATTTTGCTGCACTAGTTATTGTTTTGGTCAAATTTCAGCAATCGTTACCAATGACAAGAAAAATGACTAAAGTGATAAGAATCAGGGTACAATGATTATCGGGTTGAATAGAAATGAACACAAGGTATTTGTTGACTAGGGAAATGTAGGGCCTAACAATTTCCCCCAAACTTTTTGAATTTTAAAAAGAATATAAAGAGACAAAAAATTTAAAAAGTTTGCCAAAAATGGTAAAAAGGCGTACGGCGGTTTTAAATGAAAAGGTTTTGATGGGACGGTTTTGAGTGGTTCCAAGGCAAAAGTCATGATTCTTCTCTAGACATCCAACCGCCTTCAACCTCTTCCTTAAATAAATTAAAGTCCTTCCTCCCCAACTCTCATTTTCACAGAAAACCTTCAAACAACAAGGGTTTTAATTTGTAGAGAAATCAAGGGGAAACCGTAAGAAAAAAATCAAGGAAAAATTTCTGGTGAGTTCCTCGTCCCTTCTCAATTTCTTGTTGGTAATTTTTCTTCAAGTTTGTAAAATGGGAAGAAAGAGGGTTAATATAATCGAAAGTGACGAAGGTTTGCCGGAGGGTTTTACAACCCAAAATATGTTGAAAGAACCCGACAAAGAAAAATGCTTGATTCCTAAGGTTAACCTGGAAATTATTAAGAAAAATCACGCAATGCCATATGAAACCATCTTCTTTACCCACCCCGACTTGACCTCTAAGTGCTATTCCCCCGATTGGGTGTGCTTCCCGGAATATCCTTTCGTTATTGGCCTAAAATTCCCTTTCCCAGACTTAATTACTAGGTTTTTTACTTCCACAAAGCTCAACTATGCCCAAATTATGCCTCAAGGCTGGAGGTGCATACAGACCCTAGTTAGGTTAAATGAGGAAACAGGGTTGAATGTTGGTTTAGAAGAACTTGCCTATACTACTGATATAAGGGGTTTTGGCCTTGGGAGGTTTGGTTTTAGAGTTAAGACTGGTGGTGACCCTATTTTGGATTCGAACAATGACCCTGCTGACAGAGGTTGGAGGAACAAGTTCTTATTTGCTAGGAAAGATAGCCTAGGACAAGAAGCTGGTGTGATATCGAAGTGGAGGTCCCAAGGTAGGGGAATTTTTCCTTTGATTTCACACATTTCTTAACATCATTGCACCCCTGATTTTAACCAACTTGAATTTTCTTTGTAGTAGCTGCCAATCTGAGCGTGCTTTTTCCAGAAAAAGAGGGGACAGAGGATAATGTGAAGAAAATCTACGAGTTGGATCCATCGATTAGGTCTTTCAAAGCATTCCCGGTCTTGTTTTCTGCAAACCTAGAAGAAGAATTTAACCCCGAAGAGTCTATTGCAGCCCCCATCGAGATGTCTACAGGTCTTGTCTAACTTCTTAAAGTTTTTCCTATCTCCAATTTACTCTAAACCTTTCAAGTTGTTCTGAATTCATGCCCTTTTGTCACAGCTACTCGTTCTAAAGCCTCTGTGAGTGCTTCGGACCTGCTTGCTGAAGCCAAAGCAAAGAGAACTATAAAAATAGATGGTAAGCCTCCAACTCCCAACTCTATGGTATCCAGTTCAAAAGTAAGCGCATCCAAGAAGAAGGACGAATCGAAGAAGAGGAAGCTGGTGGAGGGTGAAGTCACTGAAGATTTGTTGAATGTGGAGAAGATGAGGGGAGAGTTTGGTGCTTTTTTGGACCAAGTTAATCTGTTGAAAGTCAAGGCTGCTAGATACAGTCATGAAGCTGAGGAGGCAAGGAAAGAAACCAAAATGAAAGTTAGCGAGGTAGAGAGCTTGAAGAAAGTTATTGGTGCTTTGAGAAAGGATTTGGCGAATGTTTGTGCTGAAAAGACGAAGGAGAATGAAGCTCATTTACAGGAGCTTGAAGTGGCGAAGGAAGACTTCAAGTTCAATACTACCAAAGCGCTGCTGGAAACTAGAATTCAACTTATGGAGGAGTACAAGAATGGACAAGCTCCAACCTGGGACTTGGAGGAGGAGAAAAGAACTTTAGAAGACCACATTGGAGAACCAGTGGACGGAGAGGAGGTGAACTCACTATCCCTTGAAGCTATTAACCAACTGGTTGAGGATGCTAACAACATTTTGAGTACCGCAGTGGTTACTCAAGCTGAAGAAAAGGATCAAGAAAAGGAAACAAATACAACACCAGCGGTAGCAGGCCAAAATGTTTAAACAACTTGAAAGTTTTTTAAGTAGTTTGGAAGGAGGAGAAACAAAAACAATTTTTGCTTATTTGCCGCACCATTGGTGGGCATCAAATGGGGGGTCTGTCCTCAAAACAAGTTTATTTTGGTATGTAATGGCTCATAAGAGCCCAAACAATTTATTTGGGGGTACTAGGTTGGTTTAGTACTCCAAGCTTTATTAGATTTTAAGGGATTGGTTGGCTTATCCAACTTGTCCTTTAGTTGCAAAATCTTTTGGAGACATTTCAAAGTTTTAAAGAAGTATTTTAGGTTTTTCAGAAAAACTTGTTTGTTCATAGATAACATGTTGATGTTATAAACAGTAGGTAACATGTTAATATTACAACCAATAGTCACAACTTGAATAAGTGTGAAATCGTGCGCCCAGGCGAAGGTGTCAAAACCTTAATTCTTTAGAAAAGATGTAAATCTTTTAACCATAAGTAATATGTACCTTTGATAGAGGTAAGTCGTTTGAAGAAACAACATGTATCGCCCGCCCCGGCGTGTCAACATGTTCCATCCCTCTCCAGCTAAAGTTTCAACATGTTGGAGCCGTACCGGCGTGTTAACATGTTGAACTTTTCTTCCTCAGGTTCAAACATGTCGGAGCCGTACTAGCGTGTTGACATGTTTGACCTGCTCCAATTTAGGTCTCAACATGTTGGAGCCGTACTGGCGTGTTAACATGTTGAGCCTATTCCACTTGTTCAAGTTGTATACCTTGCAAAACAAATTCATGTTAGGATTGGGTGTTAGCGTAGCTAACACTCCTCCGATGCTTAAGTCAGTAAGGATTTCTAATAAAATTGAAAATTGAAATACGCGAATGAACTTGGCACAAATTAAATCATACCTGAGAAGTCTAGTTGTTAA
Organism: Adenophora triphylla var. japonica; assembly: GCA_022495995.1. Classification (NCBI taxonomy): domain Eukaryota; kingdom Viridiplantae; phylum Streptophyta; class Magnoliopsida; order Asterales; family Campanulaceae; genus Adenophora; species Adenophora triphylla. The sequence continues at coordinate 91,659 of JAFEMH010001262.1, read as the reverse complement.
CAACCTGACTTACATAAAATAAAGCTTTAAATGAATGGCATTCCAACTCCTAGGGACCCTTTCTCCACTTGGGGTTGACAGCCAATATGCTCCTTTGACAGCTTCAGCATCGATGAGATATGGTCCCTCCCATTTAGGAGCTAATTTACATGCATTTAATTCTCTTGTATTTTGAAATACTTTTCTCAAAACTAAATCACCAACCTGGAATCTTCTTATTCTGACGTTCTTGTTGTAAGATCTAGCAATCCGTTGTTGATAGGCTGCCATCCTTATCTTGGCTAAATCCCTGATCTCATCAATTGTATCTAAATCTTGGGTTAGCAAGAGATTATTTTCATCTTGAGTTAATAAACCATACCTTGCTGTTGGGATTGTCACCTCGACCGGGATTACAGCTTTCGCTCCAAATACCAAGGAATATGGAGTTCTACCTGTGGCCCCTTTTGTAGTGGTCTTGTCTGCCCAAAGTACAAGTGGTAACTCTTCAGCCCACTTTCCTTTCTTTTGATCTAGGCATTTCTTCAAGTTGCTCACGATCAACTTGTTGCTTGATTCAGCTTGACCATTGGCTTGAGGGTAGACAGGCGTGGACATGATCAACTTGATGCCCCAGCGAGCACAAAAATCTCTAGTTTTCATACTTATGAATTGGGATCCATTATCATATATGATCTCTGATGGTACGCCAAACCTGCTAATAATATTTTTCTTTAAAAATGAAATTACCTCCTTGTCTCTCACTTGCACATAGGCCTCTGCCTCGATCCATTTTGAGAAATAATCAGTCATTGCTAACATGAACACTTTGCCTCCAGGAGCCTTAGGCAACTTGCCCACAATATCCATACCCCATTGCATGAAATGCCAAGATGAGACGATAGAGTGTAGAGGCTCTGCAGGTTGATGCAAGATGTTGCTGTGTCTCTGGCAGGCATCACACTTCTGCACGTAGCTCATGGCATCTTGACGCATAGTTGGCCAATAATAACCAGTCTTGAGGGCCTTTGACGCTAATGCTTTCCCACCAGAATGGTTTCCACATATTCCTTCATGGATTTCTTTTAGCACCAATTCAACTTGCTCATTGTCAATACATCTTAAATAGTGCCCTGCAAAAGATTTCTTGAATAGCACATCATCTATCAAAACGAAAGTTGAAGTACGAATCTTAAAAGATCTAGCATTCTTAATATCTGGCGGAATAGTTCCAAGTTGAAGGAACTCAATTATAGGTTGGGTCCAAGATGGTCTTGCATTTTGTGCCCCACTAGGTTGAGTAACCGCTTGACTTTCCTCAACTTGGTCTATTACCGGGTACTTAACATAAATAATGGGAATATTAGTGTGCAACATTGATTTGCAAGTTGAACCCAAGTTGGCCAATGCGTCCGCTTCTGTATTCTCTTCTCTAGGGACCTGTTCCAAAGAGAATGATATGAATTTTGAAGCCAAAGCTTTAACATGTTGGAGATATAGAGTCATCTTGGACTGCTTCGCCATATAACTGCCATTGAAATGGTTAGCGAGCAATTGGGAATCAACATATACATTTATATGAGTAATATTTAAACTTAAAGCTGCAGTTAAACCCATAATTAAAGCTTCATACTCAGCTTCATTATTTGTTGCATTGAATTCACATGATACAGCTTGAGGTATGATATCACCTTGAGGGGATTTTAGAACTATTCCCAAGCCAGTTCCTTTGGAATTTGAAGCTCCATCTGTAAACAGTGTCCAAAATCTAGGAATTGTTTTACCTTCAAGCTGTTGTACTTCCAGTTCCACCTCGGGCTGCAAACTTGGACTAAAGTCTGCTACAAAATCGGCTAGAGCCTGAGATTTGATAGCTGTTCTTGGCTCATATGAAATGTCGTACGTGCTCAATTTGACCGACCACTTGGCCAACCTGCCTGACATTTCTGGAGTTCTCAACACATTTCTCATAGGATAGTTAGTTCTAACAGTTATAGAATGTGTTTCAAAATAATGACGCAGTTTGGTAGCAGCAGTAGTTAAAGCTAGAATTAACTTTTCAAGATGAGAGTACCTTATTTCCGCATCTAGTAAAGACTTACTTATATAATAAACGGGATGTTGTTCACCTTGGATCTCTTTCACCAACACTGCACTAACTGCATTATCGGATACAGCTAGATATAAATAAAGATGCTCACCACGTTCTGGTTTAGCAAGTAGGGGTGACATCATCAAGTATTCTTTAAGTTGTTTAAAAGCTGCCTCATATTGGTCAGTCCATTGGAAGAGTTTATTCTTTCTTAGCACTTCGTAGAATAACCTGCACTTATCAGATGATTTAGATATAAATCTATTTAGGGCAGCTACTCTACCTGTTAACCTTTGGACATCTTTGATATTCTTGGGAGATTCCAAGTTGAGAATAGCTTTGATCTGTTCGGGACTGGCTTCAATTCCTCTCTTAGTCACCATATAGCCCAAGAATTTTCCTGCTCTAACACCAAAATTGCACTTTGCTGGATTAAGCTTCATGTTGAAAGCTTTCAAGATGTTGAACGCCTCAGCAAGATGCTCCACGTGATCTTCAATATGCTTGGATTTTACCACCATATCATCTATGTAGACTTCCATCGTCTTGCCAAGTTGATCTTTGAACATCTTGTTCACCAGCCTCAGATAAGTTACCCCTGCATTTTTAAGACCAAATGGCATAGCAATATAACAATATATACCTTCTGGAGTCATGAATGCCGTATCCTCTTGATCTGAGGGCTCCATTTGAATTTGCTGAAAACCTGAGGACGTATCCATGCCTGTCAAGATATCGTGGCCAGCTGTCTCATCAACTAGAGAATCAATATGAGGAAGAGGGAATGGATCTTTCGGGCAGGCCTTGTTCAAGTCTGTGAAGTCCACGCATACTCGCCACTTGCCGTTCCTCTTCTCTACCACCACAACATTGGCTAACCACCTTGGATATTGAACTTCTCTGATCATATTGGACTCCAAAAGCCTCTCAACTTCATCCTTTATGATCTGGTTCCGCTCCTGGTCAAACTTCCTTCTTTTCTGATGGACAGGACGGATGGTTGGATCAATGTTCAACTTGTGAGTAATGATGTCCTTGCTTATTCCTGTCATGTCCTCATGCTTCCACGCAAAACAACACTTCTGACTCTTCAAGAACTCAATCAGCTCCTCCTCAATTTCGGATGGAAGATCTGTACCAACTTGCAATTGGGCCTCAGGGTTTGACTCATCAACAGAAACACTTTTCGTCTCATGCTCCTCTGCTTCAAGAACATCCTGGGCCTTTTTCTATAATTGCTATGCTTGATGAGGGACTGAACTTGCTTTCATATTAACCTTGAAGCACTCTTTAGAAGCCTGCTGGTTTCCCTTCAACTTGGCCACACCCCGAGGTATTGGAAACTTGACGCACTGGTGATAGGTTGACGGCACGGCCTTCATGTTGTGGATCCAAGGTCTTCCTAAAATGACATTGTACGAGGAAGAGCATTCAATCACACAGAACCTCTCCATAGAATTCATACCCTCCAAATAGATTGGCAACTTGATTTCTCCAACTGTTTGCTTTACTTCACCACTGAACCCTATCAGTACGGATGAATTCTTCACAACTTCGGTCAAAGGAATGCCCATCTCTTCCAGAGCATGAGTGAAGATTATGTTAACTGAGCTGCCGCCATCAATCAGAATTCTCTTGACCATGCAATTAGCAATCTGCACCTGGACAACTAGACCATCATGATGGGGGTCCAACGTGTTGTCTTTATCCTCATCTTCAAAGGAGATAACTTGACCATCGGTGAAGTCACGACATCTTGAGGGCAGTTCTGACTGATCCTCCTTAAAACTCTTGGCATCACGCTTGGCTGCAGAATAAGTTGTACCACAAATATGGGACCCACCTGAAATAACATTTACTACCTTGGTGGCTGGAGGAGGTGCAACTTTCTCGGAGTGCAGGTGTTCACCAGAATCAGGCTCTTTGGACTCACTCCTGACCCTCTTCTTACCCAAAAAATCCTTAAGAAGACCCTTGGACAATAGATGAGCAATCTCCTTCCTCAAGGCAAAACAATTCTCAGTGGTATGCCCAAAATCCTCATGAAACGCGCACCACTTGGACTTGTCCTTCCAAGTTGCGGGCTGGTCACTCTTCTTGGGCCATCTTGCTTTATCTCCAAGATTTCCCATGGCGCACATGATTCCTGCAATGTCCACAGAAAAGCAGTATTCAGAAATTTTTGGATAATCATTATCATCCCCATCTTGATCATCATCTACAAAATGAACTTTAGAAGATTCAGATTTAACAGGGGGTTTGCCCCTGTTAGACTTATAATGATGGGAATCCGATTTTCTGTCAGAGGGCTCAAATAGAGGAGTAGGGGTCCTCCCAGTTGACTTCCCCATTGCCAGGCTGTCATCCTCCAATCTGATGAAAGGCAAGGCTCTGGTTCTGATTTCTTCAAGTTGTTTCGCAGGAGTCATCACCAACTCATTATAAAATAGAGAGCTCTTCTTCAAGCCTATAAGGAATGCTTCCGTAGCTGTGGACACGTCCAAGTTGGGTATAGTCACTGCCTCCTTGTTAAACCTGTGCAAATATTCTTTAAGACTTTCGTTAGGCTGTTGCACAATTCTATAAAGGTCACTAGTCAACTTGTCAAATGCCCTATTGCATGAAAACTGATTAATAAACATATTGACAAGTTGAGCATAAGAAGAAATAGAGTTTAAAGGAAGTCCTGTTAGCCACTTTAAGGCCGGTCCTGACAAAGTTGAGCCAAAGCCCCTACAAAAACATGCTTCTTTAAAAACAGGGGGGATACTTATGATATCCATTGATTCCTAATATAGCAACACATGCTCTGCTGGGTCGGTGCTTCCGTCATACTTCTTCATATGAGGGACTAAAAACTTCTTTGGGATCTCCACACTAGCTATTGCTGGAACAAAACGAGATTCGTTATAGCAAGTTGGAGAAACTTGGTGATAGGGCAAGTTGACTCCAGGCACGCTTCGAATCAAATCTTTTATAGTCCGCATTTCCTTAACAAGTTGACTCTCTGCGAAAAGAGGATTGTTATTAAACTGAGATGCAGAAGTATCAAAAGCATTAAAGAAACTCCCTGTTTGCCCCATTAAGGGTGTAGCATAGGTGTAGCAAGATGACAACACAGGTTGGCTAGCTGGAAGGCTGAATCTTGGTTGCTCGATTGGAATGGACGTCACGATTGTGCTTTCTGCTGGCAAGGTGCCGGACATAGGGATATCTCCAAAATGACTAGGTCCTGTACCTGCACCAAACAGAGATCTAGGATACAAAGGTGAGAATGGGGTGGATACTTAAGTTTCAGCTTGCTTCCCTTTACGCATGGCATCAATGGCATTGAATATCATGGTGTTCGTATGCTCCTGAGCATCCAACCGATCATTCACTTTCTTCAACATATCGGCCATGTTGGACATTATCTCCAAATTGACAGCTTCCGAATTCAAAGATGGATTGCCTTGGGTGCCGAAAATAGGAAGTGGCTGACTTCTCTCACCCTGACTGCCGGACGATGGATTAGTCATTTCTATGCAAATAATCAAAGTTTCCCACAGACGGCGCCAAATTGTTTTGGTCAAATTTCAGCAATCGTTACCAATGACAAGAAAAATGACTAAAGTGATAAGAATCAGGGTACAATGATTATCGGGTTGAATAGAAATGAACACAAGGTATTTGTTGATTAGGGAAATGTAGGGCCTAACAGTTATAAATTTTATTACTCTGAATGGAGAGGGCATAAGTTTGATTCCCCCTTCTTTGCTGATTCTAAAGCTTTATTGGTAAATGATCTTAATATATCTTTCATTTTTTGTAAAAAGAAAACCCAAAATCATGATCTACTCACCTACTCATATGTGTCTGTCAAAATTATCTCATTGTGTGTTTTGTAAAATTGGGCTTAGGGTTTTGTAAAATTGTAATCTTGCACTGATTTTGAATTTGAAATTGAATCCATTGTGTGTTTGTGTTAAAAGTGCAATTGTGAAATTGAAATTGTGCACTTAAATTGAACACATTTTGTGTGTGATTTGTGAAATTGAAACTGACCACTGTGTTTAGTGTTTTGAAATTGAATCCATTGCGTGTTTGTATTAAGTGCTACGGTGAAACTGAAATTGTGCACTGAAATCGAACGCGTCGTGTGTCTGTGATTTGTGAAATTGAAATTTCCCACTGTGTTTAGTGTTTTGAAATTGAAATTTTCGGTTTTGTACAGGGTTTAGGGTTTTGAAATTGTCAGTTGTGGACTGAATTTGAATATTCGTTCACGTTCCGCTGAAAAGTTTGGTTTTGAAATTTTTTATGTAGGTACATTGCATTCTCTTGGTTTTATGTAAAAGAAAATGTTTGTTATCATTTTGCTTTCACTGTAAATTTTTGACCTTGCTAGTGGGGACTCTTTCAGTGTTTGTTAGAGTTTGACGTCCTGTCTGTTTCGGAAGGGCTGAGAAACGAGAGAGCTACTCGAGTTCATCTTGTGTTCGGCATAATAAAGCACATACGGCTCATCCAAAGATTTTTCTTTCGATCCCAAATCCCATAGGACCGCGCCCGACATATTTTACCGAAAACGTACATAACTTTTACGTATTCTACACGGTATCGAGAAAAAATTATTTGAAGTTAACCCCCCTAACCATGAATCCTAGATTCGCCACTGTTTTGTGCATAACTGTTTCGATAACTCTCTCTTCATCTATAAACACGGTACTCATATGGCATATCTACTTCTTTATGTGGACGATATCATACTAACGACTTCTTCAACTGCTCTTCGTGACTCTCTTATGACCAAACTCGCATCCGAATTTGCTATGAAGGACCTCGGTCCTCTCAATTATATTTTGGGCATTTTTGTTACGCATCACAAAAAGGGCTATTTTTGAGCCAACGCAAATATGTTGAGTCCATCATTGACCGTGCTGGCATGTCTTCTTGCAAATCAGCGCATACTCCGGTAGACACACAATCCAAATTGAGTTCCTCTGATGGTACTCCCTTTGCAGATCTAACATTTTTCCGCAGTCTTGCTGGTGTCCTCTAATATCTCACCTTTACTAGGCCGGACATTTCTTATGCCGTGCAGCAAATATGCCTCCATATGCATGCTCGAACGGACTCTCACATGTTAGCCTTGAAACGCATTATGCGTTACTTACAAGGTACTCTCAATCAAGGTTTGCATCTATATAAGTCCGCATCCACATCACTCGTCTCATACACTGACGCCGATGGGGCGGTTGTCCGTACACACGCAGATCCACATCCAGCTACTGTGTATTTCTTGGTGATAATCTCATATCTTGGTCGTCAAAACGACAACCTACACTCTCCCGCTCCAGTGCCGAAGCTGAATATCGCGGCGTTGCTAACGTCGTTTCGGAATCATGTTGGCTTCGTAATTTACTTCTCGAACTTCACTGTCCATTATCAAGGGCCACATTGGTTTATTGCGACAACATTAGTGCCATGTACCTCTCTAACAACCCTATTCAGCATCAACGTACAAAACATATCGAAATGGATATTATTTTCGTCCGGGAAAAAGTTGCTCGCGGCCAAGTTCAAGTTCTTCACGTTCCTTCCCGTTACCAAATCGCTGACATATTTACTAAAGGGCTTCCGTGCGTACTTTTCGAAGAATTTTGTACTAGTCTCAGCGTCCGGGAACCTCCCGTTTCAACTGTGGGGGAGTAATAGCCGTGGGCTGAAGATATCCCCATATCGTTTGTGATATTATGTGAATATTGTATAATATTTTATTTAGCCTTATCTTTAGCATGTGAATATTTGATTTAGCTAGATTAAGGTTGTTACCATACTTATAGGAATGTAATTCTATATATTGAAGAGATCAATAACAGAAGAGGCAACAATTGACATCTTTTACTTTAATCGATTTTACTCCTTTTGCGAGGATTTAATCGATTATATCTTTTATTCTTTTAATTCCGCTGCGTTTACTTTACATCAAAATCCTAGTAGCAGCGGGTGTAGTTCTGAGGCTTTGTTGTTGTTGAGATTCGTCTTCCATTACAGGCAGTCTTTTATTTCATTCAGCACCTTTTCTGTAATATCGTATTACTACTACTCACATTTCTTAGGAAAATGTCAGGTTTTCTTGGCATATTAATTGTAGAAAATCTTATATGATGATTTTTGCAGAAGATCAAGATCATTACACTATGAACCCATTTGGGCAACTTTCATTTTTTACTCATGTTAGTCGGATCTCTATGCATTGGACCATTTCATTTATAAGGTCAACCTTTGAACCATGTACATTTACTGCATACCTTGACCATCAAACACCAAGAGGAAAGCATGAAGAACCTAATGAACACAAAGTAGCTATAAGTTAGCTAAGTCATCCCATCTGTGTTGACATTTATCTATGTCAAAGTCAATAGACAAACCAAACAATATATCATGAGTTTGTGGAGCAAAAAAACACATCTATTTATTTTGCAAATTGGACCAACTTTGTGTCCGTCCTTCCTTCTGATCATCAAAGTTGTCGGAACATACACATACACACATAAATTCTTGTCTCAATCCACCTGCAGAATGATTAGACATGAGTTTATTATTTTCATTGTGGCAGGACTGCTAGCGAACACCAAACTAGTTCTTGGTCAAACCTGTGGCTGCAGTGCAGACCTATGCTGCAGCCAGTACGGCTACTGTGGGACCGGTGGCGAGTATTGTGGTGCTGGTTGTCTTGATGGGCCTTGTTTTGAACTCCCTCTACCTAATAATGTTTCGGTTGCTGAAATTGTAACTGAAGCATTCTTTAATGGGATTGCTTATAAAGTAGACGCGAGTTGTCCTGGAAAGGGCTTCTACACAAGAGCTGCATTTCTAGAAGCCGTTAATTCTTATCCTTTGTTTGGTAGGGTAGGTTCTGAAGAAGATTCTAGGCGCGACATTGCTGCTTTCTTTGCACATGCCACTGAAGCAACCGGACGTATGTTTTTCTAGCTTGCCCAATCTTTTACTTCTTTAGAAAATACCTATCATTAATGCCACCAGTGCAACCGGACATTTGTTTTTTTTCACTTGCAGTTTCAAAAAATAACATAACTGCCACGCTAGCGCCATGTCATCAACACCTCATCAAAGTTAAAGATAATTGCCACGCTAGAGCCATGTCAGCAACACGTCATCAAAGTAAAAGTCAATGCTAACATGGTGCTAATGTGGCACTGACGTGAAGCTCATTTGGCACCGAGGTGCTGATGTGGCGCTGCCACCCTGGCAGTTCTGTTAGTTTTTATCAAAAGTACATAACATGATTCCTGAACTAATTAACAAGTAGGTTTCATTAATTGATAATTAGAGTATGTTGCGTTGCATAGGTTAGTATTTATTTTAATAAAAAAGGTGTGTTCTAAAACGACAAGTCCTTAGCTTGAGTATTAAACAAGAAATCGAAGATTCCGATGCATATATATGTATGTGCAGATTTCTGCTCTATAGAAGAGACAAATGGGCCTTCGAGGGATTACTGCGAAAAAAACAATAAACAGTTCCCGTGCACGGTCAACAAGGGCTACTACGGACGGGGTCCGCTTCAGCTGACGTGGAACTACAACTACGGGCCAGCAGGAATGAGTATTGGTTTTGATGGACTTAACGATCCAGATATTGTGGCGACAGATAATGTGATCTCGTTTAAGACATCCTTGTGGTTTTGGATGAACAAGGTTCAGCCCTTCATAACTTCGGGCCTGGGATTTGGAGAAACTATTAAGGTTATTAATGGACAACATGAATGTGATGGTGCGGATCCAGATATGGTGAATTTACGTGTCGAGTATTATACAGAATACTGTAACCAATTTGGGGTTCCCACGGGCGAACATCTTGGATGCTAGACATATTTTTCTCAATTATTATTCGAAATTTTATATGGCTAAATATTCTTGCTATCGCTAAAAGCTCATGCTGAATATATGTTTCCTGCGAAATCATCTTTGCCATGGATCTTTTCATTGTGAGCCGAAATATTAACAGTCACTTGTCCTCAATTTCACTGATTTTCGTTTGCGGAAAAGTTTTTTTTTTTAATGATTGCAGAAAAGAAATATTAATACAACTTATTGTATCAAACAGTACTTTAAATGATTAGCAAAAGAAAAGAAAAAAGACGCTAGCATAATAAACACATTTATTGCATTAAAATTACAGCGACGAGCAGAAAATTATCATATCTGCTTATTCTAAACAAAACCAAAAACATTTATGGGTTCTTCCAATACAGACGTAGATTGTTAGCTTGATGGCGTCTTTCTCTAGTTACTTTTTCATGAATTGCGCTTGGAGATAGTCAACGGTGTTCTTTTCCAATTGGAAAGCTCTAGTGAGAACATCATCAGAAATTGGTGGATTTGCTCCAAAAACAGCATCTGCAATTGTAATCACCCCTGGATTTTGGCTACTAAGACCTGCAAAAGCAACCGCGTTTGTATGTCCCACATTAAACTGAAAGTGAATGAGTCCTTGAGGGAACACGAATACATCTCCCACATTCAAGATTTTAGTGATGAGACGATTTTCGGTGTTAGATGTAACAAATCCAACATACAAGGTGCCTTCGACAACAAAAAGTATCTCACTAGCCCATGGGGTGCGTTTTGTCCATATGGTGCATAGTCAATACGAACTAGGGAGATACCAAAGGTGTTCAATCCTGCTATCTGAGCAACATTTACTGCAGTAACATTTGCCCCATCATTATCAATTAAGTCGGATACTTGAGCTAGAAGATTTAAAATGTATTCGGTGAGAGATGCAAAATATAGCAAGAGAAGGGTGTGTATTTATAGATAAATATTTCACAAGCAAATGGGATTAGTAATATAAACTATTTCAATAGCCTTGCTCATGGAGGGTTAGACTTGTTTTGTTTTTGTAAAGAAGAACTTTTCAACAACAACTACATTCTAGTGTCTGTTTATATTAATCTGTAAGTTGATATGAATATGGAAACTGTCCTTTGGAAAGGCCAAAGACTGCCATAGACTGAGAAAATGTCTCCGTCGTACAAGAGTTTGTATTTTGACAAATTCGAAACAAGTTTATTTCGAATGTCTAAGGTTTCATATCAATCAAAACCAATTGACGAATGAATGAGAGGAATAGCCCATAATCTTTATCAATTGTATGCAATACTTAAATATACCAGATGCGTGTTTAATGTTTTAATATTAATTTTCGTAAATAATGGTTACTCCATATGTACAATACTTGTTTACAACGTCTATTTTGTCCGTGCGTTAAATGATGGCCTAAGAGCAACTACAGCCATGACGTTAGTCACGGCTTCATCCTAACTGTCAAGCAATTTTCCTTCAATTTTCCTCCAATCATGACTTTGTAAAAGTCATCCCATGACATTTCATGGTTTTATTTTGCCAGATGACGGGCTTCACGCCTTTGAATGTTTTTTTTTTTGTTTAGACCAATTAGCGGGTGACACGTGTCATATTTTTGAAATTAATTTTATTTTTTATTTTTTACAAAAATTGCAATTAACATATAAAAAATAATAAAAATACAAGAATATTGAAAAAACTACAATTATTAATAAAAAGTAGGAGAGAGAAATTGATGTCTTTGATCATGAATTGAGATAAAATTGTTTGGAGTTGTGTTTTTTATGACTGCTGACGTGGAGCTGAGATGGAGGAAAGAGAGATGAAAATGAAGTGGTATTGATAAAGATGCTCTAAGAGCATCTCCAATGGTAATACCCATTATGGGTATTATCTCAAGCCACCTCATTGCCACATCATCAAAGAACAAACTCATCTCTTTTTTCCTTTTTCTCTACAATGGTTAGGAGTACTAAAATGGACCCACTACTTAACTCAACGGTAATATATAGAGAGAAAGAGTGAAAAATTGAATAAAGTAGCATGGGCCCCATATAATAATGGTACCGCGGCAGAGGAGTGATTCCTTACTTTGGGAACCGATACCCTATGCCACAATGGTTTGAGAAATAAAAGAGGGGATCGATCCCCATAAAATAACCCCATTATAGATGCCCTAAGGGCATCCTTACTCATAAACCCCTTCAAAGGGTTTTTTCAAAGGGTTTATGAGTACGCTAAATCATCACTTTTTATCTTCTCATTTTTATAAACCTCTATCAACTTTTTTCCTCCACACTCATAAACCTTTTCAAAAGCTTTTTAGAAACACTTTATTAAAAATTTACATTTAATTTTGAGGGAAAAAATAGAAAATAAAATTTTATTTTGGTATAAATGATATACTATTGTTTTTTATAAGCAAAATGTTCAATTTGCAAAAAAAAAAAAAAAAAAAAAAGGAACAAACTTGTAGGATAAACCGCTCCATAGGCATGGAGCAGTTCATACATTCTCCCCTCTCTCTCCTGCTTATGTGGCTGACACATATAAAAAAATCTCATCCAAAAACCTCTCTTTTCTATCATTGAGGTTGCCCTAAGCTATACTCCCTCCGTCCCACGTGATTGCAAACTAACTTTTTGGGTGTGAAAATTAAGGAAAAGTGATATAAGAAAGAGAAAAAGTTAAATGTTGTGAATATGAAAAATTAAATAGGAGAGAGAATGAGTGAGGTAAGTTAATAGTGAGGAGAGAGAATGTTGTGAGTGTAAAAGTGAAGTATGAGAGAGAATGAGTGGGTGGAATAGTGAATATTCTTTGCCATTTTGAGAAGTTTGCATTCACGTGGGACGGACCAAATAGAATTAAGTTTGCATTCACGTGAAACGGAGGGAGTATATTTCTAGTTTCAACAACCAGCACTTTCTAGGGCCCGTTTGATTTAGTTTATTGATATGTGCTAATGACTTATTACTTATGACTGATAACTTTATGAGCTGACGAATGATGTTGTTTGATTTAGTTTTTTTGAAATGCTGATGAGCTATCATAAATAAGTATGACTATTTGATTAATAAGCTGAAGAAGTGTTGAATGAAATTATAAAGACTAAAATAATAATAATAATAATAATTATTATTATTATTATTATTATTATAATAATAATAATAATAATTATTATTTTATTATTTTTATTATTATTATTTTATTATTATTATTTTTAATTATTATTATGATTATTATCATTTTATTATTTTATTATTATTATTATTATTTATTATTTATTATTTATTATTTTTATTATTTTTATTTTTATTTTATTTATTTTTATTATTATTATTATTATTATTATTATTATTATTATTTATTATTATTAATTTATGAATTTATTATTATTATTATTATTATGATTATTATTATTTCTTATTATTATTATTATTATTATTATTATTATTATTATTATTATTATTATTATTATTATTATTATTATTATTATTATTATTATTATTTTTATTATTATTATTATTATTATTATTATTATTATTATTATTATTATTATTTTTACTGTTCATATTTTACTGTTCACAAGTGCTTTTTTGATTCAGCACTTTGCCTACTGCTTATGACTTATAAGGAAATTGTGCTTTAATTGACTTGTACATAACTTATTTAACCAAAAATGAAATCAAACGACACAAAAATGACTTACGAAAAGTAATAAGTCATAAACACTTGTAAATAAGTTATATCAAACAGACCCCTAGTCTTTCAGGTTTATACTGAATATATATACTCCCTCCGTCCCGTCCGAAAGGGCACTTTTGGTCAATATAAGTTAACTTTGACCCAAACATAAATGCAAATCTAATCATCTTATTGAAATTCTAAAAGTGCCCTTTCGGGCGGGACGGAAAGAGTATATTGCTAAGGCGTTCAAAAAGTTGGGTAATTAAACAAAGTTGAAAAAAAATGAAACATGGAACAAAGATCAGTTACATAAAACAAAGTAAGACCATCTCCAATCCACGCATACTCGCCACTTGCCGTTCCTCTTCTCTACCACCACAACATTGGCTAACCACCTTGGATATTGAACTTCTCTGATCATATTGGACTCCAAAAGCCTCTCAACTTCATCCTTTATGATCTGGTTCCGCTCCTGGTCAAACTTCCTTCTTTTCTGATGGACAGGACGGATGGTTGGATCAATGTTCAACTTGTGAGTAATGATGTCCTTGCTTATTCCTGTCATGTCCTCATGCTTCCACGCAAAACAACACTTCTGACTCTTCAAGAACTCAATCAGCTCCTCCTCAATTTCGGATGGAAGATCTGTACCAACTTGCAATTGGGCCTCAGGGTTTGACTCATCAACAGAAACACTTTTCGTCTCATGCTCCTCTGCTTCAAGAACATCCTGGGCCTTTTTCTATAATTGCTATGCTTGATGAGGGACTGAACTTGCTTTCATATTAACCTTGAAGCACTCTTTAGAAGCCTGCTGGTTTCCCTTCAACTTGGCCACACCCCGAGGTATTGGAAACTTGACGCACTGGTGATAGGTTGACGGCACGGCCTTCATGTTGTGGATCCAAGGTCTTCCTAAAATGACATTGTACGAGGAAGAGCATTCAATCACACAGAACCTCTCCATAGAATTCATACCCTCCAAATAGATTGGCAACTTGATTTCTCCAACTGTTTGCTTTACTTCACCACTGAACCCTATCAGTACGGATGAATTCTTCACAACTTCGGTCAAAGGAATGCCCATCTCTTCCAGAGCATGAGTGAAGATTATGTTAACTGAGCTGCCGCCATCAATCAGAATTCTCTTGACCATGCAATTAGCAATCTGCACCTGGACAACTAGACCATCATGATGGGGGTCCAACGTGTTGTCTTTATCCTCATCTTCAAAGGAGATAACTTGACCATCGGTGAAGTCACGACATCTTGAGGGCAGTTCTGACTGATCCTCCTTAAAACTCTTGGCATCACGCTTGGCTGCAGAATAAGTTGTACCACAAATATGGGACCCACCTGAAATAACATTTACTACCTTGGTGGCTGGAGGAGGTGCAACTTTCTCGGGTCTGGACTGTTCACCAGAATCAGGCTCTTTGGACTCACTCCTGACCCTCTTCTTACCCAAAAAATCCTTAAGAAGACCCTTGGACAATAGATGAGCAATCTCCTTCCTCAAGGCAAAACAATTCTCAGTGGTATGCCCAAAATCCTCATGAAACGCGCACCACTTGGACTTGTCCTTCCAAGTTGCGGGCTGGTCACTCTTCTTGGGCCATCTTGCTTTATCTCCAAGATTTCCCATGGCGCACATGATTCCTGCAATGTCCACAGAAAAGCAGTATTCAGAAATTTTTGGATAATCATTATCATCCCCATCTTGATCATCATCTACAAAATGAACTTTAGAAGATTCAGATTTAACAGGGGTTTGCCTGTTAGACTTATAATGATGGGAATCCGATTTTACGTCAGAGGGCTCAAATAGAGGAGTAGGGGTCCTCCCGAGTTGACTTCCCCATTGCCAGCCGTCATCCTCCAATCGATGAAAGGCAAGGCTCGGTTCCGATTTCTTCAAGTTGTTTCGCAGAGTCATCACCAACTCATTATAAAATAGAGAGCTCTTCTTCAAGCCTATAAGGAATGCTTCCGTAGGCCGTGGACACGTCCAAGTTGGGTATAGTCACCGCCTCCTTGTTAAACTCCGTGCAAATATTCTTTAAGACTTTCGTTAGGCTGTTGCACAATTCTATAAAGGTCACTAGTCAACTTGTCAAATGCCCTATTGCATGAAAACTGATTAATAAACATATTGACAAGTTGAGCATAAGAAGAAATAGAGTTTAAAGGAAGTCCTGTTAGCCACTTTAAGGCCGGTCCTGACAAAGTTGAGCCAAAGCCCCTACAAAAACATGCTTCTTTAAAAACAGGGGGGATACTTATGATATCCATTGATTCCTAATATAGCAACACATGCTCTGCTGGGTCGGTGCTTCCGTCATACTTCTTCATATGAGGGACTAAAAACTTCTTTGGGATCTCCACACTAGCTATTGCTGGAACAAAACGAGATTCGTTATAGCAAGTTGGAGAAACTTGGTGATAGGGCAAGTTGACTCCAGGCACGCTTCGAATCAAATCTTTTATAGTCCGCATTTCCTTAACAAGTTGACTCTCTGCGAAAAGAGGATTGTTATTAAACTGAGATGCAGAAGTATCAAAAGCATTAAAGAAACTCCCTGTTTGCCCCATTAAGGGTATAGCATAGGTGTAGCAAGATGACAACACAGTCAAGCTAGCCGGAAGGCCGAATCTTGGTTGCTCGATTGGAATGGACGTCACGATTGTGCTTTCTGCTGGCAAGGTGCCGGACATAGGGATATCTCCAAAATGACTAGGTCCTGTACCTGCACCAAACAGAGATCTAGGATACAAAGGTGAGAATGGGGTGGATACTTAAGTTTCAGCTTGCTTCCCTTTACGCATGGCATCAATGGCATTGAATATCATGGTGTTCGTATGCTCCTGAGCATCCAACCGATCATTCACTTTCTTCAACATATCGGCCATGTTGGACATTATCTCCAAATTGACAGCTTCCGAATTCAAAGATGGATTGCCTTGGGTGCCGAAAATAGGAAGTGGCTGACTTCTCTCACCCTGACTGCCGGACGATGGATTAGTCATTTCTATGCAAATAATCAAAGTTTCCCACAGACGGCGCCAAATTGTTTTGGTCAAATTTCAGCAATCGTTACCAATGACAAGAAAAATGACTAAAGTGATAAGAATCAGGGTACAATGATTATCGGGTTGAATAGAAATGAACACAAGGTATTTGTTGATTAGGGAAATGTAGGGCCTAACAGTTATAAATTTTATTACTCTGAATGGAGAGGGCATAAGTTTGATTCCCCCTTCTTTGCTGATTCTAAAGCTTTATTGGTAAATGATCTTAATATATCTTTCATTTTTTGTAAAAAGAAAACCCAAAATCATGATCTACTCACCTACTCATATGTGTCTGTCAAAATTATCTCATTGTGTGTTTTGTAAAATTGGGCTTAGGGTTTTGTAAAATTGTAATCTTGCACTGATTTTGAATTTGAAATTGAATCCATTGTGTGTTTGTGTTAAAAGTGCAATTGTGAAATTGAAATTGTGCACTTAAATTGAACACATTTTGTGTGTGATTTGTGAAATTGAAACCCGACCACTGTGTTTAGTGTTTTGAAATTGAATCCATTGCGTGTTTGTATTAAGTGCTACGGTGAAACTGAAATTGTGCACTGAAATCGAACGCGTCGTGTGTCTGTGATTTGTGAAATTGAAATTTCCCACTGTGTTTAGTGTTTTGAAATTGAAATTTTCGGTTTTGTACAGGGTTTAGGGTTTTGAAATTGTCAGTTGTGGATGAATTTGAATATTCGTTCACGTTCCTGAAAAGTTTGGTTTTGAAATTTTTATGTAGGTACATTGCATTCTCTTGGTTTTATGTAAAAGAAAATGTTTGTTATCATTTTGCTTTCACTGTAAATTTTTGACCTTGCTAGTGGGGACTCTTTCAGTGTTTGTTAGAGTTTGACGTCCTGTCTGTTTCGGAAGGGCTGAGAAACGAGAGAGCTACTCGAGTTCATCTTGTGTTCGGCATAATAAAGCACATACGGCTCATCCAAAGATTTTTCTTTCGATCCCAAATCCCATAGGACCGCGCCCGACATATTTTACCGAAAACGTACATAACTTTTACGTATTCTACACGGTATCGAGAAAAAATTATTTGAAGTTAACCCCCCTAACCATGAATCCTAGATTCGCCACTGTTTTGTGCATAACTGTTTCGATAACTCTCTCTTCATCTATAAACACGGTACTCATATGGCATATCTACTTCTTTATGTGGACGATATCATACTAACGACTTCTTCAACTGCTCTTCGTGACTCTCTTATGACCAAACTCGCATCCGAATTTGCTATGAAGGACCTCGGTCCTCTCAATTATATTTTGGGCATTTTTGTTACGCATCACAAAAAGGGCTATTTTTGAGCCAACGCAAATATGTTGAGTCCATCATTGACCGTGCTGGCATGTCTTCTTGCAAATCAGCGCATACTCCGGTAGACACACAATCCAAATTGAGTTCCTCTGATGGTACTCCCTTTGCAGATCTAACATTTTTCCGCAGTCTTGCTGGTGTCCTCTAATATCTCACCTTTACTAGGCCGGACATTTCTTATGCCGTGCAGCAAATATGCCTCCATATGCATGCTCGAACGGACTCTCACATGTTAGCCTTGAAACGCATTATGCGTTACTTACAAGGTACTCTCAATCAAGGTTTGCATCTATATAAGTCCGCATCCACATCACTCGTCTCATACACTGACGCCGATGGGGGCGGTTGTCCAGACACACGCAGATCCACATCCAGCTACTGTGTATTTCTTGGTGATAATCTCATATCTTGGTCGTCAAAACGACAACCTACACTCTCCCGCTCCAGTGCCGAAGCTGAATATCGCGGCGTTGCTAACGTCGTTTCGGAATCATGTTGGCTTCGTAATTTACTTCTCGAACTTCACTGTCCATTATCAAGGGCCACATTGGTTTATTGCGACAACATTAGTGCCATGTACCTCTCTAACAACCCTATTCAGCATCAACGTACAAAACATATCGAAATGGATATTATTTTCGTCCGGGAAAAAGTTGCTCGCGGCCAAGTTCAAGTTCTTCACGTTCCTTCCCGTTACCAAATCGCTGACATATTTACTAAAGGGCTTCCGTGCGTACTTTTCGAAGAATTTCGTACTAGTCTCAGCGTCCGGGAACCTCCCGTTTCAACTGTGGGGGAGTAATAGCCGTGGGCTGAAGATATCCCCATATCGTTTGTGATATTATGTGAATATTGTATAATATTTTATTTAGCCTTATCTTTAGCATGTGAATATTTGATTTAGCTAGATTAAGGTTGTTACCATACTTATAGGAATGTAATTCTATATATTGAAGAGATCAATAACAGAAGAGGCAACAATTGACATCTTTTACTTTAATCGATTTTACTCCTTTTGCGAGGATTTAATCGATTATATCTTTTATTCTTTTAATTCCGCTGCGTTTACTTTACATCAAAATCCTAGTAGCGGCGGGTGTAGTTCGAGGCTTTGTTGTTGTTGAGATTCGTCTTCCATTACAGGCAGTCTTTTATTTCATTCAGCACCTTTTCTGTAATATCGTATTACTACTACTCACATTTCTTAGGAAAATGTCAGGTTTTCTTGGCATATTAATTGTAGAAAATCTTATATGATGATTTTTGCAGAAGATCAAGATCATTACACTATGAACCCATTTGGGCAACTTTCATTTTTTACTCATGTTAGTCGGATCTCTATGCATTGGACCATTTCATTTATAAGGTCAACCTTTGAACCATGTACATTTACTGCATACCTTGACCATCAAACACCAAGAGGAAAGCATGAAGAACCTAATGAACACAAAGTAGCTATAAGTTAGCTAAGTCATCCCATCTGTGTTGACATTTATCTATGTCAAAGTCAATAGACAAACCAAACAATATATCATGAGTTTGTGGAGCAAAAAAACACATCTATTTATTTTGCAAATTGGACCAACTTTGTGTCCGTCCTTCCTTCTGATCATCAAAGTTGTCGGAACATACACATACACACATAAATTCTTGTCTCAATCCACCTGCAGAATGATTAGACATGAGTTTATTATTTTCATTGTGGCAGGACTGCTAGCGAACACCAAACTAGTTCTTGGTCAAACCTGTGGCTGCAGTGCAGACCTATGCTGCAGCCAGATACGGCTACTGTGGGACCGGTGGCGAGTATTGTGGTGCTGGTTGTCTTGATGGGCCTTGTTTTGAACTCCCTCTACCTAATAATGTTTCGGTTGCTGAAATTGTAACTGAAGCATTCTTTAATGGGATTGCTTATAAAGTAGACGCGAGTTGTCCTGGAAAGGGCTTCTACACAAGAGCTGCATTTCTAGAAGCCGTTAATTCTTATCCTTTGTTTGGTAGGGTAGGTTCTGAAGAAGATTCTAGGCGCGACATTGCTGCTTTCTTTGCACATGCCACTGAAGCAACCGGACGTATGTTTTTCTAGCTTGCCCAATCTTTTACTTCTTTAGAAAATACCTATCATTAATTCCACCAGTGCAACCGGACATTTGTTTTTTTCACTTGCAGTTTCAAAAATAACATAACTGCCACGCTAGCGCCATGTCATCAACACCTCATCAAAGTTAAAGATAATTGCCACGCTAGAGCCATGTCAGCAACACGTCATCAAAGTAAAAGTCAATGCTAACATGGTGCTAATGTGGCACTGACGTGAAGCTCATTTGGCACCGAGGTGCTGATGTGGCGCTGCCACCCTGGCAGTTCTGTTAGTTTTTATCAAAAGTACATAACATGATTCCTGAACTAATTAACAAGTAGGTTTCATTAATTGATAATTAGAGTATGTTGCGTTGCATAGGTTAGTATTTATTTTAATAAAAAAGGTGTGTTCTAAAACGACAAGTCCTTAGCTTGAGTATTAAACAAGAAATCGAAGATTCCGATGCATATATATGTATGTGCAGATTTCTGCTCTATAGAAGAGACAAATGGGCCTTCGAGGGATTACTGCGAAAAAAACAATAAACAGTTCCCGTGCACGGTCAACAAGGGCTACTACGGACGGGGGTCCGCTTCAGCTGACGTGGAACTACAACTACGGGCCAGCAGGAATGAGTATTGGTTTTGATGGACTTAACGATCCAGATATTGTGGCGACGGATAATGTGATCTCGTTTAAGACATCCTTGTGGTTTTGGATGAACAAGGTTCAGCCCTTCATAACTTCGGGCCTGGGATTTGGAGAAACTATTAAGGTTATTAATGGACAACATGAATGTGATGGTGCGGATCCAGATATGGTGAATTTACGTGTCGAGTATTATACAGAATACTGTAACCAATTTGGGGTTCCCACGGGCGAACATCTTGGATGCTAGACATATTTTTCTCAATTATTATTCGAAATTTTATATGGCTAAATATTCTTGCTATCGCTAAAAGCTCATGCTGAATATATGTTTCCTGCGAAATCATCTTTGCCATGGATCTTTTCATTGTGAGCCGAAATATTAACAGTCACTTGTCCTCAATTTCACTGATTTTCGTTTGCGGAAAAGTTTTTTTTTTTAATGATTGCAGAAAAGAAATATTAATACAACTTATTGTATCAAACAGTACTTTAAATGATTAGCAAAAGAAAAGAAAAAAGACGCTAGCATAATAAACACATTTATTGCATTAAAATTACAGCGACGAGCAGAAAATTATCATATCTGCTTATTCTAAACAAAACCAAAAACATTTATGGGTTCTTCCAATACGAGACGTAGATTGTTAGCTTGATGGCGTCTTTCTCTAGTTACTTTTTCATGAATTGCGCTTGGAGATAGTCAACGGTGTTCTTTTCCAATTGGAAAGCTCTAGTGAGAACATCATCAGAAATTGGTGGATTTGCTCCAAAAACAGCATCTGCAATTGTAATCACCCCTGGATTTTGGCTACTAAGACCTGCAAAAGCAACCGCGTTTGTATGTCCCACATTAAACTGAAAGTGAATGAGTCCTTGAGGGAACACGAATACATCTCCCACATTCAAGATTTTAGTGATGAGACGATTTTCGGTGTTAGATGTAACAAATCCAACATACAAGGTGCCTTCGACAACAAAAAGTATCTCACTAGCCCATGGGGTGCGTTTTGTCCATATGGTGCATAGTCAATACGAACTAGGGAGATACCAAAGGTGTTCAATCCTGCTATCTGAGCAACATTTACTGCAGTAACATTTGCCCCATCATTATCAATTAAGTCGGATACTTGAGCTAGAAGATTTAAAATGTATTCGGTGAGAGATGCAAAATATAGCAAGAGAAGGGTGTGTATTTATAGATAAATATTTCACAAGCAAATGGGATTAGTAATATAAACTATTTCAATAGCCTTGCTCATGGAGGGTTAGACTTGTTTTGTTTTTGTAAAGAAGAACTTTTCAACAACAACTACATTCTAGTGTCTGTTTATATTAATCTGTAAGTTGATATGAATATGGAAACTGTCCTTTGGAAAGGCCAAAGACTGCCATAGACTGAGAAAATGTCTCCGTCGTACAAGAGTTTGTATTTTGACAAATTCGAAACAAGTTTATTTCGAATGTCTAAGGTTTCATATCAATCAAAACCAATTGACGAATGAATGAGAGGAATAGCCCATAATCTTTATCAATTGTATGCAATACTTAAATATACCAGATGCGTGTTTAATGTTTTAATATTAATTTTCGTAAATAATGGTTACTCCATATGTACAATACTTGTTTACAACGTCTATTTTGTCCGTGCGTTAAATGATGGCCTAAGAGCAACTACAGCCATGACGTTAGTCACGGCTTCATCCTAACTGTCAAGCAATTTTCCTTCAATTTTCCTCCAATCATGACTTTGTAAAAGTCATCCCATGACATTTCATGGTTTTATTTTGCCAGATGACGGGCTTCACGCCTTTGAATGTTTTTTTTTTGTTTAGACCAATTAGCGGGTGACACGTGTCATATTTTTGAAATTAATTTTATTTTTTATTTTTTACAAAAATTGCAATTAACATATAAAAAATAATAAAAATACAAGAATATTGAAAAAACTACAATTATTAATAAAAAGTAGGAGAGAGAAATTGATGTCTTTGATCATGAATTGAGATAAAATTGTTTGGAGTTGTGTTTTTTATGACTGCTGACGTGGAGCTGAGATGGAGGAAAGAGAGATGAAAATGAAGTGGTATTGATAAAGATGCTCTAAGAGCATCTCCAATGGTAATACCCATTATGGGTATTATCTCAAGCCACCTCATTGCCACATCATCAAAGAACAAACTCATCTCTTTTTTCCTTTTTCTCTACAATGGTTAGGAGTACTAAAATGGACCCACTACTTAACTCAACGGTAATATATAGAGAGAAAGAGTGAAAAATTGAATAAAGTAGCATGGGCCCCATATAATAATGGTACCGCGGCAGAGGAGTGATTCCTTACTTTGGGAACCGATACCCTATGCCACAATGGTTTGAGAAATAAAAGAGGGGATCGATCCCCATAAAATAACCCCATTATAGATGCCCTAAGGGCATCCTTACTCATAAACCCCTTCAAAGGGTTTTTTCAAAGGGTTTATGAGTACGCTAAATCATCACTTTTTATCTTCTCATTTTTATAAACCTCTATCAACTTTTTTCCTCCACACTCATAAACCTTTTCAAAAGCTTTTTAGAAACACTTTATTAAAAATTTACATTTAATTTTGAGGGAAAAAATAGAAAATAAAATTTTATTTTGGTATAAATGATATACTATTGTTTTTTATAAGCAAAATGTTCAATTTGCAAAAAAAAAAAAAAAAAAGGAACAAACTTGTAGGATAAACCGCTCCATAGGCATGGAGCAGTTCATACATTCTCCCCTCTCTCTCCTGCTTATGTGGCTGACACATATAAAAAAATCTCATCCAAAAACCTCTCTTTTCTATCATTGAGGTTGCCCTAAGCTATACTCCCTCCGTCCCACGTGATTGCAAACTAACTTTTTGGGTGTGAAAATTAAGGAAAAGTGATATAAGAAAGAGAAAAAGTTAAATGTTGTGAATATGAAAAATTAAATAGGAGAGAGAATGAGTGAGAAGAATAGTGAGGAGAGAGAATGTTGTGAGTGTAAAAGTGAAGTATGAGAGAGAATGAGTGGGTGGAATAGTGAATATTCTTTGCCATTTTGAGAAGTTTGCATTCACGTGGGACGGACCAAATAGAATTAAGTTTGCATTCACGCGAAACGGAGGGAGTATATTTCTAGTTTCAACAACCAGCACTTTCTAGGGCCCGTTTGATTTAGTTTATTGATATGTGCTAATGACTTATTACTTATGACTGATAACTTTATGAGCTGACGAATGATGTTGTTTGATTTAGTTTTTTTGAAATGCTGATGAGCTATCATAAGTAAGTATGACTGTTTGATTAATAAGCTGAAAAAGTGCTGAATGAAATTATAAAGACTAAAATAATAATAATAATAATAATTATTATTATTATTTTCTTTTATTAATATTATTTATTATTATTATTATTTTATTATTATTATTTTATTATTATTTTATTATTATTATTTTATTATTATTATTATTATTATCATTTTATTATTTTATTATTATTATTATTATTTATTATTTATTATTTATTATTTTTATTATTTTTATTTTTATTTTATTTATTTTTATTATTATTATTATTATTATTATTATTATTATTTATTATTATTAATTTATGAATTTATTATTATTATTATTATTATGATTATTATTATTTCTTATTATTATTATTATTATTATTATTATTATTATTATTATTATTATTATTATTATTATTATTATTATTATTATTTTTATTATTATTATTATTATTATTATTATTATTATTATTATTATTTTTACTGTTCATATTTTACTGTTCACAAGTGCTTTTTTGATTCAGCACTTTGCCTACTGCTTATGACTTATAAGGAAATTGTGCTTTAATTGACTTGTACATAACTTATTTAACCAAAAATGAAATCAAACGACACAAAAATGACTTACGAAAAGTAATAAGTCATAAACACTTGTAAATAAGTTATATCAAACAGACCCCTAGTCTTTCAGGTTTATACTGAATATATATACTCCCTCCGTCCCGTCCGAAAGGGCACTTTTGGTCAATATAAGTTAACTTTGACCCAAACATAAATGCAAATCTAATCATCTTATTGAAATTCTAAAAGTGCCCTTTCGGGCGGGACGGAAAGAGTATATTGCTAAGGCGTTCAAAAAGTTGGGTAATTAAACAAAGTTGAAAAAAAATGAAACATGGAACAAAGATCAGTTACATAAAACAAAGTAAGACCATCTCCAATCCACTTCATTTCTTCAAATTTGAAGAAATTTGACAATATTCACAGCTCCAACCCACTTCAAATTTTGCTTCAAAAATTGCTTCAAATTTGAAGCAACACTATTCATCTTTCTTCATTTTTGAAGTAAGATGCTAAAATTTTAAGTTTAGTCCCTCTAATTTTTAAAAGTTACATCTTATATATTCTATAAATGAAAAAAATTATTAATATTATTTTAATTAATTTAAAATATTTTTTATTTTAATATTGGGTTAATTATTTGAGAAAAATCAAAAGAAAAAATTTAGACGGATATATTAAAATTTAACATAAATTAAAAAATAAAAACATACCAATATTTATAACAACATAGTTAATATTAGATGATAATAGAAAAGTCACACATTTTTATTGAAAACTGTTAGGACCTAACTTTGATCAATGTCTTAGTTAGTTGGTTTTGATAAAGGAATATATATATAGAACATGGTTTATATCAAAAGATGTTATCTGTCATATTTCTTCACTTTGATAGCTATGTGTCTGACAGCTATGATTCTCCCTTATACAATGTTTTCAATCAATCAAAAACATGAATCATAGTCATTCTCTAAGTCATCAAGATCATCAAGTGCATCTCGGTCCTTATTAGAGATCCTCTCGATAGCTAAGCATTGCCATGATCTCGACAGCTATGACTTCGCCCTCGATGCCCATCTCCCTCGTCTCACACCATGTTACCACAAACTCAATCAAGTTAGATCCCGCATCTTCACAGCCTATCAAGTCCATCAATGAAGACCAATGAAGACCACCGAAGACCTTCTAGAAGCTCTCGCTCAAGCTCACACTCAAGACAGCTCATGAAGACCTCGCATGTGGACAAGTGGGACAAAGACCACTAAAGCTCATTAATGTAGCCGCAAGCCATATTCCAACGGCTACATTGAAGGGTATAAATAGAGGAGTTCTTCCTCTAACAAACTACTGAAAAATACTCATTTTCCCACCAAAAACCCTTTCCCAACACCCACACACACCTCCCGTAATCCACACACACACACACCAATCCTCACCTTTAAAACCCCGTTCCAAACCAAAACCTTCACCCCTAAACCTCTTCACCAACAAAAACAACCCCAGTGTGTTAATTCACAAACCCCAAAAACCTAAGATCCGTACTTTAGGTGTAGAATCAGTTTGTAATCACTCAAGACTGTACTTTGAGTGTATTAGTTATTTTGTAAAATCTTGAGACTCGTACTTCAAGTTGTAAAAGCACTTAAGACTGTACTTTAAGTGTATCCCTAGTTGATCGTACTAATTAGGAAGAGGAAGTTCAAGGAACTTGCCCGAATCAATCATTTGTAATTTTTGTTGATTAAAGATTATAATAAAATTGATCTCACTTGTCAAGTTTGACGGTGGGGTGGATGTAGGAGGAGTGAACTCGAACCACTTTAAATTCTCTCGTGTTATTACACTTTTGCAATCACATTCACACACTTGCATTATTTCTTTGTGTTTATTGTCCTACCATTATTTCAAACCTCTTTTATTCCGCCGCACAATTCAAACTATCATCCGACAGCCTAAGCCAATACCATAGCCGTGCGATCATCTCGCATACCAAGCAAGGGCCTTTCAATTGGTATCGAGCTTGTCTTCACATTCAAAAGTCTAACAACTTGTGAAGGATCCTCTTCAAACCCACCATGCCTCAACCAAGAAGAAATAATGAGAAAGACATCCCACACATTGATGACTGTGGATCCTTTGAGATCTATGCATCAAAGATAAAAACCTATCTTGATGCAAACAACATTTGGAACTGGTATGTTCTGGAAAAGGAAGTGTCATACCCAACTCAAATCAGACCGATGGAGGACCAAGTAAAATCAAATCCCCGTAAACTTGGTCTCAAGCCGAAAAACAATTGGTAAGTGCAAATTTGAAAGTCAAGAACATTCTTCAAAAGAGTGTAAATGACTCTCTAGCCCAAGAAATTGCTAAGGAACCAAATGCCGTAACCGCATGGGCTCTTATTCAAACCAAGTTCACTAAACACTCCAGTGTTAGGACACAAAACTTGTACAACTTGCTTAGGCAATTAGACAATTTCAAGTTCTACCCTAGAGAAAAGGTGAGTGCTGCTCGCCCAAGGTTTGAGAACCTTGTTAGATCAATTACCGATCATGGAAAAACTTTTGAACAACAAGATCTCTGTCTCAAGATTTACTCAAATCTCCTCAAGAATATGAGAAGGTAGCATTACCTATTAGAGAAGGATCTGAATGGAGCACCATGACAGCTTGAGCAATATTTTGGAAAGCTTGAAGCTTATGAACTGGAAGGTATGATAAAAATTCCATCAGTCCCTCCATTTCACAAACCTTAGCTTTAATCGCACAAGAAACCGTCAACAAGCCAATCACTCACCATGACATTGAGACCATTGTCAACAATGCTCTTCAAAAGATAAACATCAGGCTCCAAATCCGTCAAGAAAAACAGATCTCCCAAGAAGACATTCCAAGCCTCATTTCCATGGCCGTCGAAATGCCATGAAATTTCAAAAGAAATCTTTTGACAAGAAATTCAATCCCTCCACCTCTAATGCCCAACAAGACAAGCCTACAAGAAGACAATTGATTGCTTCAATTGTGGAAAGCAAGGACATTACTCATCCGATTGCCCCGAACCAAGGAAACCTAGGGACAATCGACAATACTAAGAAGATGACCTACTCAAAAGAGATCATTCACAGCTCTAAGTGCAACCGCTACAATTGCTCCAAAATAAACATGACAAAAACAAAGAGCAAGTCATGATTGCCGACTCATCAAAATTCAATGATGAAGAGTATATGTCAAGTGATGACTACGAAATTGAAGGAGAAGAAGCCATGATATGCCTTATGGTCAAGATGATGAAGAATCGACAATGAGGAAGAGATGGAAGCACTTGCCGCTGGCCGATGAACTAAAAGAGGTACATGATTTTAACTCTTTAAATATTGATGGTTTTAAACAATTAGTTTGCACTCTTTTAATTCAAACCAAAAAACAAAAAACTAGCTTTGCTTCATTGGTCAATGAGAACCTTTCCCAATCCTCAACCATTGACAACCTCACAAAAACCATTTCGAGCTTGAAAAAGCATGCCAAGGGCTAAGAGATCAATGCATCATGCTTGAAAAACAAAACATGGATCCGATACCGAGACATCTAATAATCATGAAAATTGTCAAAAACTCAGAATCTTGAAAAAGAAAATGATGCTCTTAAAAAGAAAATAGATTCATGGAACATGTCAAGCAAAGCATTATCTCTTTTCACCTACACCCAAAGGCGTCCCAAGTGACAAAACGGGGATTGGTGCCGATGATCCTACACAAAAAGTGTACACTCCTTCCACCGGTGAAAGGGCCATTGAAAAAATGGTTCTAGAAAACCCGAGCTCGGGCAAACTATCAAACTCAAACCTATCCCATTCAAACCAAAGGAAAAGAAAAGGAAATCTTGGGTGGCCCTAGTCAATCAAAGGAAGGACCAAATAAAATTCAAGGAAGCAAGTTTATTTGGGTTAAAAAAGGGGCCAATATAAAGGAAGAAGTCAAGCCGCAAAGGTGCTAGTCACCAAGCCCCGTCAGACGCCCAAGGGTTGACAGCCCAAGGCATGACAGCATGCCCAAGTTCCTCCAAACAACAAAGAACCCCAAGGCAACAAAGATTCTACAACAAGCATAAATACACCAAAAACAAAAACCTCAATGGCGGGTAAGATATTCAAATGGAAGAAGCCATGCACATCAAAATGACTCTCCAAGGTCATCCCATTCAAATAATTTTCGCTTTCAACCCCAATACAAAGAACCCAAACCACTACTTCAATCCTTCCCAATCCACTGCCCTTACACCTTACATGATGCAAATCATGTCATATTACCATACCCTAAACCAGTTCTTCAATAAGGGATCAATGAACAATGCTAGGGCTCCAAAGAAAAACTAATCCTTTGGACCCAAAAGAATAAAAAGGGTACCATAAATCTTATTTTTTGTTTTGGCAGTGTATCCGTGAAAGGTCTCTGGTATTTAGATAGTGGTTGTAGTAGACATATGACCTTCAATAAAGACCGGCCGCAACAATATTCCCTAAAAATGGTCCAAATGTAACCTTTGGTGACAATTCCCAAGCTAAGGTCAAAGGATCAGGAAATCTTGTTACAAAAGATATCATTTTTACAAATGTATCCTATGTAGAAGGTCTCAAACACAATTTGGATCAGCATTAGTCAAATCTCGTGACAAGGGATATCATGTTGTTTGTACTAAAGACAAATGCACCGTTAAAGATAAAAACAATAAAGTCATCCTAACTGGATCAAGAAAAGGAAATCTCTATTGCTTGAACTTAGAGATTGTGGAAACTTCAAATGCTCACGCCTTCTGTCTTTCAATCAATCCGATATGTCATGGCTATGGCACAAGAGATTGGCTCACCTCAATCACAAAACCATTTCCAAGCTTGCAAATTCCAATCTTGTCAGAGGTCTACCAAAGATCCCATTCAAAAAGGATAAACTTTGCAAAGCATGCCAATGTGGGAAGCAAAAGAAATCTTCATTCAAACCCGAGACCAAGTTGGACACCTCAAGACCTATTGAACTGCTTCATATGGATCTTTTGGACCCATAAGAACTAGATCTTTAAGAGGAAAAAGATACTCCCTAGTTGTTGTTGATGATTTCACAAGATTCACTTGGATCATTCTTCTTGAATCCAAAAGTGACACCCTTAGCCAGTCCGATAAAGCTATTCAATAAAATTCAAAATCAAAAAGGGACATCCATCATCAAGATCAGATTCGACCATGGGAAGGAATTTGAGAACATCGGAGTGGAAGAATATTGTGATTCAAAAGGCATAGATCACAACTTTTCAGCCCCAAGAACTCCACAAAGAAATGGTGTTGCAGAAAAGAAAACAGAACAACTGTGAGGCAAAGAAGAACAATGTCGTAACATAATCTCCCAAAATATTTTTGGGGTGAAGCCGCATTACCGGGCCGTGTATGTTCAAAACAAAACCCCGATCAACAAATTTCACAAGAAGACTCCATATGAATTATGGAACAACAAAGTCCCTACCATTTCCTACTTTCACAGCCTTTGGAAGTAGATGCTTCATTCACAACAACGGCAAGAACAATTTGGACAAATTTGACTCCAAAAGTGATGAAGGAATTTTTCTTGGATACTCTAACACAAGCAAAGCTTATAGAGTGTACAACAAAAGAAGACTTGTTGTGGAAGAATCTATTCATGTTGACTTTGATGAAAACAATGATCAAAGTACAACTGAATTATGTGATTTTGATGAAGGTTTGGGAAATCTAGATAATCTCCCCTGAATCATCCCCCATTCTTGATTCAACTATTCTCGCCTCATGAACTAGATTCATCAAACCTTCCATACATGGTTCCAAGAAATTCATCCTGACAAATGCCCATCCTATGCGGTGCATACCCATCAACCATCCCACTCTCATCAACAACCAATCAAGCCAACAAAGTCAACAAGCAATCTCTCCCACCTTCAATCCAATGGATGAGGAAGAAAATATTCAAATAAATAGTCATCCCTTGATCGACCTTCCTCAAAATCCTCACTTAGGCGACCAACCCTTAGCCGACAGCCCAACCCTTAGCCGATACCATCCCAATTCCTCATCTAATCCATCTTCTAACCTCCTTCCATCTTCATCCAATAATCCTCCTTCTCCTCTCAAAACCAATGATGAAACCACAATTACCCATATCATTCCACCCAATAAAGATCTTTACATCGCCTTCAAATTGATAAAACCCCAGCCTGCATAACATTCCTTTTCTCATGAGTGCTTTCATATCCCAAGTGGAACCAAAGAAGATAAATGAAGCACTCCAAGATGCCGATCGGATTGAAGCCATGGAAGAAGAACTGAGCAGCTTTGAAAGAAACAAAGTATGGCAACTTGTTCCTAAACCAAGAAATCAAACTGTGATTGGAACAAGATGGGTTTTTAGAAACAAGATGAATGAAGAAGGTGTTGTAATTAGAAACAAGGCCAGACTGGTTGCTCAAGGATATAGACAAGAAGAAGGCATTGACTATGATGAGACCTTTGCACCTGTTGCAAGACTTGAAGCTATAAGGCTGTTTCTTGCCTATGCTTCATTCAAGAAGATGAAAGTTTTTCAGATGGATGTCAAGAGTGCATTTCTAAATGGAGTTTTAAATGAAAAAGTGTTTGTATCTCAACCCCCTGGTTTTGAACATCCAAAATTCCCTGATCATGTATTCAAACTAAATAAAGCATTGTATGGGCTTAAACAAGCACCTAGAGCTTGGTATGACACCCTATCTAGATATCTTCTTTGAAAAGGATTCACCAAAGGACATATTGATAACACCTTGTTTATCAAAAAATATGGAGATGATCAGTTGCTCATCCAAGTCTATGTTGATGACATAATCTTTGGCTCATCAAATGAGAACTTGTGCACTGAATTTGGAGAAATCATGAAGGATCAGTTTGAAATGAGCATGATTGGTGAGCTCACCTTCTTCTTAGGCCTTCAAGTCAAGCAAATGAAGGAAGGAATCTTCATCAACCAAGCCAAATACTCAAGGGATATGATCAAAAAGTTTGACATGCAAACTGCATCCCTGCTAAAACTCCCTTGTCAACCACAACCAAGCTTCATGCGATCAAGATGGTCATAGTGTAAATCCAACACTTTACGGAAGCTACATAGGATCTCTCCTATATCAGACGGCTTCAAGACCGGACATAATGTTTAGTGTATGTCTATGTGCTAGGTTTCAAGCTAATCCCAAAGAATCTCATCTCTCATTTGTCAAGAGAATTTTGAGATATATCAAAGGAACCCACGATTTTGGCCTATGGTATCCCTTTGAATCCCCATTCTCCCTAGTTGGATTCACCGACTCGACTATGCGGGGTGTAATCTAGACGAGAAAATCCACTAGTGGTGGATGCCGGTTTGTTGGATCAAGGATTATCTCATGGTCAAGCAAAAAGCAAACCTCGGTTGCAACCTCAAGCTGCGAGGTGAGTACATTCTTTGCGAGGCTTGTGTTGTTCACAAATTCTCTACCTTAAAAGTCAACTTCAAGACTTTGGAATTGAATTATCAAACATTCCCATCTTACGTGACAACTCAAGTACCATTGCTATGACGAGAAAATCTGTCCAACATTCAAAAACCAAGCACATTGAAGTCGAGGCATCATTTCATCGGAGATCATGTTGAAAAAGGGAATATCAACCTTGCAAAAGTTTGACCGAGAACAATGTCTACGATATTCTCACAAAAGCCATGGATGAAAAAAGATTTGAACTATTAAGAGCCATGCTTGGGATGATTAATATGCCAAAATAAAAGGGGTGTTCTTCTTAAACAAAAGAGGATTACAAACAGAGTAATGCTATCACAATGTTGCCTGATAGCTATTACCTCATACACATTACTAACAAGCCATCCACTATGACTATCAATCCAAAAGCCTTGAAAACCAAAAACAACAAAAACTTAAAACAAAAACATACAAATAACCCATCAAATTCTTCTCTCTCATCTCAACTTACTCAACAAAAACTTCTTCCAAACCAAAAAATCCTCAGATCCACTCTTTTCTCTTCAAACCTTCTCCTCTGGCATCGGACATTCTTTGGAAATGTCACAGTCTCCCAGACCCTCCACCGGCACTCATTCCCTCATTTCTAGCCTCTGAGTTGATTGCAAGGTTTGTTGGTACCTCTGCAACCACGGCTGGGTGCCTCTCCAAGAAAGGATCAATGGAAGTGACTGAATATTGGAGAGAAGGACTTGCCCTTCTAGGCCACCACTCTTCAAGCTGGATCATATGGCTGAAGCAATCCCTCCATTGGAGTAACAAAGCTAAATTCTCTGAAAAAGAACCATTCCCTGTGATTGCAAATGGTTGACCAACACTTGACTCCACCTCTCCACGGTAGGTACTCTTGCGGGATTTGAAGCAACCTACAACCTGGTTGAACAGGTATGAGATGGTTGAAGAAGGCGATATCTGCACTCCTGCAAAGTTATCTCCTCTACCTTCCAACAAACCAACTCTGGAGAAAGAGAATCCCTGCTCACGGGTGTATAAAGCTTATCTTGCTCAACCTTCTTCACGACGGCTAAGCTTCTCTCCTTAGGCATGCGAGCTGTCTGCTTTACCAACTCCCCCAATGTGTATACCCTTTCTACCTTACTCCTTCCCTTACTTGACTCTCCTTGATCAACTTTGATTGTCTTCCCAAAAAGTCTTATTCCTTCTCCCTCCTTCTTGTCAATCTTTTCCACACGACGGCTACCTCCTTCATTTCTATGTCTTCATCAACCCTCACTCTCTTTTTCTTACCCTTATCATTCACTCTCTCTGAACTTTCAACAATGTTGAAAGTCTCTCTATCTATCTCCATCTCATCACTCATCAAATCATCCTCACCATTTTTCCCAAAGACCAATTGTTTAATTTGTTTGAGCCATAACCTTTGGATTAAACTTTGAAGAAAATCTTCCCATTTTTGTTTGTAAATCAATCTGAATAATTTTCCTCTGAAGTTTTCATTGTTTTATAGGCAAGTTTTCACCTAGCTATCTCGAATGACCATCATCATTCAAACTAGCTTAAGCGTCGAGAGATTTCTTTCAACGGCTAGGTTAAAGCAAACTTTAAGTGATTTGATTGTGTTAATTGCTCACAATTGTCACTTCCTTCGCCGCCTCTTCCACTTGCAAATCTCCTTGAAAAAGAGAATGTTCTTCTTGTGTTTTGTGGGAATAAATGTCTCAACATGGGGAAGGGTAAAAACCCTTTGTTCATATGAACAGTTACTTAACTTTGTAACCCCCAATGCTCATTAAAACCCATGTTCCACTCATCATTTATCTCTCTCTCTCTTTCGCAATCACCAAAATTCCTTTTTCCTTAAACCTCAGTTTAAATTTCTTCTCTTTCCCTCTCCAATCTACCATCGTATTTCTCCAACCCTAATTCTTTTTCAAAGCATCAATGGCGGACCCAAAAGCAATGTACCCAGGATGCTCATGGTTACTTCATCAAACCCAACTTCTATGACTACTGAAGTTGGAATCCTCATCAAAGAGCTGCTTGAGGTAAATGAATTACTTGATTTTATGGGAGCTAAACCCCCAATTTATGAAGAACTCTGCAGAGAAATTTATTTGGTAGGAAAAAGAACCAATGAAGATAATTCAATAAGCGCCACCATAGAAAATGTAGAGATAACTATCACTCAAGATATGGTTAGTGATGTCTATGGAATTCCAAATAAAGAAGATGCTTGTGAAAAATATATGGGATAGAGGATCGAGAAAGATTAAAGGCAGTTTATGAAAAATTTCTTGGGGTTAAAATCAGCTGACTTCAAAGGCTGTTCAAGATAAAGCTATGGTGAAGAACAAAGATGATATCTTCAAGTCAACAACGATGGATGTGGTCAACAAAGCCATTGATGGCAAACAATCCTCATTTGACCAAATGGGATCAAATGAGTGGAAGCGAGATGCTCGGCCTAATGACCAAGGATAGAAATTGGTGCATTGTCCTTCTCCATAATTTCCAACTTGCAGTCTCATCCTCTACTCTCAAATTCAAGAAGCAAGGTAGAAGGATGAACAACTGATTCATGAGTGGAATTCTTGAGGTTCTAATTCCAAAGCTCAAACCTGCTCTATCCAAGAAATGGCTGAAGACAGTGAAGGCTGTCGAAACAAGATGTTTCAATGAAAGAACCTTTTCATTGAAAACAAAAGAAAGGAATTGTTATGAAGGCTGGAGATATGAGCCTTGAAAGTTTCAAAGAAGCCCGAGAAAATGCTTGAAGAAACAAGAATAAAGCTTAATCATTGGAAAGATTTGATAGCTTTGGCTACTAGTAGGAGAATGAAAAGAGGAGTAAAGACCAATGTCAAGAAAAGCTGGAGTGCTCAAGAGAAGCTGTGGTATCTCCTAGCAAAAAGAGCAAAAGCAAGGATGATCTGATAGGCGACGGTGAAGGAACCATCTCGACCTGGCAGCCATGCTAAGAATGTTGAAGAAAGAGGAGATGTTGATAGCCATGAGGTTGACACTATGGATCAAGATGATCTTGGTGATGCTAACATAGATCCTCAAGAGCTTGGGCGGCTCTTGCCCTATCCAAAACCCTTCACAAAGGAAAGCAATCTCGAGGCAGCTATCCCCTCCCAGGTCAGACGGCTACCGGATCAAAGGTACAATCTTCCTTAACCATTCCTTCTAAATCATTACCAAAGAAAAGAAAACTTGAAAAGAAAGCCCCCAAATCAAAAGAAAACCAAAATATCTACCCCCACCTTCCATTTCCCCAAAATCCACACCCAACTCGGGTCATGATCGGCCATTGAAGCTATCCTCAATCTCAAAGAACCATTAGATAAGCAACCTTTAAGGGGGAACATTGATGAGAATATCCCCTCTACCCAACCTCAACGGTTAGCTAAAATCCACGAGAGCAATTGAGGCTATTGAGTTGGATGGAAACCCTGACACTGAAAAGGCTGTTCTTTTGTATCTTAAGGACTTTCTAAGTGAGGAAGAATCTGTAGTGGCCCTAGATGAACTCAGACTTAGGTTAATGCAGAAAAGAAGTGGACCAGGTGAGTCATCTAGAAACCCCAAGGTGACAGCTATGAATGTAGATAGCCATACCTTCCCTTCTATTCCTGAGGCCCGAACTGTAAATGATCACGCCCCAAGCTGTTGAAATTGAAAGGGGGAATCTTGATAATACTTCTAAGGTCATTCAAAATCTCAAGAAGGTTGGAGTTGAGATTAATCCCATTCTTGTCTCAAAAGGAGACTCAATTGTGAATGCTTGCAAAGGCCTTGTGCTTGATGGAACTCAAGAAAATGAGGAAGCTATGATAGCTATCCTTGAGAAAAGGTTGGCCAAAAGTGAAGTAAGGGCAGCCTTGAATCTCCTTAAATCTCAATTCACTTCCAGGTCTCTTAATCAAAGTCTTGGCCAAACCTCTGAGTCAATCCCAACTGTTTCAACCCAATCCTCTGCACCTTCCAAGCCACCTTCTCCAATTCCTGAAAATGAACCTCTTGAAGCCTCTCCACAAAGTCCAATACTGGCTGGTCAAGGTCAAGACATATCTGACAGTGATCCCATTCCTAACAGTCCTCATAGTTCTCCAAGTCATTCTATTCCTCCAAATCCAAATCAATCCTTCCTTCCCAAAAGGGAACCTTGGATGCTTAGCTGTGGAATTGATTTCTCTATGTCTTCCATCAAAGCAGCAAGGACAAGGTTACCCCATGTAACTCACATCCCAGAAATAGCAAATCCCTTCACCTATCCAAAATTCTGGGAACTGTCAAGAAATGGTTTGATTGTTGTTGCAAGAAACCTTGCAGGGTTAGTTTTCTTTGCCTATGAAAAATGGCAACTGTCAAGATCCTCCTCCACCTCCAACTTTGTTCATCAAATCCCATCCTTCCCAAAGTTCATCACTCCCAATACTCTTCTTGATTGGGAAGTTCTTTTCAGCCAACTCATCTCTCCATCACTCAATTCTTGCTTGTATATGCCAAAGGGTTTAGTCTTCACCCTGTGCATTGACCTTGCAAAAACACTTTTCCTTTCACTGTTTGAACAAAAGTGTGCCATTATGCTTTTATTAAGCAAAACTGTCAACATCTTTTCCCCAACTCTTAATCCAGGAATTGAGCCCTACCTTTCACCCTTCATCACTGTAGATCCTATTAACTTCATCTCACCCAATGAAAACTCTCATTTCAAAAACTTGGTCTCTATTCCTGAGATCAAAGAATTCAGATCTTCCATTGCTGTCAGTCAAAGCAGAGCCAGAACTGTTATTGATCTTTCCTCAGACTCTGACAGCTATGATAATGATAGTGATAATGATGCTCCCTCAAGCCCTGATCAAGACTCTCCAACAATATTTCCATCCCCTACAGTTTCCAACCCTCCTCAGCAATTCACTCATTCCTTCACTAATGCTCAAGTATCAGTTCAGTCACAACCAGATCAATCCAGTGTGCCCTTGAAGAACAAGAAAACCAGGAACAAGAAGAAACATTTGTGGGGCACAATGAGAATCAGAAATGATCAAATGCCCCTTAGAAGGTCTCAACTGAAGTCAAAGGAAGACAAATACTTCAAGTATGATGAAAGGATGTCCTGGGAATGGAACAATGAGTTCTTCTACAGAGGAGTTGAGCCTGAAATGAGAAGAGAGCTAGAGGATGAAAGAAATCAGATTCTATCAGCCAGACAAGAAAGAGATGAATTCTATGATCAATTGGCTGATGAATAATTGTATTTGTTATGGAACATTTTTTTGTTAAAGACAATATGTTTTGTTTGCCTCAGTTTGTATGACAGTATTTTGTGAACTCTTTTCATCCTGAGATTAATTCCAAGTCTTCAATCTCATTTTGATTACCTACACTTTGATATGATTCCTTGGATTACTTCTTTTTATTATTTCTCTTATCAACTGTGAAAACATGTTCTAAATAAATCTTCCTTTACCAAAAAGGGGGAAATTGTTAGGACCTAACTTTGATCAATGTCTTAGTTAGTTGGTTTTGATAAAGGAATATATATATAGAACAGGGTTTATATCAAAAGATGTTATCTGTCATATTTCTTCACTTTGATAGCTATGTGTCTGACAGCTATGATTCTCCCTTATACAATGTTTTCAATCAATCAAAAACATGAATCATAGTCACTCTCTAAGTCATCAAGATCATCAAGTGCATCTCAGTCCTTATTAGAGATCCTCTCTGATAGCTAAGCATTGCCATGATCTGACAGCTATGACTTGATCCTCGAACAGACCATCTCCTGTCTCACACCATGTTACCACAAACTCAATCAAGTTAGATCCTGCATCTTCACAGCCTATCAAGTCCATCAATGAAGACCAATGAAGACCACTGAAGACCTTCTAGAAGCTCTCAGTTCAAGCTCACAACTCAAGACAGCTCATGAAGACCTGCATGTGGACAAGTGGGACAAAGACCAGTCAAAGCTCATTAATGTAGCTGCAACAGTCATATTCCAACGGCTACATTGAAGGGTATAAATAGAGGAGTTCTTCCTCTAACAAACTACTGAAAAATACTCATTTTCCCAGTCAAAAACCCTTTCCCAACACCCACACACACCTCCTGTAATCCACACACACACACACCAATCCTCACCTTTAAAACCCTGTTCCAAACCAAAACCTTCACCCCTAAACCTCTTCACCAACAAAAACAACCCCAGTGTGTTAATTCACAAACCCCAAAAACCTAAGAGGCTTTGTACTTTAGGTGTAGAATCAGTTTGTAATCACTCAAGACTGTACTTTGAGTGTATTAGTTATTTTGTAAAATCTTGAGACTGTACTTCAAGTTGTAAAAGCACTTAAGACTGTACTTTAAGTGTATCCCTAGTTGACTGTACTAATTAGGAAGAGGAAGTTCAAGGAACTTGCCTGAATCAATCATTTGTAATTTTTGTTGATTAAAGATTATAATAAAATTGATCTCACTTGTCAAGTTTGACAGTGGGGGTGGATGTAGGAGGAGTGAACTGCGAACCACTTTAAATTCTACGTGTTATTACACTTTTGCAATCACATTCACACACTTGCATTATTTCTTTGTGTTTATTGTCCTACCATTATTTCAAACCTCTTTTATTCGCACAATTCAAACTATCATCCGACGGCTAAGCCAATATCATAGGTACGATCATCACGCATACCAAGCAAGGGCCTTTCAAAAACAAAGTAATTTGAATTATAAATACATTATTTGAATTTTTATTTCTAAACAAAAGAGAGGGTTGAATATGTAAAAGGATTAAACTTTGTGTAGTATTTGTGAAATTATAGAAATAGTAGAATGATGAGGTGGAATGGAAATATGCTAAGAATATTCTTTTTGAAGTAAAATATGAAGGAATGGGTTGGAGAGGAAAAAAAATTGAAGCAAGATTTGAAGGAAAATTTGAAAAAATGAAGTAAAATTCGAAGTAATGCATTGGAGATGCTCGAGAGCAAGAAAATATAATTATCATTACTCGCAGACTCTCGTCCACGCATGCATTAGTTCCCTATCGGGAAATATGATATATTTGCTCCCGTACATAGCTATTAGGCATGAGATATATCCCTCATCTTATGTTAATTTTGCACATCCACGTCATTTAAATTGGCCAGATAATCTTACTGAGTATACATAACTAAACTACGTCGTTTTGGATTTTCGAACTTACACAACTGAACATAAACGGCAAGAGCTTCGGTCACCCATTTTCGGGGACGACGGAGGCGGTCAGCTCAGAGACGGTATCGCAAAGCTTCTTGGTGATGTTTTTGGTGGATTCGTTGATGACGGAATTGAGGAGCGTTGACTTGATGGTTGTGTGTGGAAGGAGAGAGAGAAGGGTAGAGATAGGAATCGTTACGAGTGAGGAACTTGCGGAGAATGATTGCGGACATGGCGCGGGCTTCAGGATGAGGGGGAAGAGTGAAGGAGGTGAGCAAGATTGAGAGAAAGGGTATTAGGTTGGGTTTGTTTGAAGAGATTGAATAGAGATTCGACTTGGGAACACTGGTCATTTGCGACAGACATGAGGTGGGAGATTAGGGTTTCGAATGGGACTTGCTCAGAGCAGAGGATGGCGGAAATTTGAGCGTGTCGGAGTTGAGTTGGATCGGCCGCCATGGATGATGATGGAAAGCTTGGCTGTAATGACCCTAACCCTAGGCACTATTTTAGTATCATATTATATGCTTTTAATATTAATGTTAACCTTATGTGCTTATTCTATGCCTTTAATAATTATGTTAAGTTGAAATGGTTAGGAGATAATTCTAAAGCCTAGGGATAAAATGAAAGTAAGTTAAAGTATTTGGTTGAATCATAATAATTAAAAATAAATAAAGTAATAGGGTAGGGTGGTAATAAAATGGACAAATAAAATATTATGGGTTGGAAGGGTTATTTTAAAAATGATTGAAGAGTTTTATTTTGAGGCATGGGGGGCCATTCCCCTAATTCCCTCTCCTTCCTCCTCCTTAGTCAAAGCATGCCATCCTCCTCCCATACTTTCCCCATCCCCTTTACATCATCCTTTTAACCTCCCCATCCTTTTATCCATCCCATTTAATCATCCTTCCCAATTATTATTCATCATCATTCTCTCTTTCTTCTTTCCAAGTATTTCCATGGAAGCTCCTCCATGGAAGCCTCTTCCCAAATTTCTAACAAGTCCAATTCTACTCCATTTTCCAAGCCAATTGTACTTTTGTGCTTGGTGCATCTAGGGGAGTTTATCAAGCTAAGAAGATCCTCATTTCATCCTAAAAATTCTAAAGTAAGTTATTATGACTTCTTTCTAAATATTGCACATTTTATGTGTTAATGAAGGTTTTATGAAAAGAAAAAGTATGTTGTATTTTTAATAAGGTTATTTGAGTAAAATGATTATTCAAGATTTAGTTGATTTTAGTTATGAGATGGGGTTTTAAGTTGAAGGAAT
This sequence comes from Adenophora triphylla var. japonica, assembly GCA_022495995.1. Lineage (NCBI taxonomy): Eukaryota > Viridiplantae > Streptophyta > Magnoliopsida > Asterales > Campanulaceae > Adenophora > Adenophora triphylla. The sequence continues at coordinate 51,018 of JAFEMH010001262.1, read as the reverse complement.
GAGGGTATAATGAGTGTAAGATATTAATGACATTAATGGAGTTAGTGTATGTGATTATATACATCTTACTTTGATTTGAGAAAGATTATGAATTATTTAATTTGGGTAGAAAGAAGTAGAAAAAGAACTTGGTATAATTTTAATGATGTGAGTTGTTATGATCTTCTCTTCTATTTAATGTTCATGAACTATTTGAGGTTGTTATTGTTATTATAATGGTTATTTGATACTTTGGAAACCTTCTTGGAGTTGATAAATTGGTTAATGATAAAGAATGATGTTGTTGTTAAGGAAGTTGATCAAGAATGTAAGAAAATAGGTTGAGTTAGATTAAGATGGTAAATCTTGAAAAATGATAGTAAAATGGGTGGAAAACCAAGTGATAATGATTTATGTTAGAATATGATATCTTGGGGTTAAATGGTTTATAATAGAATTAACAAAGTTAGAAATCCTTTTTATGTTCACAAAGAAGAAGAAGCTTAGTACTAGTTTTGATTTTTGGGAGTTCCTAAGGAAAAGTGCTACGCTGGCTGGCACGAGTCGTGGCACGAGTCGTGCCTATGGCCCACTCGTGGTTACGAGTCGTGATGTGAGAGCCATGTCGTTCTGAGTAACTTAAGTGTAATTGGCACGAGTCGTGCCCTCAGGCACGAGTCGTGCCATGAGGAGGTAACGAGTCGTGCTTGCCAAAGGACGAATGAATGCAGGAAAGGCCAAAGGGGCACGAGTCGTGCCCTGGGGCACGAGTCGTGCCCTGGCCTGGTGACATTGAACTATTTTTGGAGCTGTTTAAACCTATTCAACCTAGACCACAATTGAACCCTCTTTAACTTAGATTAAAGTAGAAAGCTTGGGCTATACAATGATGTCTTATTTGGTCAAATGAAATTATGAGAGTAGTTTGAATATTGTCCGGAAAAAGGGTTGTTAAGCTTGATTTGTATTTCACCAAAGTGGTTCAAACTTGGGAAGTGGATCTTAAACTTGTATTAAAGTTATCTGAGGTTGTTTAATGATTATGTAGGAATGGTTTATGATACATAGTGGCCTTACTGGCTCCCATACCCTTGGTGATTAATCTGAATAGTGTAGAAACTATAAGTTACACTATTACGTTAGTTGAGAACGTATATGTATTACATCGTTGTACTGTATTCCCATTGTGGATTATTTGGCATATTGATATATTGTATCCCAATTGTGGATTATCTGGCACGTTGATTATGTTGTATCCCGGTGTGGATTATGTGGTTATATTATTGCCTTAAATGGAATTCATATTCATTGATGGTATTATGCTTAGTGTATTAAATGAATGTTGCACTATGGTATTGATGTAACATGAGTATATTTTACCATGTTGTTATATTATTATCCCTTTTTGTGGATTTATTTCAAGTATCTATTATGTGCTTGAACGTGTTATGTATGATAAGGGGGTATGATGGAATTCAATCAATTGCGATTTGTTCTATAATTGATTGAAGGTTCATCATACACGTGACCTCTCCCCTCGTGGCCACGAGTGGGTGTGCTAGCGATTGTATTGAGCCAAAAGCCTTACGCTGCAGCTGCGATTTGGTGATTAGGGGGAATGCTTACGTATTAAGCCAAAAGCTTTACGAGATAGCGGTATTATTGTTGGATACTCGATTTAGTATCGATTTTCTTATATGGATCTCTGGAGTATGAGTCCTATAAGTGGTGAATGTGCTGGAGGCAGTTCACCAAAGAGAGGAGTTTCACTCCCACGTTGTACGACTTATTGTTCAGACGGAAAAGGTAAAATGAGGTAACGTAAGGTGTTTACCGCTTTCATAATGTGTTACGTGCTACCATGCTATATGTTGCATCTTGTTTGGCATCTTGCTGCATTCATAATAGCTTATTGAGATTTATTCTCACCCCTTCCCTTTCTTGCTTTAGATTGTCTTGAGACAGGTGACTGAACTAGTGAGGCCGGGAAAGAGTTTGGACTCTTGCTTTTGGGACTTGTCAGGATAGGTATATGAGCGGGTTGTCGGGAGTCATATTTAAGTATTACTCTTTTATAAGTTGTAAGGAAAACTCTTTTGTTAAATAATGTTAATTAGGATTTTCAATGTAATTAATCAAGTATGGTTATTAAAGTATTTGTTTAAATTCCTCCAAGTGGAGATATTATTATTTGATTTTGTTGATGGGAAAATTGAGAATTGGTTTTCTTGTAAAGGCAAATAAAAGTTTTAAAAATCTAAGATGGGTTTTCTTAGTTTGAGCTCCTCAAGCTCGGGACACGCGTTAGGTCCGGGTTGGGGTGCACACGGTTAGTATCGAGCTTAGTTTAGAGGTCGAGGGTAGATGTCTAAACTAAGGGGAAATGTGTGGTAAATGACGCCGAGTGTTTAGTGCGGGAGTTTGTTCTAATGGTGGAAATAATGATGACCAGCGAAAGGTTCTAGAAAATGAAGGATGTTTAAATTGTAGCCTCACAGTTATGGCATTTTAGTAATGAATTCAAATGGTCTTGGGTTGAATATGGAAAATGTTGCAGTTGGGTTGGTGCATTGTACTTGGGTTGAAATTTGTTAAATTAGTTGAGATGTGGTATAGTGAAGTTTTGGTATAGTATTGATGTTAAGAAAAATGATTTAAGTATGTGGTATTATTTAGGGTCCCTTTTAAATGAAGTTGGCTAAGTTGTAAAGTTGTTGTTATATGTGTTGTACAATGCTATTATTTCGTATAAATGATTTTTGATGAGTTTGACAATTTGTTTGGCTGTTGGAATAATGAGAAAGGGGTTTGGAAATGACTAGAGTAATGGTTTGATCAAATATAGGTTGGTAATTGAAAGAGTATTATAAAGGTTAATATATGGTGGAGAGAGTATTGTTGGGTGGCTTATGATGTGTAAAAATAATGAAAATAACTTAGGTAGTGGGTGAATGAATATAGCGAATGAATGTGGTAAGGTTGATATTCAAAGTTATTGGGAATTCTGTATCCATTTAGTTAAGTTAGAATTATCATGAAAGGATTTGAAGAAAGATTTAGTAATAACAATATTATCTAGGTTAAAATGGTATTGTAAAGTGAAGGTCTAAGGTCGAGTATGTGTTTCGGGCCTAGGAGAGATAGCTCCCTCAGAGGTCACTAGAGGTATATTCCCTGTCTCAGAAGTTAGGGATCATATTTTATAGATCCTGTTTCATATCATTATGTGTGGCATAGCATTTTGCTTCTATGTGGCATACATTGCTTGAGATTTTGTTTTATTGTTAGAGAATTCTGCTCTTATGAGAGAATACATCGAATCTCCTTTGGTTTACCACGATGGTGATGTGGTTATGGCTGAGCATGTATTGCCAGTTGATTTGGTATGATTATCAATTTATGATTTTGAGATATACTTGACCTGGAGGGTTAAGTAGTTGTTATGCATTGGTAGACTATCATAAGAAGTGAGTCTTCTTTTCTGTGCCTAAATTGTTTACATTAGTAATTGATACAAATGAACATTTATGTGGTACTCTTGTTATATAAGCATTAAAGACATAATGTTTTGGTTAAAAGTGTGAAGGATATTTGGTATGTGTTAGACTTGCATAAGAAGTCTTTTCAGAAATTTTACGTGCTAGTTGTGAGTAGATGGTAATTGTGTTTCCATCAAGGTATCTCATGTGTTGATTCTAAGTATGATAATCGAATTTTAATCCTTATCTTGTTGGCTTTATGGCAATTATGATTGATGACCTCTTTGTTTATTTAAAGTTACGAGAGGATCATGAAGATAATTTGTGAGTTGTGTTATTTACCTTTAGTGAAAATTCATCGTTTGAGAAGTTTAGCAAATGTGAGTTGGCTCGCAAGGATTTTATATTTTGGGTTATATAGTCTTAAGCTTGAAGGTTACCATGAATCTTATAAGGATTGAGTCCGTGATCTTTGGGTTGGCAAGTATTATCAAAGGAATTTTTAAGGAGTTCTTGAGAATTGAACAATCGTTGCTTTAGTTAACTCTAATGGATGTATGAATGGTGTGGGATGTAATAAGGATGAATCATATTGATAGAGATGGAGAATAGATTGGTTATAGATCCGGCCCTTACCTTACCTAGTGGATGTGAGGACTTTGTGATATTTTAAGTGTGTATTAAGGAAGATTAGATTATGGTATTATACGAAATGGGAAAGTGATAACATATGCTTCGAGGAATTTAACTTAGATAAGTGAAATTTTCTTATCCTCTACTCGGGAGTAGCTGCACTTGTGTTGCGTTATTTAAGCAGGAACCTTATCTTTTTTAAGCTTCCTTTGAGAGTTGTTACCGATCACGAGAGTTTTAAGAATTTAGTTACTTGAAAGGAAGAGATGAGAAGACTATCTAGATTTTTGAAGAATAGGTTGTGTGTTGTGGGATGAACTTCCTTTCAAGTTGAGAAGTTAATTAACCTTAGCAAGTTTGCGTATAATTGTAGTTTTTAGTTAGCAAGATTGGTGTTCTTTAACTAATGTGGATTAGGTGAATTTGACATGTGCGAGAGAACCGTGAGAGTTATTATAATTATAGTTTAGGGAATTGAAATCCTAGGGTATTCGGGTTGTGAAAATGTATAGAAGAATCATGCCGTTAAGGAAACTATTTGGAAGCTGTAATTTGAAATGCGTGAGAGGTAACCTTTTTTATTGACCATTAAGGTAATCAAGTCTAAAATTCGGGACGAATTTTCTTTAAGGGGGAGTGAATGTAATGACCCTAACCCTAGGCACTATTTTAGTATCATATTATATGCTTTTAATATTAATGTTAACCTTATGTGCTTATTCTATGCCTTTAATAATTATTTTAAGTTGAAATAGTTAGGAGATAATTCTAAAGCCTAGGGATAAAATGAAAGTAAGTTAAAGTATTTGGTTGAATCATAATAATTAAAAATAAATAAAGTAATAGGGTAGGGTGGTAATAAAATGGACAAATAAAATATTATGAGTTGGAAGGGTTATTTTAAAAATGATTGAAGAGTTTTATTTTGAGGCATGGGGGGCCATTCCCCTAATTCCCTCTCCTTCCTCCTCCTTAGTCAAAGCATGCCATCCTCCTCCCATACTTTCCCCATCCCCTTTACATCATCCTTTTAACCTCCCCATCCTTTTATCCATCCCATTTAATCATTCTTCCCAATTATTATTCATCATCGTTCTCTCTTTCTTCTTTCCAAGTATTTCCATGGAAGCTCCTCCATGGAAGCCTCTTCCCAAATTTCTAACAAGTCCAATTCTACTCCATTTTCCAAGCCAATTGTACTTTTGTGCTTGGCGCATCTAGGGGAGTTTATCAAGCTAAGAAGATCCTCATTTCATCCTAAAAATTCTAAAGTAAGTTATTATGACTTCTTTCTAAATATTGCACATTTTATGTGTTAATGAAGGTTTTATGAAAAGAAAAAGTATGTTGTATTTTTAATAAGGTTATTTGAGTAAAATGATTATTCAAGATTTAGTTGATTTTAGTTATGACATGGGGTTTTAAGTTGAAGGAATGAGGGTATAATGAGTGTAAGATATTAATGACATTAATGGAGTTAGTGTATGTGATTATATACATCTTACTTTGATTTGAGAAAGATTATGAGTTATTTAATTTGGGTAAAAAGAAGTAGAAAAAGAACTTGGTATAATTTTAATGATGTGAGTTGTTATGATCTTCTCTTCTATTTAATGTTCATGAACTATTTGGGGTTGTTATTGTTATTATAATGGTTATTTGATACTTTGGAAGCCTTCTTGGGGTTGATAAATTGGTTAATGATAAAGAATGATGTTGTTGTTAAGGAAGTTGATCAAGAATGTAAGAAAATGGGTTGAGTTAGATTAAGATGGTAAATCTTGAAAAATGATAGTAAAATGGGTGGAAAACCAAGTGATAATGATTTATGTTAGAATATGATATCTTGGGGTTAAATGGTTTATAATAGAATTAACAAAGTTAGAAATCCTTTTTATGTTCACAAAGAAGAAGAAGCTTAGTACTAGTTTTGGTTTTTGGGAGTTCCTAAGGAAAAGTGCTACAGCTACCTGTTTCTGGCCATGGCACGAGTCGTGCCCCTAGGCACGAGTCGTGCCCATGGCCCACTCGTGGTTACGAGTCGTGATGTGAGAGCCAAGTCGTTCTGAGTAACTTAAGTGTAATTGGCACGAGTCGTGCCCTCAGGCACGAGTCGTGCCATGAGGAGGTAACGAGTCGTGCTTGCCAAAGGACGAATGAATCTGGGAAAGGCCAAAGGGGCACGAGTCGTGCCCTGGCCTGGTGACATTGAACTGTTTTTGGAGCTGTTTAAACCTATTCAACCTAGACCACAATTGAACCCTCTTTAACTTAGATTAAAGTAGAAAGCTTGGGCTATACAATGATGTCTTATTTGGTCAAATAAAATTATGGGAGTAGTTTGAATATTGTCCGGAAAAAGGGTTGTTAAGCTTGATTTGTATTTCACCAAAGTGGTTCAAACTTGGGAAGTGGATCTTAAACTTGTATTAAAGTTATCTGAGGTTGTTTAATGATTATTTAGGAATGGTTTATGATGCATAGTGGCCTTACTGGCTCCCATACACACATAAATTCTTGTCTCAATCCACCTGCAGAATGATTAGACATGAGTTTATTATTTTCATTGTGGCAGGACTGCTAGCGAACACCAAACTAGTTCTTGGTCAAACCTGTGGCTGCAGTGCAGTCCTATGCTGCAGCCAGTACGGCTACTGTGGGACCGGTGGCGAGTATTGTGGTGCTGGTTGTCTTGATGGGCCTTGTTTTGAACTCCCTCTACCTAATAATGTTTCGGTTGCTGAAATTGTAACTGAAGCATTCTTTAATGGGATTGCTTATAAAGTAGACGCTAGTTGTCCTGGAAAGGGCTTCTACACAAGAGCTGCATTTCTAGAAGCCGTTAATTCTTATCCTTTGTTTGGTAGGGTAGGTTCTGAAGAAGATTCTAGGCGCGACATTGCTGCTTTCTTTGCACATGCCACTGAAGCAACCGGACGTATGTTTTTCTAGCTTGCCCAATCTTTTACTTCTTTAGAAAATACCTATCATTAATGCCACCAGTGCAACCGGACATTTGTTTTTTTTCACTTACAGTTTCAAAAAACTAACATAACTGCCACGCTAGCGCCATGTCAGCAACACGTCATCAAAGTTATAGATAATTGCCACGCTAGAGCCATGTCAGCAACACGTCATCAAAGTAAAAGTCAATGCTGACATGGTGCTAATGTGGCACTGACGTGAAGCTCATTTGGCACCGAGGTGCTGATGTGGCGCTGCCACCCTGGCAGTTCTGTTAGTTTTTATCAAAAGTACATAACATGATTCCTGAACTAATTAACAAGTAGGTTTCATTAATTGATAATTAGAGTATGTTGCGTTGGATAGGCTAGTATTTATTTTAGAAAAAAGGTGTGTTCTAAAACGACAAGTCCTTAGCTTGAGCATTAAACAAGAAATCGAAGATTCCGATGCATATATATGTATTATGTGCAGATTTCTGCTCTATAGAAGAGACAAATGGGCCTTCGAGGGATTACTGCGAAAAAAACAATAAACAGTTCCCGTGCATGCTCAACAAGGGCTACTACGGACGGGGTCCGCTTCAGCTGACGTGGAACTACAACTACGGGCCAGCAGGAATGAGTATTGGTTTTGATGGACTTAATGATCCAGATATTGTGGCGACAGATAATGTGATCTCGTTTAAGACATCCTTGTGGTTTTGGATGAACAAGGTTCAGCCCTTCATAACTTCGGGCCTGGGATTTGGAGAAACTATTAAGGTTATTAATGGACAACATGAATGTGATGGTGCGGATCCAGATATGGTGAATTTACGTGTCGAGTATTATACAGAATACTGTAACCAATTTGGGGTTCCCACGGGCGAACATCTTGGATGCTAGACATATTTTTCTCAATTATTATTCGAAATTTTATATGGCTAAATATTCTTGCTATCGCTAAAAGCTCATGCTGAATATATGTTTCCTGCGAAATCATCTTTGCCATGGATCTTTTCAACGTGAGCCGAAATATTAACAGTTGCTTGTCCTCAATTTCACTGATTTTCGTTTGCGGAAAAGATTTTTTTTTAAGGATTGCAGAAAAGAAATATTAATACAACTTATTGTATCAAACATTACTTTAAATGATTAGCAATAGTAAAGAAAAAAAGACGCTAGCATAATAAACCCATTTATTGCATTAAAATTACAGCGATGAGCAGAAAATTATCATATCTGCTTATTTTAAACAAAACCAAAAACATTTATGGGTTCTTCCAATACAGACGTAAATTGCTAGCTTGATGGCGTCTTTCTCTAGTTAGTTTTTCTTGAATTGCGCTTGGAGATAGTCAACGGTGTTCTTTTCCAATTGGAAAGCTCTAGTGAGAACATCATCAGAAATTGGTGGATTTGCTCCAAAAACAGCTTCTGCAATTGTAATCACCCCAGGATTTTGGCTACTTAGACCTGCAAAAGCAACCACGTTTGTATGTCCCACATTAAACTGAAAGTGAATTGAGTCCCTGAGGGAACACAAATACATCTCCCACATTCAAGATTTTAGTTATGAGACGATTTTCGGTGTTAGATGTAACAAATCCAACATACAAGGTGCCTTCGACAACAAAAAGTATCTCACTAGCCCATGGGGTGCGTTTTGTCCATATGGTGCATAGTCAATACGAACTAGGGAGATACCAAAGGTGTTCAATCCTGCTATCTGAGCAACATTTACTGCAGTAACATTTGCCCCAACTCGGTTTGAGGTGTTTCTAGGGATATGGAGATCCGAAAAAGAGAAATCCTCGGCAGTGACATCTTTTGGATCTTTGCAGAACCTTCCATTCACGAAAACTGTATGTCATAAATGTTAATAGATAAATAAATACTGGTTGTCTCAAAAAAAAAAAAAAAAGAATAGTCACACTTTCCTTTTCCCCATTTCTAAAATAGATTTCGTTCAAGTGTAATTTTAAGAAGGTGCAAGCATGTATAATTCTATAAGAAAACATTGACTTGTCAAGTCAGACATTTTTCCTCATAGCGAGTGAATGTGATGTAATTAAAATATTAGAAAGCTAAAAAGAGGGGCAGAGCAGAGAGGGCACGTACGAGCGCCTTTTGGGTCATTGGTTGCAACACAGAAGTCCTGAAGAGGACTAGGATCAGAGGCAACTGCAAGTGAGACGGCCAATGCGAATATGGCAATGGTTACTGTAAGAGAACATTATTCCACATCGGGAATAAACAATACTTGTCTCTAACATATAAGGATCCTGGGCTACTCCCCTTAACACCAATTGGTTTTAAGGTGGAACCTCAGACTTTAAGATGATATCAAAGCTGGTCCATTACACGTGCAGGCCCAACGGCCCACGATGAACCCTCCGCGCTACCCACCATCCAGTCCACGTTGTAAGCCTTTGGCAAAGCCCGGCTACACGTGAGGGGGCGTGTAAGAGAACATTATCCCACATCGGGAATAAACAATACTTGAGCTAGAAGATTTAAAATGTTTTCGGTGAGAGATGCAAAATATAGCAAGAGAAGGGTGTGTATTTATAGGTAAATATTTCGCAAGCAAATGGGATTAGTAATATAAACTATTTCAATAGCCTTGCTCATGGAGGGTTAGACTTGTTTTGTTTTTGTAAAGAAGAACTTTTCAACAACAACTACATTCTAGTGTCTGTTTATATTAATCTGTAAGTTGATATGAATATGGAAACTGTCCTTTGGAAAGGCCAAAGACTGCCATAGACTGAGAAAATGTCTCCGTCGTACAAGAGTTTGTATTTTGACAAATTCGAAACAAGTTTATTTCGAATGTCTAAGGTTTCATATCAATCAAAACCAATTGACGAATGAATGAGAGGAATAGCCCATAATCTTTATCAATTGTATGCAATACTTAAATATACCAGATGCGTGTTTAATGTTTTAATATTAATTTTCGTAAATAATGGTTACTCCATATGTACAATACTTGTTTACAACGTCTATTTTGTCCGTGCGTTAAATGATGGCCTAAGAGCAACTACAGCCATGACGTTAGTCACGGCTTCATCCTAACTGTCAAGCAATTTTCCTTCAATTTTCCTCCAATCATGACTTTGTAAAAGTCATCCCATGACATTTCATGGTTTTATTTTGCCGGATGACGGGCTTCACGCCTTTGAATGTTTTTTTTTTTGTTTAGACCAATTAGCGGGTGACACGTGTCATATTTTTGAAATTAATTTTATTTTTTATTTTTTACAAAAATTGCAATTAACATATAAAAAATAATAAAAATACAAGAATATTGAAAAAACTACAATTATTAATAAAAAGTAGGAGAGAGAAATTGATGACTTTGATCATGAATTGAGATAAAATTGTTTGGAGTTGTGTTTTTTATGACTGCTGACGTGGAGCTGAGATGGAGGAAAGAGAGATGAAAATGAAGTGGTATTGATAAAGATGCTCTAAGAGCATCTCCAATGGTAATACCCATTATGGGTATTATCTCAAGCCACCTCATTGCCACATCATCAAAGAACAAACTCATCTCTTTTTTCCTTTTTCTCTACAATGGTTAGGAGTACTAAAATGGACCCACTACTTAACTCAACGGTAATATATAGAGAGAAAGAGTGAAAAATTGAATAAAGTAGCATGGGCCCCATATAATAATGGTACCGCGGCAGAGGAGTGATTCCTTACTTTGGGAACCGATACCCTATGCCACAATGGTTTGAGAAATAAAAGAGGGGATCGATCCCCATAAAATAACCCCATTGTAGATGCCCTAAGGGCATCCTTACTCATAAACCCCTTCAAAGGGTTTTTTCAAAGGGTTTATGAGTACGCTAAATCATCACTTTTTATCTTTTCATTTTTATAAACCTCTATCAACTTTTTTCCTCCACACTCATAAACCTTTTCAAAAGCTTTTTAGAAACACTTTATTAAAAATTTACATTTAATTTTGAGGGAAAAAATAGAAAATAAAATTTTATTTTGGTATAAATGATATACTATTGTTTTTTATAAGCAAAATGTTCAATTTGCAAAAAAAAAAAAAAAAAAAAAAAGGAACAAACTTGTAGGATAAACCGCTCCATAGGCATGGAGCAGTTCATACATTCTCCCCTCTCTCTCCTGCTTATGTGGCTGACACATATAAAAAAATCTCATCCAAAAACCTCTCTTTTCTATCATTGAGGTTGCCCTAAGCTATACTCCCTCCGTCCCACGTGATTGCAAACTAACTTTTTGGGTGTGAAAATTAAGGAAAAGTGATATAAGAAAGAGAAAAAGTTAAATGTTGTGAATATGAAAAATTAAATAGGAGAGAGAATGAGTGGGAAGAATAGTGAGGAGAGAGAATGTTGTGAGTGTAAAAGTGAAGTATGAGAAAGAATGAGTGGGTGGAATAGTGAATATTCTTTGCCATTTTGAGAAGTTTGCATTCACGTGGGACGGACCAAATAGAATTAAGTTTGCATTCACGTGAAACGGAGGGAGTATATTTCTAGTTTCAACAACCAGCACTTTCTAGGGCCCGTTTGATTTAGTTTATTGATATGTGCTAATGACTTATTACTTATGACTGATAACTTTATGAGCTGACGAATGATGTTGTTTGATTTAGTTTTTTTGAAATGCTGATGAGCTATCATAAGTAAGTATGACTGTTTGATTAATAAGCTGAAAAAGTGCTGAATGAAATTATAAAGACTAAAATAATAATAATAATAATAATTATTATTATTATTTTCTTTTATTAATATTATTTATTATTATTATTATTTTATTATTATTATTTTATTATTATTTTATTATTATTATTTTATTATTATTATTATTATTATTATCATTTTATTATTATATTATTATTATTATTATTTATTATTTATTATTTATTATTTTTATTTTTATTTTATTTATTTTTATTATTATTATTATTATTATTATTATTATTATTTATTATTATTAATTTATGAATTTATTATTATTATTATTATTATGATTATTATTATTTCTTATTATTATTATTATTATTATTATTATTATTATTATTATTATTATTATTATTATTATTATTATTATTATTATTATTATTATTATTATTTTTACTGTTCATATTTTACTGTTCACAAGTGCTTTTTTGATTCAGCACTTTGCCTACTTGTAAGTGCTCCAATTTGAGCTTGTTAGAATTTTCGTTAGAAAATTAACGAAAGTTATAACATTTCTAACAATTTCTAACTATCCTAACATTTCTAACAAAGTGAGGGTAAAATGGGCATTGTTATTTAAGGTTAAACCTTAAAAAGAATCTCAAAAAGAAAAACAAAAGAAGAAAACCAAATATAGCAATCTTTGGAAACATAAGCTGCCGCCTAATTTGAATTTTGAAAAAGATTATTCTTCTTGTCCAAAGCTGAAGCTGCATTTAATGAACAGTGCACGCTGCCTGGACTTGTCCGCACGGATGGGATTGTCATCTCAGGAGGGCTATAAATTGAGCCCTCCAGTCACAAAAAAAAAGGAGGAAGAACACAATTGCACCGAACCTCTGGCGAAATATAGAGAGAAAACAGTGAGAATTCACAAGAATTGTCACCTTTTTCTCTCCAATCTTTCCCAACTCATACTCATCCACTCACTCTCATATTAAAGCCCTAAACACTCATACAATCAAGCCAAACACTCAAGAACACAAGGAAGATTGGTAAACCCTCCTCTTCCTAACCCTAAATCTCATCCATGCATGCATCTTCAAACTACAAAATGTAGTTCTTCCATCTTCTTTCTCTAGATCTAAGAAGATCACCATGGAAGACCATCTCCATGGATGATCTTCTACAAAGATCAACATTATTTTCAAAGCTTTTCTTGCTTACTTGCAAAAATGCACTTTCAAAACCCTAAAAAACCATTTTCAAGCACTAAATCTTGATTTCAAAGGGTAAAATCCCCCTCCCCAAGCAAATGAAATGCTTAGTCCTAATGTACCCCAAGGATGGTTTGGTATAGTTGATTCACCACTAAAATGTCTAGTGATCACTAACCAAAACCTAGGAAAATGGGGACAAGCATGGATGCAAAACCCCCCTTAAAATCATATTTTCTTTCTTGAGAAGTTGCTGTCCAGTAGCAATTTTCTCAGACCTCAGTCCATGGTCTTAATTTTTGGACACAGATGAACTTGGAGTTTGGTGTTGACTACAAAACACTTTTTGTAGCCAACATCCAGAGATTTCCAGACATATTTTTACTTTATTTTTTGGGTGAGTAAAACTCCTCTTTTCAAATTTTCTTTCAGAGGCTAGTTCATCAGCTTCTGGGAATCCAGATCTCATATCTGAGGTTTCCAGAAGGTTTTGACCCCTCAAATCTTCTCCAAAATGGAAAATTCCTTCGTACAAACTTTATTGAAGGTGTCTAGAACAACTTTCATTCTCTGAGTTTATCCAGATTATGAAGTTTTAAGACCCTTGAATCCCTTTCAAAATCAAAGGTCCACTGCCTTTTTCATTCTGGCAGAAATGGCTCTCAACTTCAAAAGGTCTTTTGAGTACCAAATCTCAATCCAAAAATCTTCCAAAAAATCATGGGATCAGTTTAAAGTCTTAAAAAGATATCCCAATTTTTACTTTTCTGAGTTTCAACTTATTTTGGCCAAAACACACACACACACACACACGCGCAAATGATTTTCAGCTTGGAAGACTCGTTTTACGAGGCGCGTCGGGTGCACACTAACGTCCTTCCCGACGCGTAACATGACCTCCGAACCTAAATCTCTGATCTCGGGCTTTTTTCAAAGTTTTGGCCTTCAAAATTAAAATGGCGTGGCGACTCCGTTTTTTTTCCGGTTTTATTTGGTTTTCAAAGAAACGCAAAAATCGAATTTTTCCCGCGAAAAGGCAACACATCATCACAGTGGCGACTCCGCTGGGGACTAAGCTTTTTAATAAAAAATGGTATTCGGTATATTGGTGGAAACCACTAAATTTCCCGTTATCGCCTCCTAACACGAGTCGGGGATAAATTGTGGTCTAACAATCCCACGTACCGGTATCACCGTTTTCAAAAAAAAAAAAGCTTTTGAGGGTCAAGCTTCCGTCCCGGCTTTGAAAATCATTTTTGTGTGTGTGTTGATTTTTGCACAGTTTTCATGTTATTTTGGCCGCCTCGGAGAAAGTCAAAATTTTGACTGTCGGAATAATGTCCCTAACTGTCGGAATTTTCGTGCTTATGTGCTCATTAAAATTTTCAAAAAAAAAAAGGATTTTCAAAAAAAAAAGAAAATTTCCAAAAAAAATCATGCATCATATTTTTAAGACACATAAAAAATTTCTATTTTACTCGGAAAAGAATATAGGCTGCTTGCACACTACGCGCACGTGACCGTACACCGCACACTACGTCCTTAACACGGAAATCCTTGTCGCGGTCCGTTTGGTCTTATTACGCCTCTCGGATGAGCACAGGACTACCCAAACATCCCATGGAGCCTCGTGTCGACCATGCACTTGTCCGTGACACACTTTGTCCGAGACCCGGTTGGTTTTTAGTCTGGTCTGTGTCATGCCCTGTCCGTGTATAGACCTTTCCTTTCAAGCCTTTGTCGGCATACCGACTCAATATCTTTCGGGTCCCTAAGCAGTCGAAGTTCGCGGTTTTCCGCCGCAGACTTTGACCAAGATATTGACCGGCGCCTTGACTTCGGCTCGGCGGCACAAATTATACACTGACTCCCGGCATTGATCGAGTCATCAAGGATTAATGACTATTCCATGCCTAATTACGGCTTAGCGACGACAAGTCAAGATCAATCGTGGACGCTTATCGGTCAAATCATGCCGACTTTTTGTCGAGCCCTCGGACATGATCTTGACTTTCGACGTCAGCTTTGTCCGTAATTTACATCGAATGCTCGTTAAGACTCGATTACCCGCCAGACTTTTAGGATCGTTTTTCTTTCGGTCGGTGGGACCCGCTTGCCCTATAGGACCCTCGCCGGGCATCCACCTGGGAGGTCGAAATACAGGTGGAATACGAGGGGCTTATAGGCGTAGTGACGGGGCCCACCGATCCAGAATCGTAGTAGTTTGCGAAAAAAAGAGCAATCTTTTCCAACCGATTAAGTTAATAAAACATGTTTTAAGTAAACGTGAACAAATAAGCGCATGTTGCATGAGCCTAAAGCCCAAACACCTACCCTCCTTCCATTCCCGGACATCCGAACCTTCATGTCCTTTCCCCATGACTCCGCACAAAGCTTGGTTTCGGGCACCGGGTCACCGTTTGATCGGTTGGGAAGAGTCAGCGCGTCATCGGCTTCGCCATTTGTTCCGACTCCGGGTTTGAGAATGTGCGCATCGGCCGGTAATGATGGGGATAACGTCACTCCGCCTCCCGGGACCCCTCGGACAGAGCAACGGTGGAATCGGTTAGCGAGACGAGATGAGGTTACGACAGAAACACAGCTAAACGGCCTTATGGAAGCTATTAAGAGTCACGGTCGGCCGCCGGCCTCAATCCGGATGGCACCTTCACCGTGGAAGAAGACGAGGATGCCAACCCCACTCTCGGTCGCCACGATTACACCAGGATGCCGCCACCCACCTCCTATGGTGCCACTACGAGAACCCATGCTCCTCGATTTTCGGGACGGCCCGGCTCCCGACCACGAGACCACCGGATCCATGCGGCTCGACAGACAAATCGGTGGGGGCAAAATCGCACGGAATGTCTTCTCATGGTTGGGGCTATCTCGGAATGCCACGGCTAATCGGGATCCCTCCTCGGTTCGGAACCGATCAATCCGACCCTCACAAAGAATGTACCAAGTAGCCGGAATGCCGCCACAACTTGGTTCGGGGCCAGGTCAGAGCCCCTCCTCAGACAAGACTAGTTCAGCCCCCACACAAATCCATTCCTCACTCAGAATTCTATGGGTTACGAAGCCTCCATCCCGGTGTCATCCGAATCACCAGGACCGCGGTACCCAGGGTTACACACCTTCACCACAAGCGGCCACGCAATTCAACAATCCGGGACAGCGGCCGCACTCAAGCCTACTTACGGGCCCCACTCTGGAAATCCAAGTTATCCGGCCACATCGGGGCTGCCCCCACCTACTTTGCCAGTTGAAAATCAACAGCAAGCCGCAAGGTTCTATCCTTTTGCTCAGGCTCCTACTCATGCTCCCCACACTACAAGAAAACTTACTTTTTGCGATGGCCAATTGCCATCGCATAACATCTATTAGCCATCGCATATTCTTTATGCGATTGCAAAATTCATCAAAAATGCCGTCACCTTAGGCTTTGTCGCTAAAGGTATATGCGACAGCCGCTGCCATCGCCTAATGGGTAGAACCTTATGTGATGGCTAATATAATCGCATAAGATAAATATTATTTTCAATAAAAAAATTATATTTAAAATAAAATGCCATCGCATATAGTCATAAATATTAGATGATTTTAACCATCGCATATAGTCATCAACATTAGATGATCTTAACCATCGCATAAAACATGATTATGTGATTGCAATTGTGATCTTATATTTCACATTCTTTCATTATTTGAAAAGTGCTTTAGAGATGGCACTAGCCATCGCATAAACATATCCCAGAATTTATGAAATTCCCAAAATTTATATAAATTCTATTTTCACAATTGCTACTACACAATTTATGCAACGTGTTTATTCTAGCAAGAAAAAACTAATACAAAATTTATGCTTGCTGAAACAAACAAGCTTACCCTCATTGTCTAGAACAAACAAGCTGGCCTTGATATTAAAATATATTTTAAGTGTATCAGAACATTAGTAATATACAAATGCTCATTGCATCTATATACTAACATGTTTATTCTAGCAAGAAAAAACTAATACACAATTGTACCCTCGTTGAGACATAAATTAAAAAATTGTTTCACCAATCCATCTCCCTTAGACTCCGTCATTGGCAAGGAAATGTCAGATGTGCGCTCAGCAACAAAAGATCACGGGCTGAGCCTTGTCACACATTTTGTGTCAACTGCCCGCAGATCCACCTTGTGCAGCAGCCAAGTGAGATGCTAAGCGACCCCAATATACCCAGCACACACCACATAACGAGTTCCTGTTGGGAAACAATTGTCTAAGAGCCAATCGGTTATTCACAATATCCAATTGCCAAATTTGAGATGGTATTAAATTATCCATAACTACCCTTGTTAAATATTTTCTCTGAATATAAATTTTGTAGGTATAAATAGAGCCTACAGGAAATTTGATAAATTAGCTTAGTCTACTCTAAAGGCATTACATCAAACAGTAGGTGTGCATGAATTCATTGTAAATTAAAATGAAATGATATACGTGTAGAGCCGGTGGTCATGCTGGCCTACACGTGAGGGGGCGTGGTTAACAATGCCTTTTAAAGGGATGATGACTAATAAAAGACCTATACAGATATATAGATAAGCATTTAGGGTAAATATGGCTTCATTAGAAGAAGTTGAGAGATGGTAAAGCTTAGTGGCACACTTATAATTGAAAAAGAAGAAACCAATGAATATCCTACCACTAAACTGCTTTAGATCTCCATAATTTTCTCAAAAATCCAATATAGATTAATAAAAACCAAATAAATGAACAACCAAAATCAACAGAAATATTAAGACATACCAACACCACTTTGAAGAACACCCTTTGGTAGTGTATCAGATGTCGGAGCCACAGTACTAGATTTTGAGTTGCGTAAATGTTCCCATTGTCTTTTCTTCTATTATAAACAATGGGAGAGGTAGTGCAGGCAGGGGTAGAAGCGGAACAAACTTTGTTGCTGGTATTGGACGAGGGGTTATGAATTGGTTGAAGAATTTCAGGGAGTTGAGTAGATGAATCGGATTTTTTCTTGGCACTTTCAGGGAGATTGATGGTTATGGTGGTCTTATTGGCAAAGAATATTCACTATTCCACCCACTCATTCTCTCTCATACTTCACTTTTACACTCACAACATTCTCTCTCCTAACTATTCCTCCCACTCATTCTCTCTCCTATTTAATTTTTATACTCACAAACACCTCCTCCACCTATTTCTCTCTCCTACTTTTCCTTAATTCCCACACCCAAAAAGTTGGTCCACAGTTACGTGGGACGGAGGGAGTATTCAGAAACCATCCATCTAAAAACAGAATCATAGCTCAATAAAATAAAGCTCAACGAAAGTTCTCATCAACATATGAAGAAATGACAACAGACAAATCCACGTACCATAATTTCCAAGAACATTCTGTCAAACAATGACCCAAAGCAAAAATATCCAAGCAGCAGAAAAAATAGATGTGTTAAAAGTTCGATGACGATTTATCAAGAAAATTTTATGTCTACAACCCTTTTCCGGTAGCAACAAAAGAATCAAAGAAGCAAGTATGTTGTAGCAGAACCAAAAAGCTTGTACTATCAATCAAACTTGTTTATTTTATAAATCAGGGGCAAATTACCACTTCATAAAAGTTCCAAACTTCGTCAAGATGATACTAAGACCAAACATTCGAACTTATCAAAGCAAAACTCTCTACATGTAACATCAGACGTTAAGATGTGGTATAAGTCTTCTATTTGTAGCACACTAAATACCTTCAAATGTATTCCGAACCCAACTACACAATTTTTACACACAACAAATTCAAATTTTTAAAAATAACATCAAATTCCATGTTTCAACAGTCAACCCTCACAAACCTATTTCTAAACAGGAAACCCAAAAAATACTATTTTTACTTTTCCTAAAAATCCCAAATCCTAAATCCCAACCAGAGAAAGTAGTAAATATAGACAAGTCTCACTTCTTAGTCCTTAACAATCAGAAATTTTACTTCCATGTCTAAGAAATCTAAGAATTAATTTAAGGGAGTGTTCAGAAATTATCACAGCTTGATTATTGAATTAATGAAATTAAGCAGAAAGTGTTTTAAAATAGAAGTTTTTTGGAAAGAACCTGTTGATCACACTGCCAAGGGCTGCTGGAATGAGAATATCACAATCTTCAACCAAAATAGAGTCGGGCTCAATAGGATCTGATCCGCTGAAACCTTTCACTCCACGATACTCTTTGACATGGTTCAGAAGGCTCGGAATGTCTAGTCCTTTAGAGTTCTTAATAGCTCCAGTTATGTCGCTCACTGCAACCACCTTTCCACCCTTTTCATGAATGAGCTGAGCAGCCCAAGAACCCACGTTGCTGAATCCCTGAGGTAATAGGAACAAGACCCCAATTAGAAGACCGTCGTAGATTATACTCCCTACGTCCCAGAATGTATGTCCAAAAAAATTTCAAATTTTCTCTTGATCAAGAACAATTTAAAATGTTTTTGGACATTCATGTTGGGACAGAGGTAGTATTTTATGATTCCTTTCAAACATCAATTTTTATAGGCATGATCAAACTGACAAAGAAAAGTCAAATTAACTTCTTTTTTTAGGTTTGGGGGGGGGATGTATTAATAAAGAAAGATGCACCTGCACAACAAAGTGTTGACCAGCAATGCTCTCCTTCCATGCTCATTAAGAAGGGCCTCTGTTGCAAACAGAACTCCCCGTCCTGTAGCTGCATCTCTTCCTAGTGATCCTCCAAGATCCTGATCCAAAAAATTCAAGCCTCTCATAACGTAAAACAATGAGAAAAAAAGAGAAATAAATCATTGTGTTCTAACAAAAAGTTACTTCTTTTCGGCTATTTCAACGTGGACATAGAATTCATGATTTTAAACCCGTCATAAGAGAAAGCTTAGCTGGTTAGACTGAATAAACCTACAATAGGTTTTCCAGTCACAACAGCTAGTGAATACCCATGAAATTTGGAGTATTCATCTAGTATCCAAGCCATTGTTAAACACAACAATAATTCATTTAGTTCAGTTTCAATTAGGCCTTTATAGAATACTCCCTCCGTCCCAATTTTTTGGACATTCATTCTAAATGTGAGATTAAATCATGAATTCTATGTCCACGTTAAAATAGCCGAAATGTGAGATTGCTAAGCATGTGCAATATACCCATCCCGCACCACATAATAAGTTCCTGTTGGGAAACAAATGTCTAATATACAACCGAATATTCATAATATCCGATTTCCAAATGTGAGATTAAATCCATTACTATTGTTGTTTTAATCTTTTCTATTCTAAATTGAGAATTACAATAGTATAATATAGAACTTGCAGGAAACTTGATAAATTAACTTACTTTACTCAAAAGACATTTCATCAAACAGTAGGTGTGCATGAATTCATTGTAAAGTAAATTGAAAACCCCAAAGTATCAAACCTGCAAATCAACAATAAGAAGCGATAAACATGGGACACAGTTTAGATGAAATCATACCTCTTCATCACTGAAGTTGTAGGCAGAAGCTGACTGTGGGGAGAGCCTTTGAAGGAAAGAGTACTTCTCGTTATGAGGAGTCACTGATTCCTTGAGAGACTGTAATATCTTCAATAGGCATCCTATAAATCCAACAAAACCAACACAAATGGATAGACTACAGGAAGATTGAAGAACAATAGATCAACATGAGTTATTAATCTTAAAGAAAAACGCAAGAACTAGATTGGTATTCTTCGAGGTCAAACAATTAGCTTGTAAATAATTTGCAGCTTCTAAGTCGTTACAGTCAGGTTCTAATGTTATTAAGGATTTTTGTAGTGGGCAAGTAGTTTACTGTTTAGGGCTTGGTCTGAGAAGTTGTTGCAGTTACAAGGGATATTTCTAGATGCTAGGAGTAGTTAAGGGTTATATGATGCCGGCATTAGCATTTGAAGTTCAATTTTGGAGAGATTTTGCTTCGAGAATATAACATGGAGGTAGCCACTGACAGCCTACACTTTCCTCTGCCACTGCTGTTCAGTATTGCTACACTTATTACAGGTTTAGGTTTGTTTTCTTATTTCCACTGCTATGGATGATGAGACATATCACGAAGATTAAACTGTGTCATTGTGTTGGCCTGCAACAGCCAGGAAGTTATGCACCCCTTCACTTAACATCTAACCACCTAAAATCAGGACGTGTTCAAGAGAGAACATTAATTTGGCTTAAAAACATTACAAATCCAGAGCCCTTTTAGCGAATATGCTTGGAATAATAAGAAGCATGAAATAAGAATCGAAACCAAAACAAATAGCAGCAACAACACCGAAAAATGAGTAAAATTGAAAATGTGATGGTTACCTTTCTAGTTCCATAGTTTCGCAAATCAAGTGCTCTGACTATTGATCTACAAAACCCCTGTAAATCGCAAGATGAGAGCTAGATCAAAAGCCCTAAAACCGGAAGAAATTAAAACCTATATAACCTTAACGATCTGATCTAAGCTACAGATCTAGTCGACTACCTTCTCAAACCCTAATAGATTTGAAGAAAATCAACAAAACCCAAATAGATTTGGAGAGAATGGAGAAATGAAGGAGAAGAAGAAGTGTTACCTAGAGGAACGAGGGAGAAGGGATCACCTGTTTTTTTGCCGGAGGAAGCCTGAGGAAGACGAACCTGGACAACGAAGGGAGCCCTAACCGAGAGATTGAAGAGGCGTGATTTTTAGAGAGAGAGGAATTGCAAAACCTTAATGAGAGAGGAGAGAGAATATTTGTTAATAACTTACCTTTTTCCGGGTTATGCCGATTATGCGATGGCTTTTTTATTTTTATTATTAAATTTTATTTATTTATTTATTTTAGAAATTAATTTATTATTGAATAGCTTATGAGACGGCTAAGTCCATCACATATTTATTAATGCAGTCGCATATTGAAATATCTCTCCCACCAAATTGGGCCGCAAAAATTTCCAAGGTTTTTTGGACTGCCGCTCTAAAATGCGACCATTTTGTTTTCGATTGTTTTAGCCATCGCCTAAACATGTATATTGCGACGGCTTTTTCTGCCATCGCAAAAGGCCATCGCATATTCCTCTTTTTCTTGTAGTGCCAAGGTAACTCAGCCCCAGGACAGGTTTTCACCTACGTCCCCGGACCGGCCGTTCCCTCCACCAGTCTGCCTCCAGTGGTAGCTCCTCTCTCTAGCTCAGCCACTAGCTTGAATGCCATGGTTCCGCCACAAGACCCTCATCTGGCCTGGTTCATGGAACAACACAAGGAAATGAAAGCGCAGATCGCCGAACTGACTGCCAAGAAGTCTGCCTTCCGGCCTACAGACCCGGACTCCATTGTTCCTCTCCCCCACAAATTCGTGATGCCAAATCTGGATCTCTTTGATGGGACTGCATGTCCGAAAACCCATTTGGACACGTATACCTTGGCGATGAAAGCCAAAGGATGTACCAATCAGCAGTTGGCTGACTATTTGATCTATCCTTGAAGTCCAGTGCCTTAAAGTGGTTCTTCCGTTTGAAACACGAAGCCGGGGCCACATGGGACAGATTACCAATGCCTTCACGAGAGAAATATAAGGCCAACTTGGAATGGGAAACAAATAGGGTTGACCTACAAACAACAGGTGCGGCGTCTGATGAGAATGTTGGGGACTTCTACAAGCGGTGGAATCTGAAACTCGGTGAAATGGCCATCCCTCCTTCCGAAGAGGAACAAGCTGGACATCTTCCGGTCATGCTTGAAACCACATCGAGAGCCTCCTCGGTCACTTCCCATACTCGGACTTGCGGGCCATGGTTAATTCTGCGGCTAAGTTTGAAAAGGCCTACAATCAAGAACCAGGCTGCTTTGCACTGCCGCTACGAGATATCGGGCTCCTCCCGCAAACACTGCCCTGCTCCTGCCAAAGGCAAAGAGATGATTAACTATGCGGGACGGGAATGTAATAACACGACTCCTTTTGCTCCCGAAACCGGCCGAGCCTGGACCGCGGGTCATAAATCTCGAAAACTTTGGAATGCCCCTGAATGACATCTTTAGGGGCGGTGAAAGAAGGCTTGTTGCGGCCTTTGGAGAATTTCCAACCCAGAAATCCGAATGCTCCCGTGGATACTACAAAGTATTGTGCCTTTCATCAAGCTCACGGACATCGGAACGACATGTTTGCTTTACTCTGAAAAAGGCAATTCGGGGGCTAATAGAGCAAGGAAAGTTGGAAGGCCCGAGGGGCCCAACACGATCCAAAACCCGCTGCCACGGAACCATAATCGAGTGAATATGATTGAATGCGGAGAATTTTCACACGCCCGGAAGATCTTGATGAAGGTCCCCAAATACCCGTGGCCAACCTCGTCGAGGATCTGGTCGGATTCCCCTCGGCCTCGAGGATATCGAACGAATCAACCCATCTTGGTCTCATGTCGGGAGACTCCTTGCAAGAATACGAGGCCCGCTATTTTTCGGGTGAAGGGAAGGCCGAATCTTAGAAGAAGCTGGAATTTGTTAAAACCCGAGAACATGAAAGAACTATTTATACAAGATGGTTAGAGCAGTCAAGAAAGATTGAGCAAGAAAGTTTCCAGGCGAGCACCGTCTTGGGGCTTATCGGCAAAGAGGCCGAAGAGCATGCGGAGCTAGTACACTTCGCAAATTGGCTCTAGGAGAGCCCGAATATGATCCCGAGAACAGTGAAGAATCGGAAGAGGAGGATTCCTTCTATATCCTACACGGTGTCAAATACGTGCCACCCCCTCTCACTCTTCCCCCGCAATTTACGGGAGGAGAAGGCTGAATCGCGATTACCATCACTTAGGGAATGGGAACATATGACAACTTCTGCGGTTGCACGCACCCATATTCCCCCAACGGGTTTGGCCGGCGTTCCCTCTCGCCCGAAATCCCGGTAGTATGGGAAGAAGATTCCGACGACAAAGAATGACGATGATGATGACGAAAGAGTGAAGAGTCAAGTGAGACCCCGATCCGGGAAACAATGCGGAACAATCATGCGAAATGAGCCCATGGGAGCCAGGCACAATGGTTGGTTATCGGCAAGTTTACGACGAAGAAACTTCGGAAGACGAATACGAGACCGAGGACATGAAGACCATGAAGTTTCACGGATGCGAGCACGTGGATGTCTTAGAATTCAACACTTTGCCTACCATGCTTTGGGAAAGGGTTTTCAGGTGTTCGATCCGGGCGATAGTCGAAGATACGATTGAAAGAGGAAAATTAACTCCCATCCGCCCAAATGATAAAATAACCATGGTTAGATCAAATCCACCCAGAACAAAGTAACACTCCTTGTTAGGGTTACCCAAGAAGAGGTCACCTTCCCGAATGTATGTCGGCTTTCGGAGAAGTCCTAGAGCGGCATGATACCGGATGCGCCTCCCACACGTAACGCTATAATCATCTCCAACTCGAGTATTACGAAGGGAATCGGAATGGCTGCACTATACCGGGGATGAGATCGAAAAGCCGCCGAGTCCCGAAAATAGCGACTCTTGTTGCATGATAACTATGAGCAAGGCCGGCCATGAGAGTGAATCGGAGGACGCCCTAGCTCTGTGGGCCATCCAAGGGGCAACAACACAACCCCAAACCCAAAAGCACGTGACTTGGGAAGCGGTTATAAGGGCCGCCCGGGAAGAAGCCGGTACGGCTCAAGCTCGGCCCGCACCGTTGCAGTGCTCCGCTGTAACCAATGGCCAATAGCCAAAAGGGCTCCCCATTGACCACTGGCGGCCTTGAAGAAATCTAGTCAAGAAACAACCGAGGAGGAAGTTAACTTTGTTGACCCGATCCGGCAAATTTTCCAAGGGAATCCTAAAGCGAGATAGGAAGGCCACAGACCAAGCACCAAAGAAGATCGCCGCCCCTATGCTAAGGCAGATTTGAAACTCCGGACCACGAAAAAGAGGATCCCGTGCTCACCCGGTTGAAGCAAACACGAGCCAACATTTCCCTCTGGTCTCTACTCACTTCGTCTTATCCCCATAAAATTTGAAGGCTGGAAGAAAGCAGGCTCGCACTCTCGTGCCTATTGATGCTACTCCCGATGATGTGGTACGGTGATTGGAAACATCCACTACGGGAACATAATCACTTTCACGAGATCTCGACCTCCCTCAATTTGGGGCTGATCATAATGAGCCTCTCTTCATCATGATCCAGTTTGGATGAACGACGCCTCCTCGGGTCCTGGTTGATAATGGGTCCGGAATGAACATTCTTCCGGCCAAAGATCATGAGCTTGCTTGATATCAAGACTACAGACTTGAAGCCTTCTTCTCTCACGGTCAAAGCTTACGACTCAACATCCGGCGGTCCTCGGAGTTGCTACTTTAGACCTCTGGTTTGGACGAGAAATTGATACATGTGGAATTCCGGGTTATCGACATCCCGATTACTTTCAATGCCCTGCTGGGAAGACCTTAGGCGCACCAAGTCAAAGGGGTCGCCTCAAGCCTCCACCGGTGTGTGAAATTCGTCTCGAATGGGGATCGACGACCATTTACGGGGATTTAGTCACTTTAGAGGGAGCACGGATACGGGCGGAATACCTATTACGGAAATCAAACATGACGAGGAAGGTCACATGCTAACGGGCTTCACGGTCGAGCCTCCCAAGGCCCAAGTGTGCAACATAGATCGACGGTCACTCGGGATAAAATCCCACCGGTCTTGAAAATGATGAGAAAAATGAGCTATCTACCTGGCCTCGATGCAGGGAAGCGCCAACAAGGAACTTTCAAACTCATCGAGCGAAAGGACGGAATACTCGCCACGGCACAGGGATATGAGGCCTCCCAGGTGGACACCGCAAAGGGAAAAAGATTTGAAGCGCCACGGGAAAGGTCCCGGCGACAATCCCAAATCTCTCCCCTTCGGTCCTAATTTGGTGACTACTTTGTAAAGGGTCCCACACAACCAGGAAACATCACAGAGCCCACTCCTACGGCGGGATGGCTAAAGCTACGGGATAGCCTCAACAAGTTCGGAGGAACCAAGGCTAACCCGGTCCGTAGAATGTTCTGGACCTACCCAAGATACACAGGGGCTACCGGCTACCATGAAGAGTGAGTATACCTTCAGAGGCGTGCGACCTGTGAGTAGAACAGGTTCGAGAAGCTCACAACCACTATTCCTCTACGCCGGGAAGATCGAAACCCGAATTCGGCGCGGTGCCAAAAGCTAAGGCCACGGAATTTCCCTCAAATGATTGGGATGGATGCAGTTATGCAAAGAATTGTTCGAAGAAGAAGTCCAGTGCCGGAACTGATTGATCTCGGCTCGGTCCAAGAGATGATAGCGGCAATTGAGAAGGGAAAACAAAAACGGCACGGTTCCCGAGTCATGAGGCCACCAAATAGCAAAGCCGCTAAAATTGGGAAAACCTCTCGGGCCGTCCGCGACTAAGGAGGAAATGATCACCAAGCTTGGATTGGTACCCCGTCCCTTTGTGTCAATCTAGGACAAGTCCTCCCAGTCTCTCTTTGTTAAGATCGAGTCTCTAGGGTCGTCCGATGGCCTTACGCCTGAAGACTACGAGTCTGTAGCAAGCACTGTATTCCCTTTTGTTTTCAATGAAATGACGAACCTTTCTGAGTATCCCTTGATTGCCACTAATGATGAATTAATTAATAAAAAAAAAATTTAATAATAATTCATTAGATAAAGAAGCAGACACATTAAACAAAAAAAAAAATCAAACAACAAAAAAAAAATCTTTAAGCAGGTTGTCCGGAAGAGGAAAATCGAGCCCATTTCTTAGAAGAGATTTTGACGAGTGTGAATTTGGGAACTGCGGAAGAGCCTAAAGAGACGCAGATTGGTCATTTCTTCGAAGGAAGTGGAAAGGATGCTCTGCGAAATCCTACAAAATCCTCAATTCAAAGAAAGTTGCCCTCTTCATCAAAGAAAACATCATGTGCAGATACGGGTTGCCAGCCGAAATCATCTCAGATAATGGATCCCACTTCGAAGGGGAATGTGAAAAACTGCTGGCGGAATTCCGAATAACCCGTCACAAGTCATCTCCTACGGGCCCCAAACCAACGGAGCCGTCGAAGCGGCAAAACAAGACTCTGGAAAATATCATCAGGAAGATGGGCATCCCGGGCGAGATTGGCAGAGAAGTTACACTGGCACTGCGGGCTCTGAACATCGATCGAACGGCAAGCGGGAAACACCTTTTGCCCTCACATACGGAATGGAAGCCGTACTCCCAATCGAGTGGAAATACCCTCGCTCAGTATCTTCTGGAAAGCCGGATCAACGAGGTCGAATGGCTCAGTCGCCATGACGAATTGGCCCTACTAGACGAACGCCGATTGAAGGCCATGGAACACATCCGGGCCTACCAAGGAAGAATGGCGAGCCTTCGACAAGAAAGTAAAGCATCGGGAGATCCGAGAAGGTGATCTCGTTCTAAAAGAAAAGCCCCGGTCAGTATCAACCCTCTCGGCAAATGGGAGCCTGTATGGGTTGGGCCATATGTCGTCAGAGAAGATCTTCTCACGGAGGAGCTCATGCAACTCGCATGAGACCTCGACGGGAATCCCTTTGTACACCCGGTGAATGGTGACAAGGCTGCGCGAGATACTACGCGTAAAAAAAAAACAAAAAAAAAACAAAGAAAAAAAGGACAAAAAAAAAACAACAAAAAAAGAGTGCTAAAGAGTAATACCCAACTAGGTTAGAAACCCGAAAAGAGGCGGCCTAGGTAAAAAACGGGGTTGCACCAAAAAAAAAAAACAAAAAAAAAACAAAAAAAAAAAAAAAAAAAAAAAAAAACAAAAAAGAGTTCACCGGGTTGAACTACGAAGACTGAGCTCCTCAAAATGAGGAACGTGGCGGCCGGAAACGGTTCGGTCTAAAGCACAAATAAAAGCCATACTTTGGCATCAATACAATTGATCGAGACCATGAAAGCGTCTCGAAAAACTCTAAAGCAATTCAAATATTCATTACAAGTTAAAAGTTCTTTGATGAGTCTAAGCCCGATTCATTCCTACAACGGCAACTGCTAAAGGAAAACTAAGATACATAATCAAACTAATGTGTCTTGTCATGGCAAGAAAGGGATACTTGGAAACCTCGAGAGTCACTCCAAGCCACTCGTCTTGGCCTCTCCCTTCTTCTTCCCCCTCAGGAGTCTTTCTCTTACGAGCAGGAAAAATATCGGTATTCCTCCTACCAAGCTACGGTATAGGAGCAGGGTCTATCAAACCGGCCTCTGTCGGGGCCTTAGTAGCCCTAGCGTCATCCCTCATCTCCTGTAACCTAGGCGGTAGCATAGGAGCCCTCCTCTCTGTCTCTTGACGTAAGCCTCATAATCGGTCCACGGCGTCTCCGCTCCTGTCATGAGGGTTGGCCCTCGCCTCGGCCCTCACTCCTCTCGAAGCTTGATCGGGTCCTCCGCACCCATAATGGCCTCACGCCGTCTCAAAATAGCCACCTGAGTCTCTCCCGGATGCCCCTCGTACCAATCCAGGTACAGTGGTCAAGAACACCGGTCTCGGACGCTGAGAATGACAGGAGGAAAGGCATCATACCTCCATGCTCGGGAAAGAAATGGAAACACCGAGGGATCGTCCATGGAAGCGGGAGCCACCACCTGGTGGCTATATCATCAAAACCCTCGAAAGGAACTGCTCCAAGCCAAAGCTGTCTCGGGACCGGAGCGGAATGTAGAAGCTGGGTGAAAGCCCGGAAGCATAACCACTGGGACCCGTCTGAAGCACTCTGCGAGTCTCCACCCGCCAATGAGGCACCAACCATCGATATCTTGATCTGGCGACCCGCCATCCAGCGTTCCCACGAGCCACGATCATCAAAATCTACATCAACACCTCTCTGGCAAAAGTCCAAGGCACGATCATATCGAGAGGTTTCCCGAAGAACCCCCAAACGCTCCATCGGCCACGGGGTCAAGAGGAACGGGCTGCCCGTGCATATACCGCCTTCCGGTAGCTAATCTGTCGAGAGCGTGAAAAGTCTCCCCGAGAATCAAAGGAACGACATCTACGCCGGGCGACAGTGAACGACAACATCCGGCGAGGCCGATGGCGGATCCCGAAGGAATATACCATGAACAGGGTGCCAAACATACAAAGTGCAAAGGCATCCCAATACGCATCATCCACCAAACCTAGGCCCTTAAATCTGTCGGGAAGACCGGAAATATCGAAATGATCGGGACCGCGGATCATACCTTGCGCTTTCTCAGGGAAAGATGAAGGAGGACGCACAATCTGTCAACAAAAGAAGCCCCTCGGGCAAAGGAACCGCTATCTCTTCCACCTCCGGACCTCCGAGCAAGGCCCGAAATTCTTCCACAGTCGGAACAATCTCGTTGAAGGAAAGGCAAAAGACATGCCTTCTAGTATCCCACGCGAAGAAGAAGCTCTTAAGAGGTCATAATCCGGAACCAATTCTTTGAGAGACCACAAGCATCGTACCTTGTACCTTTCTTCAAAGAATGATCTTCTCTCGTGCATGATCTCCCTACACCACTCCTTGAACTTTTCAAAGAACAACATTTGCCTTTCTTTGGACAATTTTGGAGAATTTTTGGCCATTTCCATGGTTTTTCTCTCTTTCTCCCCGAAAATGGCTGTTTGGACTGGAGGTTGAAGAGGATATTTGAATTTGAAATAAAGCAAGACCAGGTCTGAACCAAAATTAAAGGACAATGTCAGAAGCTGACCCTATCCGCGCGGATACAAGTGTCATTACCAAAAAAAATCTGCAACAGTCCAAGTTTGCTACACCAAAAGAGGAATATTCCGTCGGTTGCTCGAAACCGGTGCAAAAAAACCTCCCCAAACCGGTCCATATACCAAACACCCTTGCAAAAAAAAAACAAGGCTCATACAACCTTGCATTCATATTGCATTACATTCATAAAAAAAAATCCTAAATAATTACATTTCAAAAAAAAAAAGAGTGTGCATACAAACAAACATCAATAAAATCCTAAATTATTACATCAAAAAAAAAAAAATGTGCATATTTGTACAAATCTCAATCTCAATCTCAAATCTCAAAAAAAAAAACAATCAATCGGAGTCTCCGGCGCAGATGTCTCCCCGGCCCCTCTTGCGGCTCGGGCCCGCCTCGTCGGGAGCCACTGAAAATCTCGGGCTCGAGAATCGTCCTCATCTCCCGAGAAGAGGCTCGTCGGGACCAGCCGGCACGCTCACGATAGGGTAAACCCGGATCCACGAAGAAATCGAATCCAGAAGGTGAAGGCGTCGGACTCTGGACATACGGAGACGACCCGCCCATGCCATACGTGTCCCTGCCCGTACGGATCCCCAAGAATGACGTGATCCGAAGGCGGTGCCGCGCGGTGATCAAGGAGAGGAGAAAGAGGGGTCTCGGAAGAAGTCTCAGGCGAATAGGAGAAGCCTCCCGTCGGACGGAGTGCCGGCGTGGTCTCCTCGCCCTAGCTGAGGTGCCCATGGCAACCATCCTCCGTATGAATCTCTTGGCCCCGATCACTTGCTTCGTCGGCTTCTCGACGACCACCTCAGAAAAGCTGCACAAAAGCAAAAGCGTCAAAAAAGAGGTGATGCTAAAGATGATGAAACAAAGGAAAGAAAAGAAGGGGAAAAGGTGAAGCCATACCTTCATACCGGATGAGGCGGAAGCTCGTGGAAGTCGCTCGGGTGAGGGATCTGCACCCTCAATCGGACCCGTCCTGGATATAGGAAAAATCCGTCCGAGGGTACCGCGGGATCCCAAGCCCCTCCTATCCAAAACCTGAGGCATCCTCGGCCTCCTCAAGACGAATGTCGCATACGGCTCAATCGCCACGAAGTCAGAAGTCTTGACTGCTCGGTAATCATCCCAGTCACGGACCGATCGCTCGGGTGCATCATATCGGCGGGAGGCTCCACCGGCGTCCTCGGCGAGTTCACGCCATGCCGGCGCGTCACCCTCTCTCCCGAGATAATATGCATCGCGAGTCGGACCCCTCAAAATCCTCCATTTGCAGTCCGGATCTCGGCGCCCTTCAGTGCGCTACCTCAAAGCGATCCCGGGGAAGAATATCATCCCCTCATCTGTCTCGGCCTCCGTCGAGGAAGGCAATCCGCGTACACGAGAGTCGTACGCCCTGGAGCTTATCTTCTCCGGGCATGCTTGGACCAAGCTGCGCATGGCCGGATACGCCCGACGTACTCATGCATTTGTCGCCACAGTGACGTGGAAAAACTCCAGCGCCCATACCTGCGAAAGGTAAAAATCCAATCAATCCGGTGCAAAAGAAAAGTGCGTGCTAAAAAAAAAAAAGAGGAAAGCAAAAAGAGAGCTTATACCTCCAGAGCAAACTCAAAGCGGTACAAGGAGCTCACGGCCTTCCATTTGTATCTATCAAGAGCAAAATAAAGCTCGGCCGGCCCGGCCTCTCCCCGGAAATATCTCCAGCCGTCTCCATGTCCTCCAAGGACCTCGGCAAGGCAAAGACCGCCGTCCCCTCGGCATGACCAAAGAGCGTGCTCGAGAAAGTAAACCACGGGAAGGACCTAGCGATCTGCTCGGCGCTAACCTATCCTCCCCGGCCTCGTAACTCGCGATGGTCTCCACAATCTTACCGTAGACCACGGCATACTCCATCCCCATCCCCTTTTTGGGAATAGGGAAAATCCAAGAAGATCCTGCAGATCCGCGTCAACATTTGTAGCCATCTCTCCACTCAATCTTGCGTCCGTTAAAGAGACGAGGCCCGTGATCGCGGCATAGTCGGAGGCGTAGCAGTAGCCTCGCCCCGGAAGAAGTGGAATGTGTGGGTCGCATCCCACAATCTTTGCGCTAGAGCGAACATCGAAGCCCTTGCTCTTAGGAAACTTGACCCGGTCCCCTCAAACACTCGACGAACTCCCGAGCCCCGTCTCGACAACAATCTGTCTCGGACTCGACAAAGCTCCTCGGCCCGCATTCGGAAGCCGGTCCCACAAGTCAATCACGGACTCCACCGATCCTCGAGTCTTCATTTTGTTCGGTTGCTCAGTCACAAAACGGTGTCCGCCTGTAAAAAAAAAAAAAAAAAGAAAAGAGAGAAAATGTCAAAAAAAAATTGCATTTGCATTTACAAAAAAAAAAAAAGCATACACAATAAAAAAAAAAAAATTTTCGGCGACATAACGGCATGCAATAGACATAGCCCCATTTTTCTCGCATAAAAGAAAACAGTTTTCAGCAAGTCCCAATGCATTCATCAATAAAAAAAAATGCATACATGCATATCCTACAAGAAGTCGACGGAAATAAAACTCCGTCCCATTTTCAAAAAAAAAATGCATACATGCATATCATCCATCTTACATGCAACAGGAGGAAAAATTTGTCCCACTTTTTAAAAAAAAAAAAATCCTAAACATACATACATCTCATATTGGCAAAATGCCAATTCTTTCCAAACAAAATGCATGCATTGCATCATTCATCAATATCAATATTCAATCTCAAAAAAAAAAAAAACCAATCATAATTCTCGAATTTTCACATGCAATTTCGGATATAAAAAAAAAAAAGGCAAAAATGCCAATTCTTTTTCCAAGCAAAATGCACATTTTGGGTTACTCATATACTCATTACAACATGCAAAGCATCAAAATCAAGATTCAAAGCCAATGAACATGCAATCATTCAATTTTCAAAAAAAAATTTTCAAAAATCACCCAAAATTTTCAAACAAGAAATCAACAAAGAGGATCAAAGGGTTTCAAAGTATACCGTTCGGAGATGCGGATCCGAAGCCCAATGTTGCCAAGCATCGGGGTAATGCTCCTCCTCAACCGATTGCGAAAGATTGTAATGCCTCCTCATCCGGACAAGCTCAATCGCCTCTCCGCTATGGGACCACGTCCTTGGCCTTGAAAAGCGCCTTCCCGTGTTCCATTGCTTGAAAAATTGAAGAAAACGGACGAATTTTGAAGCTTCTAGGGCCAAAAATGGCTTCTCCTCGTTTCTCTCTCCCTCTCTCTCGACAATTCAAAAATTGGGTGAGGAAGAAGAAGGGCGTTGGCCCCAATTAATACCCACGACTTTCCATTCCCTATCCGCGCGAATGAGATTGCAAGGGTCAAAATGACCCTTTTGCCCCTTAAAATTCAGGGACTGCAATTCGGTCCCGACTTGACGAGTTAACCAAAGTTAACCAAAGTCGGCCCCTTGTCAAGAAAATTCATTCGGCGAGTCAAAGCGTAAGACCGAGTGCCACGAGAAAGATAACGAGATCCCGTATCTTTCATTAAAATCATCCGGCGGTCAAACGTAAGGCCAGAGGTGCCACAGAAAGATAACGAGATCCCGTATCTTTCATCAAAATTACCCCGGCGGTCGAAGCGTAAGGCCAGGAGTGCCTGAGAAAGATAACGAGATCCCGTATCTTTCATCAAAATCACCCGGCCGATCAAACGTAAGACCGAGTGCCGAGAAAGATAACGAGATCCGTATCTTTCATCAAAATCTTCCCGGCGATCAAACGTAAGACCGAGTACCTGAGAAAGATAACGGATCTCGTATCTTTCATCAAAATCTTCCCCCGATCAAACGTAAGACCGAGTGCCCAGAAAGATAACGGATCCGTATCTTTCATCAAAATCTTCCGGCGGTCAAACGTAAGACCGAGTACCCCAAGAAAGATAACGGATCCCGTATCTTTCATCAAAATCTTCCCCGGCGATCAAGCGTAAGACCGAGTGCCGAGAAAGATAACGAGATCCGTATCTTTCATCAAAATTACCCCGGCGATCAAAGCGTAAGGCCGAGTGCCCCAAGAAAGATAACGAGATCTCGTATCTTTCATCAAAATTACCTTCCGGCAGATCAAACGTAAGACCGATGCCTCGAGAAAGATAACGAGATCTCGTATCTTTCATCAAAATTACATCCAACGGCGAGTCAAACGTAAGACCGATCTGCTCGAGAAAGATAACGAGATCCCGTATCTTTCATCAAAATTACCCCTGATCGAAGCGTAAGACCAAGTGCCGAGAAAGATAACGAGATCGTATCTTTCATCAAAAATTACCCCGGCAGTCAAACGTAAGGCCGAGTACCTAGAAAGATAACGGATCCGTATCTTTCATCAAAATCTTCAACGGCGCGATCAAACGTAGACCGATCTCCTCGAGAAGATAACGAGATCCGTATCTTTCATCAAAATTACCCCGGCGAAAACGTAAGACCGAGTGCCCGAGAAAGATAACGGATCCGTATCTTTCATCAAAATCATTCCAGACGAATACGTGCGATTTTCCCCCAAAGGCTAACGAAATCCCACAAAGTTAACGGAATCCAAAAAGCCAGCGGAATCTCGAGTAGTACTCGAACTACGAAAGGGCTTGATTCCCAGCTAGGGATACGTAGGTAGCCTATCATTAGGAATCCGGCCCTCGACCAAAACGGTCACCCTCTCCTTCGGCGACGAAGTCCACCCAGAAAGGCCATTTCAAATCAAGGTCAGGCGCCTAAAAAGCCATCATCATCGAGGTCAGAGGCACCTAAAAGCCATCTCCAAGGTCCGAGGCGCCTAAAAAGCCATCATCATCAAGGTCAGAGGCACCTAAACGCCATCTTCGAGGTTTGAGGCACCTAAGACGCTATCACTAGGAAAACAATAAATCGCAATCATCCCCGGCGAGAGACCGAAAATGGTCATTCCTATCCCAGTAGAAGCGGATAGCCATCGGACCGAAAATGGTCATTCCTATCCCAGTAGAGCGGATAGCCACGGGCAGAAAATGGTCATCTCTTATCCCAGGCGAGTTTCTCCGGCCAGGCATTGTAGAACTCGCTCATCGGAGTTCGAGGCACCTAAAACGCCATCATCTCGAGGTCGACCCGAACTACGGCGGCTTGATTCCCATTCGGGATACGTAGGTAGCCTATCGCTAGGATTCGACCACCCGATCACTCGATCATCTTGCCAAATATGGAGCCTTACTCTTATCGACGACCCGCTTCCTTCGAAGCGCCGTCGCCGAGGGGCTACTGTAAGTGCTCCAATTTGAGCTTGTTAAATTTTCGTTAGAAAATTAACGAAAGTTATAACATTTCTAACAATTCCTAACTATCCTAACATTTCTAACAAAGTGAGGGTAAAATGGGCATTGTTATTTAAGGTTAAACCTTAAAAAGAATCTCAAAAAGAAAAAACAAAAGAAGAAAACCAAATATAGCAATCTTTGGAAACATAAAGCGTTTTGCCTAATTTGAATTTTGAAAAGAAATTATTCTTCTTGTCCAAAGTTTGCATTTAATGAACGGTGCATTTGCTGGACTTGTCCGCGCGGATGGGATTGTCATCTCGGGAGGGCTATAAATTGAGCCCTCCGAGTCACAAAAAAAAAGGAGGAAGAACACATTGCACTTAGAACCTGCGGCGAAATATAGAGAGAAAACGGTGAGAATTCACAAGAATTGTCACCATTTTTCTCTCAATCTTTCCCAACTCATACTCATCCACTCACTCTCATATTAAAGCCCTAAACACTCATACACTCAAGCCAAACACTCAAGAACACAAGGAAGATTGGTAAACCCTCCTCTTCCTAACCTAAATCTCATCCATGCATGCATCTTCAAACTACAAAATGTAGTTCTTCCATCTTCTTTCTCTAGATCTAAGAAGATCACCATGGAAGACCATCTCCATGGATGATCTTCTACAAAGATCAACATTATTTTCAAAGCTTTTCTTGCTTACTTGCCAAAAATGCACTTTCAAAACCCTAAAAAACCATTTTCAAGCACTAAATCTTGATTTCAAAGGGTAAAATCCCCTCCCCAAGCAAATGAAATGCTTAGTCCTAATGTACCCCCAGGATGGTTTGGTATAGTTGATTCACCACTAAAATGTCTAGTGATCACTAACCAAAACCTAGGGAAATGGGGACAAGCATGGATGCAAAACCCCCCCTTAAAATCATATTTTCTTTCTTGAGAAGTTGCTGTCCAGTAGCAATTTTCTCAGACCTCAGTCCATGGTCTTAATTTTTGGACACAGATGAACTTGGATTTTGGTGTTGACTACAAAACACTTTTTGTAGCCAACATCCAGAGCTTTCCAGACATATTTTTACTTTATTTTTGGGTGAGTAAAACTCCTCTTTTCAAATTTTCTTTCAGAGG
The DNA here is from genome assembly GCA_022495995.1 of Adenophora triphylla var. japonica. Lineage (NCBI taxonomy): Eukaryota > Viridiplantae > Streptophyta > Magnoliopsida > Asterales > Campanulaceae > Adenophora > Adenophora triphylla. The sequence goes on along the minus strand of JAFEMH010001262.1, from coordinate 14,937 downwards.
CTAGTTCATCAGCTTCTGGGAATCCAGATCTCATATCTGAGGTTTCCAGAAGGTTTTGACCCCTCAAATCTTCTCCAAAATGGAAAATTCCTTCGTACAAACTTTATTTAAAGTGTCTAGAACAACTCTCATTCTCTGAGTTTATCCATATTATGAAGTTTTAAGACCCTTGAATCCATTTCAAAATCAAAGGTCCACTGCCTTTTTCATTCTGGCAGAAATGGCTCTCAACTTCAAAAGGTCTTTTGAGTACCAAATCTCAATCCAAAAATCTTCCAAAAAATCATGGGATCAGTTTAAAGTCTTAAGAAGATATCCCAATTTTTACTTTTCTGAGTTTCAACTTATTTTGACCAAAACACACACACACACACACACACGCAAATGATTTTCAGCTTGGAAGACTCGTTTTACGAGGCGCGTCGGAGTGCACACTAACGTCCTTCCCGACGCGTAACATGACCTCCCGAACCTAAAATCTCTGATCTCGGGCTTTTTCAAAGTTTTGGCCTTCAAAATTAAAATGGCGTGGCGACTCCGTTTTCCGGTTTTATTTGGTTTTCAAAGAAACGCAAAAATCGAATTTTTCCCGCGAAAAGGCAACACATCATCACACTACTGCTTATGACTTATAAGGAAATTGTGCTTTAATTGACTTGTACATGACTTATTTAACCAAAAATGAAATCAAACGACACAAAAATGACTTACGAAAAGTAATAAGTCATAAACACTTGTAAATAAGTTATATCAAACAGACCCCTAGTCTTTCAGGTTTATACTCCCTCCGTCGCGTTCGAAAGGGTATTTTTGGTCAATATAAGTTAACTTTGACCCAAACATAAATGCAAATCTAATCATCTTATTGAAATTCTAAAAGTGCCCTTTCGGGCGGGACGGAAAAGAGTATATTGCTAAGGCGTTCAAAAAGTTGGGTAATTAAACAAAGTTGAAAAAAATGAAACATGGAACAAAGATCGAGTTACATAAAACAAAGTAAGACCATCTCCAATTCACTTCATTTCTTCAAATTTGAAGAAATTTGACAATATTCACAGCTCCAACCCACTTCAAATTTTGCTTCAAAAATTGCTTCAAATTTGAAGCAACACTATTTATCTTTCTTTATTTTTGAAGTAAGATGCTAAAATTTTAAATTTAGTCCCTCTAATTTTTAAAAATTACATCTTATATATTCTATAAATGAAAAAAAAATATTAATATTATTCTAATTAATTTAAAATATTTTTTATTTTAATATTGGGTTAATTATTTGAGAAAAATCAAAAGAAAAAAGTTAGACGGATATATTAAAATTTAACATAAATTAAAAATAAAAATATACCAATATTTATAACAACATAGTTAATATTACATGATAATATAAAAGTCACACATTTTTATTGAAAATGTTAGGACCTAACTTTGATCAATGTCTTAGTTAGTTGGTTTTGATAAAGGAATATATATATAGAACGGGGTTTATATCAAAAGATGTTAATCTTTGTCATATTTCTTCACTTTGATAGCTATGAGTCGACGACTATGATTCTCCCTTATACAATGTTTACAATCAATCAAAAACATGAATCATAGTCACTCTCTAAGTCATCAAGATCATCAAGTGCATCTCGAGTCCTTATTAGAGATCCTCTCGATAGCTAAGCCTTGCCATGATCGGCGGTATGACTTCGGTCCTCGAACTGACCATCTCCTGTCTCACACCATGTTACCACAAACTCAATCAAGTTAGATCCTGCATCTTCCACGGCTATCAAGTCCATCAATGAAGACCAATGAAGACCTTTGAAGACCTTCTAGAAGCTCTCGGTTCAAGCTCACACTCAAGCCGGCTCATGAAGACTGCATGTGGACAAGTGGGACAAAGACCGAGTCAAAGCTCATTAATGTAGGCTGCAGCAGTCATATTCAACGGCTACATTGAAGGGTATAAATAGAGGAGTTCTTCCTCTAACAAACTACTGAAAAATACTCATTTTCCCGAGTCAAAAACCCTTTCCACACACCCACACACACCTCCTGTAATCCACACACACACTGTGCACTCACCCAATCCTTTCCTTTAAAACCCTGTTCCAAACCAAAACCTTCACCCTAAAACCTTTGCCTCCACAACAAAACACCCCTTAGTGTGTTAATTCACAAACCCCAAAATCCTAAGACTGTACTTTAGGTGTAGAATCGGTTTGTAATCACTCAAGACTGTACTTTGAGTGTATTAGTTGTTTTTGTAAAATCTTGAGGCTGTACTTCAAGTTGTAAAAGCACTTAAGGCTGTACTTTAAGTGTATCCCTAGTTGACTGTACTAATTAGGAAGAGGAAGTTCAAGGAACTTGCACTGAATCAATCATTTGTAATTTTTGTTGATTAAAGATTATAATAAAATTGATCTCACTTGTCAAGTTTGACGGTGGGGGTGGATGTAGGAGGAGTGAACTACGGAACCACTTTAAATTCTACGTGTTATTACATTTTTGCAATCACATTCACACACTTGCATTATTTCTTTGTGTTTATTGTCCTACCATTATTTCAAACCTCTTTTATTCCATTGCACAATTCAAACTATCATCGACGGCTAAGCCAATACCATAGCTGTTCGATCATCTGCATATTAAGCAAGGGCCTTTCAATTGGTATCGAGCTTGTCTTCACATTCAAAAGTCTAACAACTTGTGAAGGATTCTCTTCAAACCCACCATGCCTCAACCAAGAAGAAATAATGAGAAAGACATCCCACACATTGATGGTGTGGATCCTTTGAGATCTATGCTTCAAAGATAAAAACATACCTTGATGCAAACGGTATATGGAATTGGTATGTTCTTGAAAATGAAGTGTCATACCCAACTCAAATCTGTGCGATGGAGGACCAAGTAAAATCAAATCCCGAAAACTTGATGCGAAGCTGAAAAGCAATTGGTAAGTGCAAATTTGAAAGTCAAGAACATTCTTCAAAAGAGTGTAAATGACTCTCTAGCCCAAGAAATTGCTAAGGAACCAAATGCCGAACAGCATGGGCTCTTATTCAAACCAAGTTCACTAAACACTCCGGTGTTAGGACACAAAACTTGTACAACTTGCTTAGGCAATTAGACAATTTCAAGTTCTACCCTGGAGAAAAGGTGAGTCTTTGCTCGGCCAAGGTTTGAGAACCTTGTTAGATCAGTGCGATCATGGAAAAACCTTTGAACAACAAGATCTCTGTCTCAAGATTTACTCAAATCTCCCTCAAGAATATGAGAAGGTAGCATTACCTATTAGAGAAGGATCTGAATGGAGCACCATGACGGTTGAGCAATATTTTGGAAAGCTTGAAGCTTATGAAGCTGGAAGGTATGATAAAAATTCCATCGGTCCCTCCATTTCACAAACCTTAGCTTTAAGCGCACAAGAAAGCTGTCAACAAGCCAATCACTCACCATGACATTGAGACCATTGTCAACAATGCTCTTCAAAAGATAAACATCGGCTCCAAATACGTCGGCAAACGGATCTCCCAAGAAGACATTCCAAGCCTCATTTCCATGGTACATCGGAAATGCCATGAAATTTCAAAAGAAATCTTTTGACAAGAAATTCAATCCCTCCGCCTCTAATGCCCAACAAGACGGCTACAAGAAGACAATTGATTGCTTCAATTGTGGAAAGCAAGGACATTACTCATCGGTGCCACTGAACCAAGGAAACCTAGGGACAATCGGGCGGCTAGAAGATGACCTACTCAAAGAGATCATTCACGGCTCTAAGTGCAAGTTGCTTCAATTGCTCCAAAAATAAACATGACAAAAACAAAGAGCAAGTCATGATTGCGACTCATCAAAATTCGGTGATGAAGAGTATATGTCAAGTGATGACTACACGAAATTGAAGGAGAAGAAGCCATGATATGCCTTATGGTGAAGATGATGAAGAATCGACAATGAGGAAGAGATGGAAGCACTTAGCTGGCTATTTGATGAACTAAAAGAGGTACATGATTTTAACTCTTTAAATATTGATGGTTTTAAACAATTAGTTTGCACTCTTTTAATTCAAACCAAAAAACAAAAAACTAGCTTTGCTTCATTGGTCAATGAGAACCTTTCCCAATCCTCAACCCTTGACAACCTCACAAAAACCATTTACTGAGCTTGAAAAAGCATGCCAAGGGCTAAGAGATCAATGCATCATGCTTGAAAAACAAAACATGGATCGGCAATTTGAGACATCTAATAATCATGAAAATTGTCAAAAACTTCGGTAATCTTGAAAAAGAAAATGATGCTCTTAAAAAGAAAATAGATTCATGGAACATGTCAAGCAAAGCATTATCTCTTTTCACCTACACCCAAAGGCGTCCCAAGTGACAAAAGCAGGGATTGGTGCTTGATGATCCTACACAAAAGTGTACACTCCTCCCAACGGTGAAAGGGCCATTGAAAAAATGGTTCTAGAAAACCTGAGCTACGGCGACTATCAAACTCAAACCTATCCCATTCAAACCAAAGGAAAAGAAAAGGAAATCTTGGGTGGCCTAGTCAATCAAAGGAAGGACCAAATAAAATTCAAGGAAGCAAGTATATTTGGGTTCAAAAAGGGGCCAATATAAAGGAAGAAGTCAAGCTGCAAAAAGGTGCTAGTCGGTCGAGCCACGTCGGACGACCAAGGGGGTTGACAGACGGCCAAGGCATGACGACAGCCAGACCAAGTTCCTCCAAACAACAAAGAACCCCAAGGCAACAAAGATTCTACAACAAGCATAAATACACCAAAAAACAAAAACCTCAATGGCAATATTCAAATGGAAGAAGCCATGCACATCAAAATGACTCTCGAGGTCATCCCATTCAAATAATTTTCAGTTTCAACCCCACTACGGCAACCCAAACCACTACTTCAATCCTTCCCAATCCACTGTCCTTACACCTTACATGATGCAAATCATGTCATATTACCATACCTAAACCAGTTCTTCAATAAGGGATCAATGAACAATGCTAGGGCTCCAAGAAAAACTAATCCTTTGGACCCCGAAAAGAATAAAAAAGGGTACCATAAATCTTATTTTTGTTTTGCGGAGTATCCTAGGAAAGGTCTACGGTATTTAGATAGTGGTTGTAGTAGACATATGACCTTCAATAAAGGCTGGTTGCAACAATATTCCCCTAAAAATGGTCCAAATGTAACCTTTGGTGACAATTCCCAAGCTAAGGTCAAAGGATCGGGAAATCTTGTTACAAAAGATATCATTTTTACAAATGTATCTTATGTAGAAGGTCTCAAACACAATTTGATCGGCATTAGTCAAATATGTGATAAGGGATATCATGTTGTTTGCACTAAGGATAAGTGCTTGTTAAAGATAAAAACAATAAAGTTATCCTAAGCTGGGATCAAGAAAAGGAAATCTCTATTGCTTGAACTTAGAGATTGTGGAATCTTCAAATGCTCATTGCCTTGTCTTTCAATCAATCGATATGTCATGGCTATGGCACAAGAGATTGGCTCACCTCAATCACAAAACCATTTCCAAGCTTGCAAATTCCAATCTTGTCGAGGAGGTCTACCAAAGATCCCATTCAAAAAGGATAAACTTTGCAAAGCATGCCAATGTGGGAAGCAAAAGAAATCTTCATTCAAACCCAAGACCAAGTTGGACACCTCAAGACCTATTGAACTGCTTCATATGGATCTTTTTGGACCCATAAGAACTAGATCTTTAGGAGGAAAAAGATACTCCCTTGTTGTTGTTGATGATTTCACAAGATTCACTTGGATCATTCTTCTTGAATCCAAAAGTGACACCATAGGCTGTCGATAAAGCTATTCAATAAAATTCAAAATCAAGGGACATCTATCATCAAGATCAGATCGATCATGGGAAGGAGTTTGAGAACACAGGAGTGGAAGAATATTGTGATTCAAAAGGCATAGATCACAATTTTTCAGCCCCAAGAACTCCTGACAAAATGGTGTTGCGAAAGAAAAAACGAGAACAACTTTGTGAGGCGGCAAGAACAATGCTTTGTCGAACATAATCTCCCAAAATATTTTTGGGGTGAAGGCATTACTCTTGCTGTGTATGTTCAAAACAAAACCACGATCAACAAATTTCACAAGAAGACTCCATATGAATTATGGAACAACAAAGTCCACTACCATTTCCTACTTTCGCGACTTTGGAAGTAGATGCTTCATTCACAACAATGGCAAGAACAATTTGGACAAATTTGACTCCAAAAGTGATGAAGGAATTTTTCTTGGATACTCTAACACAAGCAAAGCTTATAGAGTGTACAACAAAAGAATACTTGTTGTGGAAGAATCAATTCATGTTGACTTTGATGAAAACAATGATCAAAGTATAAGCTGAATTATGTGATTTTGATGAAGGTTTGGGAAATCTAGATAATCTCACTGAATCATCCCCCATTCTTGATTCAACTATTCTCGAGTCATGAACTAGATTCATCAAACCTTCCATACATGGTTCCAAGAAATTCATCGACGGACCATCCTATGCCAGGACGGCCATGAACCATCCCACTCTCATCAACAACCAATCAAGCTGACAAAGTCAATGACAATCTCTCCCACTTCAATCCAATGGATGAGGAAGAAAATATTCAAATAAATAGTCATCCCTTAGTGATCTTCCTCAAAATCCTCCCTTAGGCGACGGCCCGACCCTTAGCCGACCCTGACCGTCCCAATTCCTCATCTAATCCATCTTCTAACCTCCTTCCATCTTCATCCAATAATCCTCCTTCTCCTCCCAAAACCAATGATGAAACCACCAATTACCCATATCATTCCACCCAATAAAGATCTTTACATCGGCCTTCAAATTGATAAAACCCCGATTCCAGACAACATTCCTTTTCTCATGAGTGCATTCATATCCCGAAAGTGGAGACGAAAGAAGATAAATGAAGCACTCCAAGATGCTGGCTGCCGGATTGAAGCCATGGAAGAAGAAGCTAGAGCGAGTTTGAAAGAAACAAAGTATGGCAACTTGTTCCTAAACCAAGAAATCAAGCTGTGATTGGAACAAGATGGGTTTTTAGAAACAAGATGAATGAAGAAGGTGTTGTAATAAGAAACAAGGCCGGGTGGTTGCTCAAGGATATAGACAAGAAGAAGGCATTGACTATGATGAGACCTTTGCACTGTTGCAAGACTTGAAGCTATAAGGCTATTTCTTGCCTATGCTTCATTCAAGAAGATGAAAGTTTTTCGAGATGGATGTCAAGAGTGCATTTCTAAATGGAGTTTTAAATGAAAAAGTGTTTGTATCTCAACCCCCTGGTTTTGAGCATCCAAAATTCACGATCATGTATTCAAACTAACAAAGCATTGTATGGGCTTAAACAAGCACCTAGAGCTTGGTATGACACCCTATCTAGATATCTTCTTGGAAAAGGATTCACCAAAGGACATATTGATAACACCTTGTTTATCAAAAAATCTGGAGATGATCAGTCGCTCATCCAAGTCTACGTTGATGACATAATCTTTGGCTCATCAAATGAGAACTTGTGCCTTTGAATTTGGAGAAATCATGAAGGATCGGTTTGAAATGAGCATGATTGGTGAGCTCACCTTCTTCTTAGGCCTTCAAGTCAAGCAAATGAAGGAAGGAATCTTCATCAACCAAGCCAAATACACAAGGGATATGATCAAAAAGTTTGACATGCAAAGCTGCATCTCTGCTAAAACTCCCTTGTCAACCACAACCAAACTTCATGCGATCAAGATGGTCATAGTGTAAATCCAACACTCTACAGAAGCTACATAGGATCTCTCCTATATCTCGGCTTCAAGACCCGGACATAATGTTTAGTGTATGTCTATGTGCTAGGTTTCAAGCTAATCCCAAAGAATCTCATCTCTCTGTCAAGAGAATTTTGAGATATATCAAAGGAACACGATTTTGGCTTGTGGTATCCCAGCTGAATCCCCATTCTCTTTAGTTGGATTCACTGACTCGACTATGCGGGGGTGTAATCTAGATAGAAAATCCACTAGTGGTGGATGCCGGTTGTTGGATCAAGGATTATCTCATGGTCAAGCAAAAAGCAAACCTCGGTGCCACCTCAGCTGGCTGAGGGCGAGTACATTCTTTGCAGGCTTGTGTTGTTCACAAATTCTCTATCTTAAAAGTCAACTTCAAGACTTTGGAATTGAATTATCAAACATTCCCATCTTACGTGACAACTCAAGTACCATTGCTATGACAGAAAATCCTGTCCAACATTCAAAAACCAAGCACATTGAAGTCGAGGCATCATTTCATCGGAGATGCATGTTGAAAAAGGGAATATCAACCTTGCAAAAGTTTGCGGCGAGAACAATGTCTACGATATTCTCACAAAAGCCATGGATGAAAAGAGATTTGAACTATTAAGAGCCATGCTTGGGATGATTAATATGCCAAAATAAAAGGGGTGTTCTTCTTAAGCAAAAGAGGATTACAAAAAAGTAATGCTATCACAATGTTGCACGATAGCTATTACCTCATACACATTACTAACAAGCCATCCAACTGATAGCTATCAATCCAAAAGCTCTTGAAAACCAAAAACAACAAAAACTTAAAACAAAAACATACAAATAACCCATCAAATTCTTCTCTCTCATCATCAACTTACTCAACAAAAACTTCTTCCAAACCAAACAATCCTCGGATCCAGCTCTTTTCTCTTCAAACCTTCTCCTCTGTCAGACATTCTTTGGAAATGTCACAGTCTCCCCAGACCCTCCACCAGCACTCATTCCTTCATTTCTAGCCTCCTGAGTTGATTGCAAGGTTTGTTGGTACCTCTGCAACCACACTGGGTGCCTCTCCAAGAAAGGATCAATGGAAGTAACTGAATATTGGAGAGAAGGACTTGCCCTTCTAGGCCACCACTCTTCAACTGGATCATATGGCTGAAGCAATCCCTCCATTGGAGTAACAAAGCTAAATTCTCCTGAAAAAGAACCATTCCCTGTGATTGCAAATGGTTGACCAACACTTGACTCCACCCTCTCCACAGTAGGTACTCTTGCAGGGCTGAAGCATCCTACAACCTGGTTGAACAGGTATGAGATGGTTGAAGAAGGAGATATATGCACTCCTGCAAAGTTATCTCCTCTACCTTCCAACAAACCAACTCCTGGAGAAAGAGAATCCCTGCTCACAGGTGTATAAAGCTTATCTTGCTCAACCTTCTTCCTGACAGCTAAGCTTCTCTCCTTAGGCTCGAGCTTGTCCTGCTTTACCAACTCCCCCAATGTGTATACCCTTTCTACCTTACTCCTTCCCTTACTTGACTCTCCTTGATCAACTTTGATTGTCTTCCCAAAAAGTCTTATTCCTTCTCCCTCCTTACTGTCAATCTTTTCCCTGACAGCTACCTCCTTCATTTCTATGTCTTCATCAACCCTCACTCTCTTTTTCTTACCCTTATCATTCACTCTCTCTGAACTTTCAACAATGTTGAAAGTCTCTCTATCTATCTCCATCTCATCACTCATCAAATCATCCTCACCATTTTTCCCAAAGACCAATTGTTTAGCTGTTTGAGCCATAACCTTTGGATTAAACTTTGAAGAAAATCTTCCCATTTTTGTTTGTAAATCAATCTGAATAATTTTCCTCTGAAGTTTTCATTGTTTTATAGGCAAGTTTTCACCTAGCTATCTCAGACAGCCATCATCATTCAAACTAGCTTAACTGTCAGAGATTTCTTTCAACAGCTAGGTTAAAGCAAACTTTAAGTGATTTGATTGTGTTAATTGCTCACAATTGTCACTTCCTTCGCCGCCTCTTCCACTGCAAATCTCCTTGAAAAAGAGAATGTTCTTCTTGTGTTTTGTGGGAATAAATGTCTCAACATGGGGAAGGGTAAAAACCACTGTTCATATGAACAGTTACTTAACTTTGTAACCCCCAATGCTCATTAAAACCCATGTTCCACTCATCATTTATCTCTCTCTCTCTTTCGCAATCACCAAAATTCCTTTTTCCTTAAACCTCAGTTTAAATTTCTTCTCTTTCCCTCTCCAATCTACCATCGTATTTCTCCAACCCTAATTCTTTTTCAAAGCATCAATGGCAGACCCAAAAGCAATGTACCCAGATGCTCATGGTTACTTCATCAAACCCAACTTCTATGACTCTGAAGTTGGAATCCTCATCAAAGAACTGCTTGAGGTAAATGAATTACTTGATTTTATGGGAGCTAAACCCCCAATTTATGAAGAACTCTGCAGAGAAATTTATTTGGTAGGAAGAAGAAACAATGAAGATAATTCAATAACTGCCACCATAGAAAATGTAGAGATAACTATCACTCAAGATATGGTTAGTGATGTCTATGGAATTCCAAATAAAGAAGATGCTGTGAAAAATATATGGGATAGAGGATCAGAAAGATTAAAGACAGTTTATGAAAAATTTCTTGGGGTTAAAATCACTGACTTCAAAGCTGTTCAAGATAAAGCTATGGTGAAGAACAAAGATGATATCTTCAAGTCAACACTGATGGATGTGGTCAACAAAGCCATTGATGGCAAACAATCCTCATTTGACCAAATGGGATCAAATGAGTGGAAGCAGATGCTCAGCCTAATGACCAAGGATACAAATTGGTGCATTGTCCTTCTCCATAATTTCCAACTTGCAGTCTCATCCTCTACTCTCAAATTCAAGAAGCAAGGTGGAAGGATGAACAACTTCAGATTCATGAGTGGAATTCTTGAGGTTCTAATTCCAAAGCTCAAACCTGCTCTATCCAAGAAATGGCTGAAGACAGTGAAGCTGTCAGAAACAAGATGTTTCAATGAAAGAACCTTTTCATTGAAACAAAAGAAAGGAATTGTTATGAAGGCTGGAGATATGAGCCTTGAAAGTTTCAAAGAAGCCCAAGAGAAAATGCTTGAAGAAACAAGAATAAAGCTTAATCATTGGAAAGATTTGATAGCTTTGGCTACTAGTAGGAGAATGAAAAGAGGAGTAAAGACCAATGTCAAGAAAACTGGAGTGCTCAAGAGGCTGTAGTATCTCCTAGCAAAAGAGCAAAAGCAAGGATGATCGATAGGCGACGGTGAAGGAACCATCTCGACGACCATGCTAAGAATGTTGAAGAAGAGAGATGTTGATAGCCATGAGGTTGACACTATGGATCAAGATGATGCTGGTGATGCTAACATAGATCCTCAAGAGCTTCGGGCAGCTCTTGCACTCTCCAAAACCCTTCACAAAGGAAAGCAACCTCAGACAGCTATCCACTCGGTCAGACAGCTACCAGATCAAAGGTACAATCTTCCTTAACCATTCCTTCTAAATCATTACCAAAGAAAAGAAAACTTGAAAAGAAAGCCCCCAAATCAAAGAAAACCAAAATATCTACCCCTTCCATTTCCCCAAAATCCACACCCAGCTCAGGTCATCAGTCAGCCATTGAAGCTATCCTCAATCTCAAAGAACCATTAGATAAGCAACCTTTAAGGGGGAACATTGATGAGAATATCCCCTCTACCCAACCTCAACAGTTAGCTAAAATCCTGAGAGCAATTGAGGCTATTGAGTTGGATGGAAACCCTGACACTGAAAAGGCTGTTCTTTTGTATCTTAAGGACTTTTTGAGTGAGGAAGAATCTGTAGTGGCCCTAGATGAACTCAGACTTAGGTTAATGCAGAAAAGAAGTGGACCAGGTGAGTCATCTAGAAACCCCAAGGTGACAGCTATGAATGTAGATAGCCATACCTTCCCTTCCATTCACGAGGCTGAACCTGTAAATGATCCTGCCCCAACTGTTGAAATTGAAAGGGGGAATCTTGATAATACTTCTAAGGTCATTCAAAATCTCAAGAAGGTTGGAGTTGAGATTAATCCCATTCTTGTCTCAAAAGGAGACTCAATTGTGAATGCTTGCAAAGGCCTTGTGCTTGATGGAACTCAAGAAAATGAGGAAGCTATGATAGCTATCCTTGAGAAAGGTTGGCCAAAAGTGAAGTAAGGGCGGCCTTGAATCTCCTTAAATCTCAATTCACTTCCAGGTCTCTTAATCAAAGTCTTGGCCAAACCTACGAGTCAATCCCAACTGTTTCAACCCAATCCTCTGCACCTTCCAAGCCACCTTCTCCAATTCCTGAAAATGAACCTCTTGAAGCCTCTCCACAAAGTCCAATCTTGCTGGACAAGGTCAAGACATATCTGACAGTGATCCAATTCCTAACAGTCCTCATAGTTCTCCAAGTCATTCTATTCCTCCAAATCCAAATCAATCCTTCCTTCCCAAAAGGGAACCTTGGATGCTTAGGCTGTGGCATTGATTTCTCTATGTCTTCCATCAAAGCAGCAAGGACAAGGTTACCCCATGTAACTCACATCCAGAAATAGAAAATCCCTTCACCTATCCAAAATTGGGAGCTGTCAAGAAATGGTTTGATTGTTGTAGCAAGAAACCTTGCGGGGTTAGTTTTCTTTGCCTATGAAAAATGGCAAGCTGTCAAGATCCTCCTCCACCTCCAACTTTGTTCATCAAATCCCATCCTTCCCAAAGTTCATCACTCCCAATACTCTTCTTGATTGGGAAGTTCTTTTCCAACCAACTCATCTCTCCATCACTCAATTCTTGCTTGTATATGCCAAAGGGTTTAGTCTTCACCCTGTGCATTGACCTTGCAAAAACACTTTTCCTTTCCTTTGTTTGAACAAAAGTGTGCCATTATGCTTTATTAAGCAAAGCTGTCAACATCTTTTCCCCAACTCTTAATCCAGGAATTGAGCCCTACCTTTCACCCCTCTCATCACTGTGGCCAGATCCTATTAATACTTCATCTCACCCAATGAAAACTCTCATTTCAAAAAACTTGAGTCTCTATTCCTGAGGATCAAAGAATTCGAGATCTTCCATTGCTTTGTCGGAATCCAAAGCGACCAGAACTGTTATTGTTGATCTTTCCTCCGGACTCTGAACAGGCTATGATAACCTGATAGTGATATTGTGTATGCATGCTCCCTCGAAGCCCTGATCCAAGAGCTCTCCAACAATATTTTCCAGTCCCCTACGGTCCATCCCTCCTCGGCAATTCACTCATTCCTTCGCTAATGCTCCAAGTATCGGTTCGGTCCACAACCAAGATCAATCCAGCTGTGCCACTTGAAGAACAAGAAAACCGGGAACAAGAAGAAAACATTTGTGGGGCACAATGAGAATAGAAATGATCAAATGCCCCTTAGAAGGTCTCAACTGAAGTGAGAAGGAAGACAAATACTTGCTTGAGTATGATGAAGAAGGAGATGTCTGGGAATGGAACAATGAGTTCTTCTACGGAGGGAGTTGAGCACGAAATGAGAGAGAGACTAGAGGATGAAAAGAAGTATAGATTCTCTAGGCCAGAGACAAGAAAGAGATGAATTCTATGATCAATTGGGCGATGAATAATAATTGTATGTTGTTATGGAACATTTTTTTTTGGTTAAAGACAATATGTTTTGTTTGCCTCGGTTTGTATGACCGAGTATTTTGTGAACTCTTTTCATCTACGAAAGAAGTTAATTCCAAGTCTTCAATCTCATTTTGATTACCTCTTTGCACTTTGATATGATTCCTTGGATTACTTCTTTTTATTATTTCTCTTATCAAAGCTTTGTGAAAACATGTTCTAAATAAATCTTCCTATTTTTACCAAAAAGGGGAAATTGTTAGGACCTAACTTTTGATCAATGTCTTAGTTAGTTGGTTTTGATAAAGGAATATATATATAGAACAGGGTTTATATCTAAAAGATGTTATGCGTCATATTTGTCTTCACTTTGATAGCTATGTAGTACAATGACTATGATTCTCCCTTATACTCTGATGTTTTCAATCAATCAAAAACATGAATCATAGTCACTCTCTAAGTCATCAAGATCATCGAAGTGCATCTCGGTCCTTATTAGAGATCCTCTCGATGGCTTTAAGCATTGCCCGTGATACGACGGTATGACTTCGGTCCTCAGACAGTACCATCTCTACCGTCTGTCTCGCGCCCATGTTACCACAAACTCAATCGAGTTAGATCTGCATCTTCACGTGCTATCAAGTCCTCCAATGAAGACCAATGAAGAACCCATGAGAAGACCTTCTAGAAGCTCTCGGTTCAAGCTCACGGCTCAAGAGCGGCTCATGAAGACTGCGTGTGGACAAGTGGGACAAAAGACCGATCAAAGCTCATTAATGCTTAGGCTGCAACGGTCATAAAAATTCCAACGGCTACATTGAAGGGTATAAATAGAGGAGTTCTTCCTCTAACAAACTTCTTGAAAAAAATACTCATTTTCCCAGGTCAAAAGCCACTGGCTTTCCCAAATGCCCACACACACCTCACAGTAATCCACAGCTGCACACTTTAATCCTCTACCTTTAAAACCATTGTTCCAAACCAAAACCTTCAACGCCCCCTAAACCTCTTCACCAACAAAAACAACCCGGTCGTCGTTAATGGTCACAAACCCCAAAAACCTAAGGCGTACTTTAGGTGTAGAGATCGGTTTGTAATCTTTCAAGAAGCTAATTTGCTTTGAGTGTATTAGTTATTTTGTAAAATCTTGAGGATCGTACTTCAAGATTGTAAAAGCACTATAAGAATGTACTTTAAGTTGTATCCCTAGTTGGCCCGTACTAATTAGGAAGAGAGGAAGTTCAAGGAACTTGCACGAATCAATCATTTTGTAATTTTTGTTGATTAAAGATTATAATAAAATTGATCTCACTTGTCAAGTTTGGCCTGGTGGGGGGTGGATGTAGGAGGAGTGAACTACGAGATCACTTTAAATTCTACGTGTGTTATTACACTTTTGCAATCACATTCACACACTTGCATTATTTCTTTGTGTTTATTGTCCTACCATTATTTCAAACCTCTTTTATTCCATTGCACAATTCAAACTATCATC